>JAJEJO010004866.1:54470-138603 GCA_020662805.1 Glaucomys volans | reverse complement strand
AAAAAAAGAAAAAGAGGTTGCTTATGTCAACCTAAATAAGAATCAGAGAAAGATTTTCCAAAAAACAGTGAAATTTATTTGGAAATAGGAGAGAATTGCCATGGAAATACATGTATCATAGTGAACTATGAGTGAATTTAACACTCATAGACAACACTTTGAGACAACTAGGTTTTTACTGATGAAGTGCAGAGGAATAAACAAGGTGTTTTGTTTGTTGCCTTTTTGTTTTTTTGTTTTTTTGATACTGGGGTTTGAACCCAAGGGTGCTTTACCACTGAGCTACATCCAGTCCTTTTTAATTTTTATTTTGAGACAGGGTCTAACAAGTTGCAGAGACTGGTCTCTTAACTTGTATCTTCCCACCTCAGCCTCCCAAGTAGCTGAGATTACAGACGTGTACCACCATGTCCTAATTAGCTTAATAAAATATGTAAAAATAATAATTTTGACTATGAGAATTAATAAGTATGGTGCCTGCCCAAGGTGGAATAGATTGTTATTGGGCAGAAGTTCTTGAGGAAGTATTTTCGATGTAAGGCTTTGGTGGCCTTTGTGAAATGTGGTTTGGCAGTCTTTCATAATAATTTTATCAGGCAATCATGTGTGATAACCTTTCCTTTATAACCTCCTGGATTTGCCATTTCTTCCTTTTGTTAGAGTTAACATAAATGACTCCATTTTTACTCTAAACACTTTCACACTTATAGTTCTGTACTTTCTGACATGAAAGAAGCTACACACATGTCCTTCACTTGATAGTTGGAGTATTTATGTGGAACTGATTCCACTGCTTATAAAATGACTAAAGAAAATTGGGACAAAGCTAATGACTACTTTTCCTCAATAGTTTTAACAATAAGCATAGAAAATCCAGATAACAAGTAGGAAATAATATTTCTAAAAAAAATAAAACTTTAGTATACATTCTACATTAAAATCAAACATCTCTTCCATTAAGATGAGGTAATGTTGGCATTCTTGTATTCTTGCCATTTGGGTTGGTTAATGCTTTGTTGGAAGCTGTCTTGTACATTGTGAGATGCTTAGCAGCATCCTGGATGCCTAACCACTAGATGTCAACAGACACCTCCACTCTGACCAGTTATGACAACCAAAACTGTTTCCAGACATTGTCAAGTTTTCCCTGGAAGACCAAATCTTCCCCAGCTAAGAAAATGAGTGCTCTTGACATTGCCCATCCAGGTCTAACTCAGGACTGACCTCTGTCACCTTTATTGTTTGCTTAAAAGAGACTGAGACTCCAGCAAGATTCACTAAAACAGAAAAGTCTGAGGATGGAGTCTCAAAATAGGCACAGAGCAACAGTGCAGGCCACTCACTGCCTTATGAGTGACTGACTACTTATCTAGCAAATATCAAGTGCTCTCAATTTTCTCGTTTAAAAATAATGGGAGTTCAAAATGAAAAGTCTCGCAGTAAGAAATTTAGGTAAATCCTTAATTTAAGTGTTTTCCTTTTCCTATATTGTAATCTTTGATGTTTTTGTTAGCTTTTTCACTGCTGTGACCAAAAGATCTGACAAGAGTAATTATAGAGGAGGAAAAATTGGGGGGGGCTCATGGTTTCAGAGACTTTAGTCCATAGACAGCTGACCCCATTCCTCTGGGCCTAAGCTGAGGCATAGCATTGTGGTGGAAGAGTGTGGCTGAGGAAAGCAGCTGGCAACATGGTGCCAGGAAACAGAGAAAGACCTCCACTCTGCAAGGATAAACTACAAACCCCAAAAGCAATCCCAGGGACCCACCTCTTCCAGCCACACTCTACCTGCCCACAGTTAATCCCTATCAGAAGATTAATTCACTGATTGACTTAAGGCTCTCATAAACCAATTGTTTTACCTCTAAACTTTCTTGCATTGTCTCACACATGAACTTTTAGGGGACACCTCACATCTAAACCATAACATTCAGGTATATTCAGACTTGATATCTTCTTATGCATGATTGATAGTTAATTGCATATAATAGCCACAGATATAGGGGTCACTTGTTCCAGAACAGTTTTTAAGAGTCTCTGTTAGTACTTTGTTACCATCTGCACTTTAAAACAATTAAAGAACATTTTTTGAAGAGAAACTTTCTCTATATTCAGACTTAAACCTATATTTTAACTTACGTTTTTACATCCTAAATGAATAATAAGTGGGGTTTATATCATTATATTTTAAAAATATAATTTTTGATTTTTTCATGAAAAACAACAGAAAGTATTTTTATTTTTTTTCTGGTATTTTTCATGAAAAAAATTAGTACCCATATTTCACTGCATAATTATCTAAGTTTTGTTTCTGTGTGTGTGTGTGTGCCGCGCGCACGCTAAGGATTGAACACATGGGTGCTTAACCACTGAACAACATTCCCAGACCGTTTTTTTTATATTTTATTAGAATCAGGTTCTCACTGAGTTGCTAAGTGCCTCACAAAATTGCTGAGACTGGCTTTGAACTTACGATCCTCCTGCCCCAGCCTCCTAAACTGCTGGGATTATAGGCGTGCACCATCACACCAGGCTTCATCAAAGATTTTATGCCAAATAATTTTGCAAAAATGGGGGGTGCTACCATTATGTGAAGCTTTTTTAAAAAAATTGTCCTGGTATTAAAGTTATTTATTACTAAATGGTCTTTTTTGCAAAATTAGGATGCACACCTACTTCTGATATATGTTAAATGGTGGTGATTATATGGTGAAGTAACAGTAACTGTTTATCAACTTTCTCTTTCATCTCCAGCCTGTGCACATCAAGCAGATATTCATTAACTTGAGTGTGTTTTCCTCCAAAACCAATCAAAGGAAATTCTGCTTTGAAGAAGAGAGAGATACAGGTTTTCTACAACATGAGACTTTATGCAGTCTCATACCTTAGAAATACTAGCCCTTAGGGAGCTGAGGATGTGGCTCAGTGGTGGAGCATGTGCCTAGAAATATTGCCTCAGTCATTCTTTCCAATACTTTAAAAACTGTTTTGTTAGAGAAAATTACTCAGCAGCTAACTTTCCATTCTTAAAAAAATCAACATAAATGATTCAAAGTGGCAGAGTAGAAGAAGACTACATTCCAGTCGCTCTGTAGGTCAGGATTCAAGCTGCTGGCGTACTGCTTCTCAGCAAGGTGGGTGAAAAGAGGATTTCACTAAAATTCAATATTGGACAAAGTGTTTTAGACTCAAAAACTTAGGTACATTAAACAAAGAAGAAAGAGGACATTGGAGTCAAGCTGGTTGCAGCAGCAGTGGTAGTACTGGTTCACCATAGAGGGGAAAAAGAACACAGAGAGAAACACAGATTTGGTACTCAAAAACCTGAGATCAGAAACTTAGCTGATTCAGAGGTTTCACTAGGTGCTGGTGCTTGAAAAATTCCCTGTGCTTCCCAACTAGCTGAGAGCTGAAGCAGAGCCTTAGGCAGCCACCCTACGGCTGCTGCTACAGAGCCAGGAAATCAGAGCACACATTGCCATGCTGCCCTTGGCAAGCACCTACCCAGCGGCCTAGAGTGTACCTAGCAGAGTGGCAACAAAATGGGCACAGAGAAGATTGTAGCCAGGGCGTTCGAGTCAGAAAAGCAAAGGGGAGCCTTATGGGGGACACACCCTATAATGGCGACAGCAATGGTGACAGCGCCCTCGTGGCAACCTCCTTCCCTTACGTGAGGCTGCCTGACTCACTGCCTAGGATTGGCTAGTAGTAGTTCCGCGAACGTGATCAGCTCGAGCTTGCCCTATAGTCCTATGAGACTCTTGCCTGCGTGCACACCCCATGCCTTGCAGACCCTCAATCTGATTGGATCTCGCTGCATCCTCACCCTACAT
The DNA here is from genome assembly GCA_020662805.1 of Glaucomys volans. Lineage (NCBI taxonomy): Eukaryota > Metazoa > Chordata > Mammalia > Rodentia > Sciuridae > Glaucomys > Glaucomys volans. Next base: position 134,770 of record JAJEJO010004866.1, on the reverse strand, counting down.
AAAAGCCGTGTAACTTCCTTTAATAAACGAGTTCCTGCTTCGACAGACCTCCCCGCTCTAGTGTGGTTCCTTGGCCAGTGACACTCATCATCCTGCTCAACCCCATATTCTCCTCTGGCGGGTCCAGAGGGGATACACTGAACCTTGTTGCTTGGCAGGGAGCGACAAGCCTAACTCACTTCTCCTTGGAGTCTAATGGCTCATGTGATGAGCTGAAGGAGGTCAGGAAGCTAAACAGATGGGTGTGGGTACACCCAGGGACTAAGTCAGAGAAGACTGTGTTCCCAGGCATCAAAGGATTGACTCTCCTGCTCCACAAGTGGAATTTTTTGAGTTCTCTGGTGATCCAGACCCTGACAGATCAGAAAATGCTGGACCCCAGAGGCATGTTGATCTAATCTTTCCAGGGTAGATACCACCCAACAAAGCCCCTAAGGCCTGATTTGACCTAAGCCTCAGCCTTTAGAGCTCCTCCATAGTAGTGGGATCTGCGCAGACAAAACTCCAACTGACAATACCTCACATTCTGTCCTACCTCCTACTGGTGAGAATGGAAGCTGAGACTTATTTCAACCAGCTCAGACAGCCCACTCCAATTGGCAGCTAGGAAAGCAACAGAAAAAGAGGAAAGGGTTAACAACCCCCAACCCCTGCTTTTCAGTACATAGATCAAGAAGAAACGCAAAGAAAGACAGTTGGGCACAAACAGTAACCATTCATTTGGGTCAACTATTTTGATCACCTCAGTGGAGAGGATTCCATCATTTTTCATTTAGAAGCTTTTTGCCAGGTGTAGTGGTGCTACCTGTAATCCCAACGACTCTGGAGGCTGAGGCAGGAGGATCAAGAGTTCATAGCCAGTCTTGGCAACTTAGCAAGGTCCTAAGCAACTGAGCAAGACCCTGTCTCTAACAAAATATTTTAAAAAGGGGATGTGGCTCAGTGGTTAAGTGCCCTGGGTTCAATCCCTGGTACAAAAAAAAAAAAACAAAAACAAAAAAAGAAAAGAATCTTTTCCTGAGTATGTGTGTGTGAAAGAGAGAGACAGTTATTGCTATGATGATTGGTTCATAGACATATACATACTTATTTCTTTTTTATTATTTATATTATTTTTTAATGAAGTTACTCTTCTTTACCTTGTCTCTTGGTTAGGGATTTTGTTTTATATCATTTCATTTCGTTCTTATTTGTTTGTTTCTCTTGTTCCTTTTTCTTGCTTTTCTTTTGCTGCTAACAGCCAAATTTTATTGCTTTTTTTCCCCTTTGTTTCTCCTATTTTTTCTCCTCCTTCCCTATAACTGTCATTTGCTACATCTCTTCTGCATTCGCTGTTCACTTTGTGAAACTTCAAAATCTCTTCTACCTTCCTACCACATTTTCTTTTCTCTTAATTAACTGTACTTTTTACCATCTTTTAGAACTAATTTGTTTATATAACTCCTGCCCCACCATTCATGCTGTTGCAGTTATTACTGCTGTGGATGATTTAAATGAAAAATCTGTTGTTTGATTTAATATCAGATCTAGTTTTTGTTGTTTTTGTCGTTGGACATTGCTGACCCCACCATTTCTATTTTTTGTGGTAATTAACATTGAATATGTCACAGTAGGAACCAGTATTTATTTTAATGGTGCATGTTATTTGGATTGGTTGTTGGTATTATTCACTTCCCACTATTCTGTGAAGGACTGGTAGCCTACAGAGATACTATGCATTCACAGGGTAGAGACTCTGTTGCCAAACTAAACTCAATCAAATAGAGAAGACCTTGCTCTCAATCTTCAGCTATACTTTAGTACAAAGACTAGAAGAGACAAAAACCCAAACTAATAACTAGGCCCCAAGTCAAAATGGCTAGTGGTATGCCCTTAGGTCATATTCATGGGCATCTGCCTCTACAGCAAAAACAAGAATTAACACAAAGATTGTAGATACCACACCTATGAGGTTCTTAATCTAGAGCTTGCTAGTACACTTTGGCAAGTGAAGACTGTACCCTAAAAAGATCCAAATATAAGAGTGGAAGAGAAATCCCCCGACCAACAGATGCATAGTACCCAGTGAAGGAATACAAGAAATATGAAAAAAGGTAACATAATGCCACCTAAAATTCATAATTCACCAACTGACTTCAAAGATATTGAAGTGATGAAAAGTCAAATAAAGAATCCAAAAGAATTTTATAAAAATGATGAATGAATTCCAAGAGAACACAGAAAAACAACTGAATAAATTAAGGAAGTCAGTATGGAATATGAATAATAAATTCAATAAAGAGATAGGGATATTGAAAAGAACAGAACGGATATCTTGGAAATGAAAGATACAACAAATCATGTTCAGTTGAAAGTCTCTGTAATAGAGTAGACCATGAAGACAGAATTTCCAAGTTGGAATACAAAGTGACCATCATTAAAGAAAAGAAAAGAACTATGATCAGAATATGTCAGAACTCTGGGACAATATTAAGAGACCAAATTTTAAAATCCCTGGAATTGAGAACTGTGAGATGTAGGCTAATGGAATGGATAACCTCTTCAGAGAAGGAATGATAGAAAATTATTCAAACCTTCAGAATGAGATTAATATACAGATACAAAATACATTCAGAACCTCAAATAACACAAGATCAAAAAGAACCTCTCCACAACTCTGTAATTAAAATACTTAAGGTACAGAATAAGAATAGAATTTTTAAAAATTCAGGAGAAAAATGTCAGGTCACATTTAAAGGCAAGCCAATCAGAATTACTTGTGATTTCTCAGCGTAAACTAAAAGCCAGGAGGGCTTGGAATGATGGAATGATGTCTTCAAAGTCCTGAAAGAAAATAACTGTCAACCAAGATTGCTATATCCAGCAAAGCTATCCTTCAAAATTGAAAAGGAAGGGGAAATAAAAACTTTCCAAAATAAATCAGAACTAAAAGAATTCATGACTACTAATTTGGCACTATAGAAATTACTTAAAGAAATACTCCACACAGAAGAAGTTAAAAACAAACCCCAGAGCTCACAAATGAACAAATCTCATTTGAAGAGTAGTTAAGAAAAGGAGAAATAGGACCAAATTAAGCATTATAAATGCATATAAATTGCAGGAAATAATAAAGTCTCTTTCAATAGTAACATTCAAAGTAAATGTTCTTGACTCTCCAATTAAAAGACATAGGCTACCAGAATAAATTTTTTTAAAAGACCAAAAACTATGCTATTCTCAGGAAACACACCTTACAGGCAAAGACAGCCATGGGGTGAAAGTAAAAGGATGAAAATTGATATACAATGTGAATGGATCCTGAGAATAATAGGAGAAGCTACTCTCACATCTTGACAAGGATTAATCGGAAGAGACAAAAAGGATCACTTCATACTGGTAAAGAGATTAATTTAAGAAGAAGATATAAGAGTAATAAATATTTGTGCCCCAAATGTGATTGTAGTATCTGATTTCATAAAAGAGACCCTACTAAAATTGAGGGCTCAGATAGATCCCCAGTAGAATAATACTAGGTGATTTCAACACATCCCTCTCACCATTAGGTAGGTCATCCACACCTAAACTTGGTAGACATTCTATAGATCTGAAAAATATTATAAATCAGATGGACTTAACAGACAACTATAGAATATTTTATTCAACAATAGTTGAATACACTCTCTTCTCAGTGGCTCATGGAACCTTCTTCAAAATAGACCATAATTTATTCACAAAGCAACTCTTAGCAAATAAAAAAAACAATTGATTTAATTGCTTGCATCTTGTCAGATTGTAATGGAATGAAATTTGAAATCAACACAACAAAACCCTACAAAAACTATATAAACACAGAAAGATTAAACATTACATTTTTGAATGAATAATGTGTAATAGAAGAAATCAGAGGAGAAATTTAAAAATTCTTAGAATCAAATGATAATAGTGATTTAATATGGCAGAACTTCTGGAAAACTATGAAAGCAGTTTCAAGAGGACAATTTATAGCTAGAAGTACCCACAGAAGAAAATCAGAAATATCCAAAATAAACAACCCAATGATGCACCTCAAGGCCCTTGAAAAAGAAGAAGAAATCAGTTCCACAACCAGTAGAAGGAAGGAAATAATTAAGATCAGAGTCAAAATTAATGAACTTGAGAATTAAATTAAATTAAATTTAAAAAAATCAGGAACAATGAAACAAAGAGTTTGTTCTTTGAAAAGGTAAACAAGACCAATAAACCTTTACCCACAACCAACAGAAAGAAAAAGAGAGAAGACACAAATTAATAAAATTAGAGATGAAAAAGGAAAAATCACCACAGATATTACAGAAATCCAGCATATTAGGGACTATTTTGAAAACTTATACTCCAACAAATTGAAAAACCTAGAAGAAATGAATACCTCTCTAGACAAATGTGATCTGACAAAACTGAATCAAGAAGACATAGAAAACCCTAAACAGACCAATAACTTGCAATGAGATAGAAGCAGGAATACAAACAAAAACAAAAAACTTCCAACAAAGAAAAGCCTACGGTCAAATGGATTTTCAGCTGAATTCTTCTGCCAGACTTTTAAGGAAGAAGTAATACCAATACTCCTCAAATTGTCCCATGAAATATAAAGGGACAGAACACTTCCAAATTCATTCCATGAAGCCAGTATCAACCAAAATCAGATAAGAACACATCAAGAAAAGAAAGCTACAGACCTATATCCCTGATGAAATTAGATGCAAAAATACTTAATAAAATGTTAGCAAAACATGTTCAAAAACATATTAAAAAGACTGTATATCCTGACCAAGTTGGTTTTATTCCAGAGGTAAGGATGGTTTAACATACACAAATCAATAAATGTAATTCATCACATAAATAGAGTTAAGAACAAAAGTCATCTAGTCATCTCCATAGATGCAAAGAAGGCCTTTGACAATATTCAGCACTCATTCATGATAAAAGAAACTAGGGATAGAAGGAACCTCACCTCAACATCATGAAGGCTAAGGATGAAAAGCCCAAGGCCATCCTCATCATAAATCGGGAAAAATTGAAAGCATTTCCTTTAAAATCTAGAACAAGACAAGGATGTCCACTCTTATTTAATATAGTGCTAGCAATTCTAGCCTGAGCAGTTAGGTAAGGGAAGGAAATAAAATGTTTAAAAACAGGAAAAGAAGTCAAATTATCACTGTTTGCTGACGATGTAATCCTATACCTAGAAAATCCAAAAAACTCCACCAAAGGACTGCTAGAGCTAATAAACAATTTGGCAAAGTAGTAAGTTACAAAATTAACATACAAAAATCAATACCTTTCCTGTATACCAAAAATGAATCTTCTGAAAAAGAAATCAGGAAAACAATCTTATTCACAGTAGCCTCAAGAAAAGATCCCTAGGAATAAGTCTAACAAATCTTACCAAGGAGGTGAAAGATCTCTAAAATGAAAACTATAGAATGCAGAAGAAAGAAATTGAAGAAAACCTAAGAAGATGGAAAGACTGTCCATGTTCATGGATAGATAGAATTAATATTGTTAAAATGGCCATACAATCAAAAGCAATTTACAGATCCAATGTAATCCTCATCAAAATACCAATGACATTCTTTACAGAAATAGAAAAAATAGTCTTCAAATTCACTTGGAAGAATAAGAGACCCAGAATAGCTTAAAGTAATTATAAGCCAAAAAAGTAATGCTGGAGGTATCACAATACCTGACCTCAAATTATACTACAGTTTAATCCCTATAGTAACAAAAAATGAATGGTACTGCATAAAAACAAATATAGATCAATGATACATAACAGAAGGCACAGAGACAAATGCTCACAGATACAGTCATCTGATACTTGACAAAGGTGCAAAAACACACATTGGAGAAAGGACAACCTTTTTAACAAAAAAGATTGTTACCATATGCATAAGAATGAAAATGGACCATTATCCGTATATTTAAGAATGAAACTGGACCATTATCTCACCCTGAACAGAAATCAATTCAAAATGGATCAAAGACCTAGGAATTATAACAGAAAGTGTAGTGTCAACATACTCGCATATAGGCACAGGCAACAGCTTTCTTGGTAAGACTCCTAAAGGTCAGGAAATAATGCCAAGAGTTAATAAATGGGATGACATTAAATTAAAAAGCTTCTGCACAGTAAAGAAAACAAAGAGAGAACCTACAGAATGGAAGAAAATTATTGCTAGCTAGTCTTTTGACAGAGGATTAACATCTAGAACATATAAAGAACCCTCCCAAAAAACTTTATACCAAAAATCAAATAACCAATTAATAAATGGGCAACTAAATTACACAGACACTTCTCAAGAAGAAATACAAATGGCCATCAAACACAAGTAAACAAAATGTTCAACATCATTAACAATTAGGAAAATTCAGGCTACAGTGGCCTTGAAAACTATTAGTCAGCTTTGTCTCATTGTGATAAAATACCTGAGAAAACAATTTAAAGGAGAAAAAATTTGTTTTGGCTCACTGTTTTAGAGTTTTCAGTCAATGGTTGCTTTGGCCTGAGGTACAGCAGAGCATCATGGTGGAAGGATATGATGAAAGAAAGTTCCTTACCTCATGACATCTGGGAGTTGGGTTGGGGAGCAGAAATACAGATGGAGACAAATAGAGGAAGGGCCTGGGACAAATATACTCTTCAGGGGCATGGCCCAAAAAATCCACTTCCTTCAACGAGATCCAACTTTCTACAGTTTCCACCACTTCCCAATAGCATTATATTATATCAAACCATTGATGAATTCATAGCTGAATCCAGCAATCCATTGATGTGATTACCCTCATACCAATCACCTCTAGAAACCCACTTCTGAACATTGCTGCATTAAGGACCAAGTCCTCAATAACTGAGCCCATAGGGGACATTCCAGATCCAAACAACATCAAAAACTAACCTATGATACAGTGAAAACCTGAAGGTAGGAGCCACTATAGAAATGAACAAGTTTGGAGCTTCCAAGACTGTTACTATTTGATCTGTCCAGTAATTTCCTGGAAAACACATTTGCAAGGCTATTTTCATTTAGCTTGACTCATCTCTTGCCCAGAGCAAGCAGATTTATCCCTAGGTTTGTTTGCAATAGTTTGACATTTTAGGTTTGCAAGGAAGTAATAAGATTTGGAGCAAACAAGATGATTTAAAAATTGAAAAAGTTAAGGAATGAGATGAACATAGTAGATTTTGTGAAGCTCGCACATATTTCTGGGAATCTACAAGGCAGCATGCATGCACAGGGTTCTGAGCATCCCCAACCTGTGCACATGCCCTGAGGTTTCACCTTTGCTTGACCTAGAAGATTTACCTAAGGAAGAAGTGAAGAGTTTGAAAAGTACCTGAATCTTAAAGCCATGCTCCAATAAATACACAGAACCCCTTAGCCAAAACTCAAAGATCTTTGGGTCCAAGTCAACAGAAGACTTATTTGTCCAATCATAAGCTGACCACCTAGGTAAATGATCAGAGCTGTTTGGTATCCACACATGCCTGGGAAGAGATTATACTGATTCAGTCCAGGAAAGACACTAAACAAGTGACAGGAACAAACACAACAAGAGGCAGCAGTGACAAACCCACTGCGAAAGGCAGAATGTGATTCCCAAGGCTGCTGGATTATATGATTTTAAATATCCAGTTATCAACAAAAAATTAGGAGACACACAAAGCAATGAGAAAAAAGAAAGTGACTTAAAAGCACATGAGGAAATCGAATCATAGCTAAAAATAATCAAATAGGTAAAAATTAATGAAACCATAAATGTTTTCTGTTTATCAGTCTTTTTTCTATGTGATTTAAAAGATAACTACAATTTAAAACCTGTATGAGTATATAATACTTAAATATGTAATTTGTATGGCATAAAAACAAAAAGCACTGGGGAGAAAAAGGAAATATATAGAGGCATAATTTTCATAGTATTAAAATTAAATTGGTATTAATCCAAACTAGATTGTTACAAATTGAAACATTAATTGCAATTCCCAGGGCACACTAAGAAAATAAAATAAAATACAGTAGAAGAAATGACAAGTGATTAAAATAGAACACTAGAAATTATTTAACACAAGAGAAAGCTGTAAAGAAGAAATGGAGGAGTTAAAAAGACCTAAGACAGTAAGACAATAAACAGTAGAATGGCAAACATGAATGCTATCTTATCAATGCCTTGCGATGCCAGTAGATTTTTAGTTATTCATCACAGAAACTCAAATTAAAATAGCAAAGAATATCACTATACAATCAGAAGGCTTGATTTAAAGAGACTGACAATAAGTGATTGCAGGGATATGCAGCAAAAGGAATTCTCACATATTGCAAGTGAGAACATAAGTTTATGCAACAACTTTCAAAATATTTGTCAGTATCTATAAATGCTAAACACATATAGTCTGTGACTTGAAATTTTATTCTTTGGCATATATACATGGAAAAGAGTGCTTATAACCATAAGAAAACCCACTTGTGAATGCTCATGGATGCTTTGAGGCTCATAGTAGCCTCAAAGAGGAAGCAGCCCAAATCTTCATGAAAAGTAGAAAGAATAAATATTGTGGTAGGTTAAAGACACAGTGTTTATAGATATAAGGTATCTCCCCAAAGTTCCTGTGTTAATGGCAGGAGGTGAATGATTAAATGATGAGAGTTATAACATCATCAGTAGATTAATCCATTTGATGGATTAATAATGTTAAAGGACTACTGTACTAGACAGTAACTGTAGTCAGGTGGGGTGTGGCTGGAGAAGGTGGGTCACTAGGGCGTGTCCTTGGGGATTATATCCTGTCACATTCCCCCTGCCTGCTCCTGCCTCTCTGCTTCCTGGCTGAGCAACATTCCTCCACCACAGCCCTTCCTCCATGGTGCTCTGCCTCACCTCAGTCCAAAGCAATGGAACCAACCAACCATAGACTAAAAGCTCAGAAACCATGAACCAAAATAAAATTTTCTTCCTCTAAGTTGGTCTTGTCAGGTATTTTGGTCACAGTGACATAAAACTGACATACATACTGTACAACAATAAGAAAAGACAGCTTACTGATGCACAAAATATGGAGAAATCTCGCAAACATGATGATGAGCAAAAGATGCTAAATGAAGATTACATATTATATAAAGCTGAATAACAGACAAAACTTATTTAAGGTGGTAAAAGTCTCAAGAGTGGTAACTTTGGAATGGTTATTGAGGGGCATAGGGAGACTTCTTGGGTATTGGAAATCCCTTATATCTTATTCTGTGTGGTGTTTATCTGGAAATATAAATATGCGTACTGGACAGATACAATTTTCTTTCTGTAGTATATATTTATTATACCTCAATAAACTAATAAACAACAATAGCAACACACAAGCCTCTGGGTGCTAAGGTCTGCCACAATCCTCAAGAAGCTACAAATGCAATGTCATCTGACAACTCTCTTGTTTGCTTCCCCTTTGCATTTGGTTCCTGGAAATTTCTTTAATTTCTTGAAAGCTCAGTCTTGTACTCAAAAGAATACTTATTAAACTTTACCCACAGACATTTTATATGAGATTTTGTTCCCAGATATTTGATCATCTAATTTCTGGGCACTAAATGGACACTAAATGATTTCCTGTCTAGGAATCTCCTTTCACTTTGCCTGAGAGTCATAGAAACGAAAACCTTAGTTAAACTTGCTCTTCCAGTATATTGCCACATATTTTTCTCATTTTTTTCCTAAAGATACCCAGAGAAAAATAGAAATGGATTAAAAATTAGAAGGGAAACAAAAAACTAGAGACAAAAAAACTCATTAAGCCTGAAACTTAAGTTTGTAAATTTAGATAATGTTCTAGTTCTTTTTTTATGAGAAGAATTATTTGGTAACTTAATTTAAAGACTATTTTCCTGTTGCATTGCAATCGCATTTTACTAATAACACAAAACCTTTTGAGAACTTAACATAAATGCATCAATCATTTATCACTGGAAGAATGTCTTGAAATAAAGGATGCAATCTGAACAGTTGTCTTTCCCCCAACTCACGCTAAGTATGAAGATTTTTCTTTCCTTCTTTACTTAGAAAAATTCTTTATCATCTACCTCATACTAGAAATAAATTGATGTACATAATATCTAAAATGTCCCTAAAATTTAAAAAAGAACCTCAGCACATTCTTGTTTTCTTCCTTATATAAACATTAAATTCATCATAAGTACTGTTGCTTCAGCCTAAAAAATAGATCGCAACTACTTACTTCCCTTCATCTCTACTACCTTCACTCTAGTCTGAACTACTAGTAGTAGTCACTTAGTTGGTCTTTTGACTCTACCTTTGACTCTCTGTAATCTGCTCTCCACAAACAACCAGAGTGATCCTTTTAAACTCCAATGTAGATTAAGGCTCTGACCCATTATCTCCATTATTCTCAAGGTTCTTCAGAACTCCCTATTGCCCTTGTCATGAAAGGCAGACCTCTTAATGCTGAAAGGACTTTGCCCAACCTGGCCTTTCCTTACTCTGCAGCCCCATGTCACACCACCTTCCTAAACTCAGTGATTTAGCTCCACTGACCTTCTTTCTATTCTTGGACCTAGAAGTCCATTCTTGCCTTAGGGGCTTTCTCTGGCTCTTCACCTGGAATGCTACTCTGATTCTAAACACAACTGCATCTTTTCTGATTTCAGTTCAAATATTTCCTCCCTGAGAGATCTTCATAGGTCAGCCTACTTAAAAGTAACCCGCTGCCCTGGTCACTTTTCTACATTGGGCTGCTTTATTTTCATCTCACCATTTGCCATTATCTAAAATTATTTTGGTTTGATCTACATGTTTATTTGTTTCATCTCTGTTGATAAAAGTAACCCCATAAGTTACTGATCTTGCTTGTTTTAGTTATCTCCATCCCTAGATAGCCGGCTGTCTAGTAGATGCTCGACAAATAGTTAAATGGGAGTTTTCAGATTCACTTTGGCTAAAAAGAAAACCCCTGATGGACTAATCTCATGAAAAGGCCAGTATCTGCTCACTGTTTAGTGATTACATTTCAACAAGGCTGTGAATTTAAGAAAAATCCTTGGAAAATGTGATTGAATATATTAAGGGAAAGGGATCTGAAGAAGGGCTTTCCTGGAGTGTTCTGTTCACGTCACCTATTAGTGCTATGTTCTGCTATTTTTGTTTGTTCCAGAAGACAAAAGAAAACTGTCTTCTAAAATCAGGCCATCCGGAGACAGAAGAGAAATGCCTTCCAATGGTACGCTGATAAGTACTAGTAACCAGCTCTTCTGGAGGAAAAAGTATGTATCTTTTGCCACTTTCTATGATGGAAATACCCACACCATGGCCAATTCTAAGCAATCAACCTCAAGTCACCGAACATGGAGTCAGGACAAGCTGTGATTCACTGCCCTCTCCAGCTGGCCCAGGCTGGCACCAGCACACTGCTGATGTATTCCACATGTCAAAAATAATGTGAAGCATTTCACTTTCAATCTCTCTGAGTTTAGCACACCCCTACAAAATCGACTTGTTAGTCACATGTCAGGAGAGAAAAAAACCTTCAAGTGACTTGCCAACAATACACATCATAAAGGATGAAACCAGAGTTCAAATCCATGTCTCTGACTCCAGGAACCACACCTTTCCTGTGCATCAGGGGGTGGTAATCTACAAGGCCCACAACAATGAAAAACAACGAAGAAAAGAACAAAAGTTTTGTTAAGCACTGAGCTGCATCTTAAGATCATGGCTATTTTCTGAACATCCTTGATGTCTCACAGATGATGCAAATTTTATTTCTAGCATCAGCTGTCCATGGAGTATATAATTACTTGGAATGAGATTCCTAAAAGTAGAAAATTAATCAGAGTTTAATGCACCAACAAAATCTTGCAGACCCTCTTTCTATTTCTGTTTCTTCTCTTGCTTGCTGGCTCCTTTATTTATTTTTATATCCCCTTATAACATTAACATCCTAGACATCAAGAGGAGCAGGCATTTGAAACAAAAAGTAACTAAAGGTCATTCTAGTATGCACCTAAGTTTGATAATCAATTCAAACTACTCTGGGTTTTCATTCAAAGGTGCATACATTCATTGCATAACTCTCAGGGTCCCTTCCTGAAACCAACCTGTCCAAAAACAGTCATTCCCCCATTTTTCTAGTTTGTTTCAAGCACAATTGGGCAGGGTAAGTTGCAGTGTCAGCTGAGATATTCAGTAGGCTGTGTCTCTGCTATGAGTAAGGAAGCTCCTTTGAATCTCCATCTCTGCTATTTATGAATGTATGATCTTAATGAGTTGAATGACATTTAACTTCTCTCTCTCTTTTTTTTTTTTTTTCCTGTTCTGGTAAGTATAGATTATCACAAGCCTTGTATAAAGAAAGTTGGGAAATTCTTAGAAAAGTTTAAAGTCATAGAGAAAATTAGTTTTCATGGATATAATGACAGTGGTACTTATAGATGGTACACTAGGGATAAAATAAATTGGAGTACCTCCCATTTTCAAAATGCAGTTCTAGATTATCTGTTTTAATGAGAAACCCAAACAAGAATGTTAAAGAATAGCAGCTCAAATACTGCCTGTTTGGTACATTTTCTCTTGGCCCAAGGTAACCGATGTGGTGATAATTTCGCGGTGTAGACATGTAACAGCTTGCTTTACAGTACAGGTGCCTTGTGGAATTCACCCACTTCCAACAGAAGCCGTGAAACCACTGTGTAAACACCCGCTAAGTGCCAGTTGCCTAGTGCTGTATTATTTCTCTGCATATATGAGGTTAAATCAAGAAAATAGATTACTCGGTCTTCATACAATGTTTTACAATATTAAGTAAAAGACAAACTGTGGTCTCGTTGTTTTGTCCTGCAAGTTTCAAAAATTTTTTATGAAATGGCTCCATCTTCTGGCCAAAGAAAGACTTTTCAGGATCCAAAATGAAGTTTGGTTTCATATTCCACAAACAGGCATAAGTTTGTGAAAGAATAAAGCAATATTTTAATCAGAAAATTTCTAGAAGCCTGACTTTTTTTTCTTTCGCCTACTTTGTTAATTGTTTAAATCGATCTCACGCGGCCGGGTCTGGGCGGATGGTACTGTGCGCGCTTTGTCCCTTTAATTTCCCTTGTGGGTTCCCATTCTTAACTTTTTGTTGCTTCTTCCCCTGGCCCAAGAGAGTCCTGTTGCTGGGACTTTAAGCAGATGTGCTGTCTTGTTCTTTATTTCTTTCGTTTTGTAATTCAAAAGAAATTTTATGAAATTTATCCTAAAATAGCAATGAGAAATTATGGAGAGCCTCCAGGACCCATTAACAAAGTTTGCTTCTGAGAGATGTGTAATTTCTAGCAGAAAAAGACATACATCTAGATCCAGTCAGCATGGGGACTTTTGAGGTATCTGGGCTTAATTTAGTAATTCCAGTTTAGTAGGAATAAAACTTAGTGACAAAAGAAGATAATTTTTTTTTTCTTCCTACTGGGGATTGAACCCATGGGCACTTAACCACTGAGCCACATCTCCAGCCCTTCTTATATTTTATTTAGAGACAGGGTCTTGATTAGTTGCTTAGGGCGGGGCTGAGTTGCTGAGGCTGGCTTTGAACTCACATTTCTCCTGCCTCCGCAGCCACTGGAACAAAGTTAATTTTAAGTGAATATAAAAGATTGGTTTCTAAATGAAAAAATTAACATGAACCCATTTACTGTTTGGACATAAATCTTATTAATTTAATAAATATAAATAAATCTTATTCATAAATTTTATTCTCCCTGTAGTCACGCTGTTTGATGCTCCTTTGGGCAACATAACATAATTTGCCCATATTCTTTAGTTCAGTCAATACATTAAAATGGGCCATTCTGAGCAGTATGATTTTTATAGGATAATTAAATTTTTAATTTTTATAGGGTAAGCAATTCAGTAGATAACACATATTTATTATTCTCTACTATGGGTTAGGTACTGTTGTAGGCACTGAGGGCAAGCAGCAGTGGATAAAACAGATAATTGCTTCAACCTTTAATAATAATAATATTAGTAGTATGGACATGTATGTGCCAGATTCTAAGTGATCTCATCTAATTTATTCATTACTTGATATTTATAACAAATTTCTTCTTAGTCCCTTTCCTTCTTTGTTATCATGCATATCTCTATTTTGCACTTAATTATTCACAACAATCCAATTTTCTTCTAACTCTAATGGCAGGATGAGGTTTGCAGGTAGGAGAGCGAGCTGATAATTAACCATCTTCCACTATAAATTTCATGTCCCTGAATTCTCTCCCTCATTCTGAGTTGTTAGGACATTCTTGAGCATTACTGTTTTCTGGGAATTTAGTTTTCATCTTCACGGTACTTAGAGTACTAAGATCCCTACTTAAAATAGGCCCATTATTTTTGTCCCATTAAAGGGACCCCAAGAGTCAATTGAAGTAATAGACAAAATGTAAAGTATGGACCAAGCAGAGCAAAGGAAGCCAGTTCAGGAAGACCTGGGCACTCAAAATAAGTTCCATAGATGGCACTGTAAAAGGCTACCTGCGGGATTGACAAGAAGGGAGACTGAGGAGGGGAAGAATAGAAATCCATTGGATTAGATAAGAGAGAATGAAGGAAAGGGAGGAGGCATGGGAATAGGAAAGACAGTAGAATAAATTGGACATAACTTTCCCATGTTCATATGTGAATACACAACCAGGGTAACTTCACATCATGTACAACCACAAGAGTAGGATCCTAATTAGGATAAGTTATACTCCATGCATGCATTATATGTCAAAACACACTCTACTGTCATGTGTATCTTAAAAGAACAAATTTTTAAAAAAGAAAGAAATGGACCTAACACATATATACTTGTACACAGCACCAAGTTATGACAGTAGGCGAGTCTTGAATTGTTACTTGGCCTCTAAAAACAAAGGAAGCCAGTCTGTAACTCCAGACTTCTGTTATCTTCCTGTTAATCAACTGCTCTTAGATGGCTCCTTGGATGTGCCTTAGCAAGGAAAAAGGGCTGGGACCAGCAGCTGGTGAGGGGAGCCTGCATCCTCTTGTTTATTTGTATCCCTATCTGAGTTTTATCCTATGTACCTTGTTATTGACTTGGCGTAAAGGAAAGTAAGAGCAATCGTAAACCAAATCACAGATCAGACACCTGCAATCTTGGCTAGCTCAGGGAAATTTCTTAAACATTTTTCTCTAGGCCAGACAAATCATGTCAGTATTTAAAAGGGGTTTGCATTCCCTGACATATTTTGGAACATATAACACTACAAAAACATGAAATTATTACCTCTTTAATATCTAGTGTTAATTCTATAATTGCTAAGGCATTGAAAAGTCCTCTGCAGAAATTTGAACAGCAAAGAAACCCATAAAGAAGGAAAAGACCAAGTCATATCCCCTAAGATAAAATTTTTAAAAGGCTACATGATATATTTCTTGATATATTTCTGATATATTTCTTCCCATTTCTTCTCTGTAGATAAATAAATTTGATATTTGTGTTTTCCTGTGATCTGATAAGGGTCATGGTGTTAAACTAATTTAAGAGCATTTATTTCTTAAAACTGTCAGTTATCAGCTGACAGTACTATGCATGGTTCATCTTAGAGAACACTCTTGTCTCTCTGTCTCTGTCTGTCTATCCACATATGAACCTACCTATGTAGCTATCTATCATCATCTATCTTCCGTCTTTCACCAATGATGGCATTGATCCTGAGCAGCAACAAAGAATTCTACTCCCCAGTTCTATGTATGGAGACTGCATTAAGTTATTTTTTTAACCCAAAGAAGAGAATGAAGCTGAATTTTATGTGCTGCTTCTCAGCAATGACAAAAAAAGGAACCATCAGATATTCTTGCTTCTGAGTATCCACCCAGCCAGGAGAGAGAGTCCAAAATAAAATATGTACAGAGACCTCAATGACAATCATTTACTAAATGAGTCCTGTGGTCTGGGGGACAGGTCCCCATGAATTACAAAGTTCTATCTTAAGTAGCCTCACATATGTATTCATATATTATTATTATAATCACTCTTAGAATGAGTGTCTGTCTATGTATTTGAAAATATGTCCCATCAGGGATTGGGGAGCAAGAGAGATGGAGGATTTGAAATATCTGTACTTATTTTAATAGTTTTCAACTTTTTAAAGATCTTGTAAGTTCATGTATATATAAACTTATTAAAAGGTCCATAAGCATATAAATTATGTACATTCCCAAGATGGTAGAATTGGGTGTTTTCTTAATTTTTTATTCTTTTATAAATTTCATTTGTCTGATTTTTTTTAGAAATTAAAGTATTAATTACTCTGATCAGGAGTAAAAAGAGACATTTTCTAGTTCATTTAAAAATAGACACATACACACCTTCATAAGATTAAGTTCACCAAACCCTCTGCCGGCCCTGGTGTGTCCATGCACTGCTGCATGGGAGTTGGTGTCAGCACAGAGAGGAGTGAGCCCAGCACCACCTCTATCGTGCAAGGCTCACTTGACACTTGTCCACTGTTTAGGGACAACTGAAATGGAAATTATGTGGCATATGTCTTTCTGAATATGGCAGCAACTTGGCAATCTCTTATTTTCACTTCAGAGACTTGTGTTGCCTGGATCAGTGAATTTTGAAAATTGTAATCCAAACTGCAAAGTGACTAAGTAAGCAGCATCCCATGCTGATTCACAGCAAAAGCATATAGATCCCTGAAGACTATGTTTTCTTAATTATCAAAAAACACCCCACAAACTCCCAAGAGGCCAGGTTTACCATGTTCTTAAACTTTTATTCAAATTGGTGAAAATATTTATGTCTGCAAGAAATCTTCAGCAAATAAATTTAGAATGTAAGTTACTGTACTACTGATTATTCCATTCCAGCATACCCCAAGTAAAAGAGTTTTTTAGTGAACAGACAACATTGTATGTTTTGTGCACAACATGAGGTTTTGAAGTACAAATACATTGTGGAATTAATAATTCTCATTAAATAACAAATGTATTACTTTACAGTTATCATTTGTAGTTATTATTTTCATGGTGAGAGCATACAATAGCCATTCTTTTTACATTTTTCAAGAATTCAGTGTATTATCATATATGATAAAATACATCTCTTCAAATTTGTTCCACTGTCTAATGGTAATTATTTTTCCTTTCATCAATTATCTCCTATTCTCATAAGCATTCTAGTCTATTGAAAACAGCATGCTACTTTCTACTTCTCTGAGAACAACTTTGCTTTTCTCATGAAAATAGATAAAATCAATTTGTTTAGATTCCATGTCTGAGTGAGATCATGTGGTATTTGTCATTCTGTGACTGACTTATTTCACTAATGTCTTCCAAGTTCATTAGTGTTCTCAAAAATGACAGGATTTCATACTTTTTATGACTGAATAGTATTCCATGTTGTATATACCACATGGTATTTATCTCTTCGTCCACTGATGGACACCAAGGTTGATTCCAAACCCCAGCTGTTGTGAGTGTGCTTCAGTAAACATGGGAGTCAGAAGTTTATTCAATACACTGCTTTCACTTCCTGTGGACATGAAGGAAGTTTCTTCATTTCCTTCTCTACATCCTATCTAACTTTTTTTAAATCTTCCATCCTTTTGATAACAGACATTCTCAGTCTGGTGAAAAGATTTCTGTTGTACTGACATTTCCCTGATGATTAGTGATATTGAGCACTTTTTCATATACCTGTTGGCTCTTTGTATGTTTTCTTTTGAGAAATGCCTACTTAGATCTTTTCTCCATTTTCTCTTTCATTTATTTGTGGGTTTCTTTTATTTATTTGTGTGTTTGTTTCATTGAGTTGTTTGAGATCTGAATATTCACCCTTTGTAAGGTGTATAACTTCAAATATTTAGTCCTGTCAGCTGTTTTTTCACTCTATTTAGTTTCATTTGCTTTGCAGAGTTTTTAGTTTTGGTGTAATCCTATTTGCCTATTTTACTTTTGTTGTCTGTGTTTTTGAGGTCTCATCCAAAAAACTCCTTGCCCAGGGCAATGTCATGAAATGTTTTCTGTATGTTTAGCAGTTTCAGAGTTTCTGGTGTTATATTTATGGTTTCAATCTATTTTGAGTTAACGTCTGTTCATGTAAGAGATGCCCACTCTTATCAAGACCATTTAATAAAGAAACCTGTCCATCCCCATGTGTGTTTTTGGAACCTTGTTGAAAACTAGTTGGTTATATGTGCATGCATTTATTTCTGGGCTTTCTATCTGTTCCATTGGTACAGATAGAAATATATATATACACATATTGATAGTACCATACTGTTTTGGTTATTGTAGTGCTATTATATCGTTTGAAGTCAAGCAGTGTAAAGCCACCAGCTTCTTGCCCCACCCCAAGATTGCTTTTGTAGTTTATTTTTTTGTGGTTTCATATGAATTTTATATGGAGAATAGAGAATTTCATATAAATTTCTATATTTTTGTAAAGAATTTCATTGGTATATTGATAGAGATTGCATTGAATCTATAGATATCCCTGGGTAATACAAATATTTTGAGTACATTAATTCTTCCAATTCATAAACATGATACTTCTTTTCATTTATTTGGGTCTTCTTCAATAACTTTCATCAATGTTTTATAGTTTTCATTGTAGAGCTATCTCACCCCTTTGTAAAATTTATTCCAGTTTTTTTTTTTTTTGGTAATACTGTAATGGAATTTTTTTCTTTTTCAGACAATTTGTGAGTGTGTTCTAGAAATATTACTTATTTTTGTATGCTGATTTTATATCCTGCAACTTTATTGAAATCATGTACTATCTCTCACAGTTTTTTAGTGGAGTCTTAAACATTTTCTATTTGTATGATCATGAAAACTGCAAACAGAGTCAATTTAACTACCATAGCACATTAAAAATATTTTTTTGCTGTCAGAAAGTGGGGTCCTAGGAATGCAAGGATGGCCCGCCTACACAGATCAATAGACATGACATCACATGAAGACAATGAAAGACAAAAGACACCAATAGATACAGAAAATACCTTTGACAAAACTCAACACCCCTTCATGATAAAACTCAATCAGGAATAGGAAAAAAGCACCTTGATACAATAAAGATAATCTACAACAATTCCACAGCCAACATCACACCAAAAAAAGTTTAAAAGGTACCCCGCTAAGTGTTACATGGCAATCACATATCAAAATTCAGAAGTAGATAAGGATTCCCACTTTTATCATTTCTTTCAAAATAATACTCATAGTTCAAACCAAAGCAATTAGGCAAGAGAAGGAAAAGACATCTGAATTAGAGAGGACCAAGAGAAAAAATTTTGAAGAATCTGACAACTTTGGAAAAACTATGTGAATAAAATAGTAAGAACCATTTTTGTTATTGTTGTGACTCCATCTGAAATCTACTGAATAATCATTGATCACTTACTGTATATAAACACAGCACAGTAATCCATTTGAGAATCTCAATGACATCACCATTCCTCTTGATCTCAGTCATTTATTTTGATACCCACTTTCACTATCCTAGCTAAGGTGCTCATCTCCTACTACAAACAAAATAAAATCCAGACTGATGATTCTGGTGCTATGCTCATATAAGCTGACTTGCATCACCTTTATTTACTCCACGATTCCTCCATACATTCCTATCTTCCCAGCCAGTCAGTGCTGCTCCACAGAACATGACATACGCTTCTCTGCATCTATTCCTGGCTCCGACTATTTTGTGGGTGCTTTACACTCTTGAATATCTTTCCCTCTGTTTATCCAAGTTCTCCCAGTTATTTAAGTACAACCTTTGGGAGTTGTAAAAGAGAGAAGCTTGGTGTGTAGCCAGAAGGTGCCACTCAAAAAAGACAGCTTTCTGTCAGGAGAGGAGCCAATTGGAAGAAGGGCATTGCCAAGGGGACAGCCAAAATCAATATGGCAGGAAGGAGGCAATTCTCAACTTGCAAGTAAAGTGGGAGGATCAAAAGCTCTGAGATTTGATGGAATGACTTGCCAGGTCAGATGAGCTAAGCAAACAGAAAGTCAAAAGCTAACGTGAGAGTTGAATTGGAGAATGTAGAAGTACAAATATTTTGGAGGCCAGTTTGGGAGTATTGTGTCCTATCCATTTGTTCCCTTCTGCTGGTATGGCATGCTTTGTAGGGTTGAGGGATACTCACTGGACTCCCCTTTCTTCTTGAATTGATCCAATCCCACCTCCTCTAGGATTTTTTTTGAAATTTTCTCAGCTCACTTCTGCACACAGGTGTTGCACTTGCCTCTGACATCACAGCACTGTTTCCCATTTGGCAATGAATCACACTATTGCCATGTGACATTTGTACTGCAGTTTTTTTCTTAACTTTTAAGTTTCCATAGTTATGTCTGATAAGACTTTATTAGATTCTGAAATGAAAATATCTTTCAAAATGGGGATATATAACATTTATTATTATATCCCCCCAACCAATCCAGAAATATGTTATTGAAAGGCATCCAAACGAACACTTATTTTGTGACCAGAAATACCATGTGCTAATTTATTAATCTCTTTGACTAGGCCTGTAATCTAAGCTGGTATACAGATTTCTCTTTGTGACCATCTCAAAATTTACCCAAAAGGACACATTCAGAAGTAATTATGTTGAATAAATTCTATAATAAATATAGAGTTACACCCAGAAAAGAAAAGAATGTCAATTAGAATTCTTCAGTGACAACAGAAAGCAACTCTGGTTAACTTAAGCAGAAAGTAATGTATCCTAGGGATATTTTATAATTCAAAATTAATGAAAAAGCTCAAGAAGACTCAGCAAAAAAAAAAGATAAAGATGTGACTCTAAAGATTGTAGCAGCTGCCCACCAGACCCAGAGCATCACCACTAAAGTGAATAGGGTCTGGCCAATTTTTCTTTCTTTCTTTCTTTCTTTCTTTCTTTCTTTTTTTTTCTTTTTTTTTTTTTTTTTTGTACTGGGGATTGAATCTGGCCATTTTTTCTATCCTGTGCTCAGTCTGCTCAAGTTCTCAGTCTTGGTAAAGAACAAACAATGGGCTGGGTGCAGTGGTGCATGCCTGTAATCCCAGCAGCTTGGGAGGCTGAGACTGTAGGATCGCGAGTTCAAAGCCAGCCTCAGCAACAGCAAGGCACTAAGCAACTCAGTGGGAGCCTGTCTCTAAAAATAAAATACAAAATAGAGCTGAGGATGTGGCTCAGTGGTCGAGTGCCCCTGAATTCAATTCCCAGTAACTAATAAACAAAAAAACAACTGGCCTAATTTGAGCATTTGCTCTCCCCTTTGACCAAAGGAGAACAAGATGCCTTGCTATATACAAAAACGGGGAGAGGTAATTTGCCCAAATTGAATTTTGTCACTCTTTTTACAAGAAGAATAATGAAAATTAGTCTTCCAGGTAAAGAGAAACTGGAAGAAGAGGCATGCATGATAGTCCAATGCATATATATACCTGTGAAATTTTATAGATCAAGAATTATTGTGATGAGCAAATTCTAAAATCAGTTTAGAAATAAAGCAGATGGAATGCACACTGTGCAAAGGACTTATTTAAAACTGAAATTTTATACTTAGGCTTTAACCCTGAGGCAGAAATGGCCCCATAACACATTATGAGCTTTGAGGCTGGAAGCACAATTGGGTCAATTGTGAACTCGGAGAGTGGCAGGTTGCCAGGTGAGGATGCCTTCAGGATCTGGTTCTCACTCTCTACTTGAATACTTTTTTGAAGTCACATAGATAATGATTCAAATTGGTTCACAGTGAATAGGAATTTTGTGTGGGGAAGGTAATGTTTCATAGTGAACATGGGAAGAGACAAATTAACAAAATGTAGCAATGTTATACCTTATTGGTGAACAATTCCCTTTCCTCATACAGTCCTCAGCCAGTCAATATCATGGAGGAGGCGTGGCTAATCCCACGTGGAATTAGTGAGTGCTCTAAGAAAGGAAACACCAGAAGGTACGGGGAGAGGTACTTAACCAGAACCTATTATTCCCTAAAAGAAGTAACACTTCAGCAGAAACCGAAAGAATGAGGGATGAAAAAGATTGGATAGAAGAAACACCAAGTGCCAAGGTCTAAACCTAGAGCACCATGTATCTGAAGAACCGACATTAGGTCAGAGTGGGTGGAGGATAGAATGAAAAGGAAAGAAGTGATTAAATATTTTATGCTTGTGTGGCAGTGTAGGAATGTTCAGAGCTGAAATGATTAGATGATGAGAGCTGAAACCTAATCAGTAGATTAGTCCATTCGATGCATTAATAATCTGAATCGATTACTGAATGGTAACAGGTTGGCATGGTTGAAGGAAGTAGGTCACTGGGGGTGTACTCTGTGGAATTGTATTTTGTGTCTGGCTCCTTGCTCTTTCTGTGCTTCACAGAGGCCTTGAGCTGAGTACCTTTCCTCTGTTATTCCTTTCTGCCATGATGTTCAGCCTCATGGCAGGCCGAGAGCAATGAAATTGGCCAACCACAGACTGAGACCATGAGTCCAAAATCAGCCTTTCTCCATCTAAGTTTTTCTTGCCCAGTATTTTGGTCACAGTGCCAAAAAGCTGAAAAGCACACAATATATCAGGAGAATGCTAAACAGCTTGTGACTTTTGTGTGAAAGGGGGTTCCCTAGAAACAAATTCAGGAATTGAAGTTTTCATGCAGAAAGTATATTGGGAAGAACTTTCAAGACCAAAATGTGTGGGGCAGCAGGGAAGACAAATGTCCAACTTCTGTTTTATATGTAGGGGGAGAAATTTATCTAGAGTGTGATCATAACAAAGGCTTCAGCCAATTCCTGGGGGAGTTGTGAAATTGAGATGGGCCTGCAAAAGTTGTCTCAGACTGGGAGAGAGGTCTGAAATGCTATATCCCCAAATGGAATAAGCATTAGATACAGGCCACCCTCCAGAAGTATGTAGGACTAGGAGGTTCTCTTCAATTTAGAGAAAGTCCCAGGGAGGGACACAATTGAAAACTTCTGCAACACTACAACAAATGCCTGAGTCCTCAAAGGGAAGAGCTGGAGCTCATGTAGCACACCCAGTGTAAATAAATCATGTTAAGGATGCATCTTGTGAACTATGTCAGGACAATGGTAAGCTTGGACTTCAGGCATGGAAAAGACACTATTAGATGGATATTTAGAAAACTTTTTCTGGTTGCAATATAAGCAACAAACTGGAGAGAAATGTGACCACAGTTCCAAAGCCCAGTTAAAAATTGGTTGCAAAATCCCAGCAAGAGATGATAGAGTGTGAAGCAGGGTAGTGGCAGTAACAATGAAGAGTTGCAGGTGAATTTGAAATAAGTAGTAGGAGTAGGACTTAGTGTTTGGCTTTTAAAAACACACATTCCTGACTTGGGAACCCGTGATGTTCCAAAACAAAGCAAGAGAAACATATTTTTTGAAAGATAGGATTATGTACTTTGGTGTAGATACTAAACTCACTTTTGGAAATCCCAAATTTGAAGTAAATTTAAAAGAAACATATCTGTGGAGATTACTAAACAGCATATAGATATCATGATCTGGAGCTCAGGCAAATGATTTGGACCAGAAATAAAATTTACTGGGCTGTCATAATATGGGTGGTATTTGTAGCCAAAGAAGAGATCAAGGTAGTCTAGACAAGTTTATAATACAAGAAAAAAAAGGGTCTTAGAATAAGATTATGAGCTTTTCTTTCCTTTGTCAGTGAAGCATTCCTCATATTCTCACCCTGTGCTTCTTTTTTTTTAACAGGTCATTTTTTCTAGTTGTAGATGGACACAATACCTTTATTTTATTTATTTATATGTGGTGCTGAGGATTGAACCCAGTACTTCACACATACCAGGCAAGTACTCCACTACTGAGCTACAACTCCAACCCACTCACCCTGTCCTTTCAACATGATTAAGCAGTAGGTGAGAGAAGAGTAGCAGTTGTTGAATGTCTTTAATATACCAAGCACATTATCTCATCATTTTACTTAACAACCATATGACTTCAGATTATCATCCCCATTTAACAGATGAGAAAGAAGACAGAGAATGTAAGGAAATCACAGAAGCCACAACATTATTCACTGGCAGAGCCAGAATTTCAATTTAGATCTGCTTGTGTTTTATTGTGATTTTCATATGACAGAGTGGCTAACTACAAATGATTATGTAATTCAAGGAACATCACAGGTTCCCACAACAGGAATGTGAGTTTTTAAAAGCCAAACATTAACTTTTGAATTATAGTTTTTATAATCAGGCTCATTTTGCTTTATATAATATGCTAATCTTTTAATAGCTCAAATTTGCTTGGGGGAATAGAGATAGGATCTCCTATATTCTTAAACCTTAAAGATATACCTTTGTTCTTGTCAAATGGAAAAACAGAAAAAAAAAAAGGCTTACTCTTTCATTAACCACTTTGTAAAAGAAAGCTTCGATTTATTCTAAGGGAATTAAAAATGTATAGCAATAGGCATTTGGGGAAAATTACCTCACAACAAAAAGTGTATGTACTATTAGCCCTGATGTTATTTATTTATGTGTAGCTAGAATTACATGCCCATATAGAACCCAGGCTTATGAAAAATGTCTAAAATAGTTTCTCAGCTATAAGAAACCATGAATATGCAGAAACCTGCAGAAGTTGTAAAATAACCCCCTGTGTTCTGTTGCTAGAGATGCATCAGAGATGCATAATAAGGGGTCTCTGTTAGTCCATATTTGCAAGACTTCTTTCTCACACTTGGACTCAGAGTTAGAGCTTAGTCTCCCTGATGGGAAATTAAGAAGAGATGGTAATGTTACCAGAGGGATTTTCCAGTTTTGTTCCTAAGCGGTCGACCATCCATCAGTCAGTGGTCCTTCTTTGGAAGATGATGCACACTCTTCTCAAGGGTGGTGTCTCTTAGCCAGTTCCAGGGGTTAGGCCTGAATACATTATTATCTTTTACAAAAATCATTTAGGTCAAGTGTGGTTCTATCTGTGACATACTTTTGAATTAAAATTCTTGGGCTGTGAACTATGTTAAATTATACATATTTCAGGATTTCTTGCAAATCCTCGCCAGGGTCAAAGAGGGCATCCTTTTAAAAAACTTCCTTTATCTCATTAAGTTTCTTTGGGAAGTTGGTTTTGACATTAAGATTTAACTAGGCCATAAACTGGTTTGCAGCCCTAGAAAAATTCTCTAGCTATCAGAAGGGGAAAAAATATTTTGTACAGAGCAAATACCATTCATCACGAATGTGTTTTATTTAAAGGATAAAAATAAAACAGGATCATGCTTTCTTTTGAAAATATATACTTTTTCAGCCTTGAAGGGATTAAAATGCATTTGTGTGCAATTTCACTTATTTTGTTCATAATTATACATGTTCACAGATAAGAAATATATTCAAGGTTATACAACAAAGAATATTTAATGGTAAAATAGGATCATAAATCAAGTTATTTTTATAATAACTTTATATAATTTCAGAATATGTGCTACAATAACACATTGCTTTGTTTCATAATTTCTTGATAAATAATAGATACGAGATTCCAAGACACTATCAATCAATATGTACCAAGTAAAAATGTCAAGCCATATATTTAGAAATTTCAAGGACACAATGTAAACTCCTACTAAAACCAAACACTCGGAATTTGCTTGGGGCAATGACATTGCTTAATTTTAAAATATCATACATAAATCATTTTTTTTAATGAACTTTATCTTTTAACCTTCATTAAAAAGCAAAACAAGTGTCCTCTGTCATTGAAGATGCCAAATAAATGCATCAACAGAAATTAATAGGCAATAGAACTTGATGAATCCTCCTGGAGAATATTTTTATGATGAAAGCTTGGCAACTGCTCCTGTGATTAATCATAATAATGCACAAACTCTTAGCTCTGGACAAACTGGCCTATTTTTTCCTTCTGGAATTTTCCTTTCTTTCCTCTTTTCCTTCAAGGAAGGCTAATTTCCACCTCCTCCTGTGATGTCCCCACCTCCACTTCCTTACCCAAATCCCATTTTGCTCAATATCTCTCAGACCACCAAGGAGGAAGTAGTCTTGTTATCCTTGAAACTCCCATGTATCCTATATTTCCAGCACTCAACACTGATCACGCAGTATAATATTGTGCATGCTATATATTTCCCAGACTTTAAACATTGCAAAAAGATTTTTGAGAAGATGGGAAAAGAGGGTGGGTATTCAGTAGATGCTCTTTGCTGTTAGGTAATGTAAGTGTACAGCAGATGGCAAAGTACATCAGAAATATGAATAATTTGAAAATTCAGTCATTTAGTGTATTATTGGCCAGTACATATGCTGAAAGTGGACTTCCTCTATGAATAAGAAGCACTTCCATCCCTCTCACATTTTCAGGATCAAAAGGAAGGAGTTTTTAAAAATCAAAGAATATTTCTAACTCAGTTGAATCTGAAGATTTACCTGGCTAAACATAATCTTCCTCTGGCTTACTGGACATCAAAATTCTTATGTTTGTGTGAGGTCAGCAAGAGTGATAGAAGTGAACATTATTGGCAGCACATCACATTCCCAGATACTTACATACATTTTTTCACTAAATTTTACAGCAATCCTACTAGAAAGATATTATCTCCTTATCCTCCCCAATTTTTTTTCCCTTGGATGCTAAAACAAAACAAAACAAAACAGGATTAGTGATAGAATATTGGCAAGATGTTGGTGCTTTTTTTTTTTTGTATGATATTTTCCATGTTTTGTCCTATAACATGAGTTTATGTTAAAAAAATAACTTGTATGTTTTAAAACTCAGGAATATATCAAATGTTATTGTTCATTAAATGAAACCAATAATTTATTAGGGTTCAAAAAGTAGAAAACCACTAATATATTACCTTTAAAAATTCTTACATTACTAAAGAAATATTATGTATCTGATTGTGTTCCAGAAATACTCTTCTTTCTAAAATAACATCAACGAAAGTCAAATTTCATCTTCATTATTGACCAAGTTAGCCATGTGGGTGTGGGACAATAGCAAAACTGGAGTTGCCTCCAGCCTCTGAATCCTATGAATGGTTGATTTATAACGTGCCTCACCACTGAAATAAGAGGTATTTTTTTCTACCTAACTAAGTCTGCTGTCAGTTGTTCCTTGTAGGTGCAAAATAAGCTTGCATTTGATGCTCCATTGCCTATCCTCTGCAAAGAGGGCAATGCTTTCCAGTCTGAAGATATTTGCAGCTGTTCAGCTCACTCACTAATCACTTCTAAGATTTTCTTCCCTAAAATAAAAATCATCTGGGGATTAATTGTTATTTATAATGTCAAAGCTTGGCTTTCTGCAGATCTCTTCATCACTTGATTTTTTAGCCCATCTCTGGAGTTATGAACTTCACTTTCAAAATTCCAAGTGGGAACTCAAGTGGTAACAGAGATTCTGCTTGGAGGGTTTGGGTTAGAATTAGGTAACCTTCACTCATATTTTTCACCTCACACATGTAACCCTGCGCTGGGTTAGTAGAATCCTATAGTGTGATATGCTGCAAAGAGAGCCACATGCAGAGTTCAACAGGCTGTGAGGCACCTTGGGCTCCATCTAAATAAAGACAATCAGGTCAGGGACTACTTTACATACCTCATATGAACCTGGAAAGGATCCAGGCTTCTAGGGGATCAAATAAATGAATATGCTTTGTAAAGTATTAAACCTATTCATACTAATATGAATTATGATCAGCACTTATCTGTCATTACCCTACATTCTCATCAGCTTCTTCATTTATAAAAGAACAGGAAGAGACTGTCTCAGGATGTACAATGTTCATGAGGAGCACAGCTTTTGCTGAATTAAATCCAGTCTAGATTTTGCACAATCCTGTTGTATCTATGAAAAAATCTTGACTGTTTTACCACTTACTTCAGTTATGTTGATTTTTTTTTCAATTATTTGACTCCTGTTAAGAAATCATTAGTCTACTAGGTATGGGACCTCAGACAAGTTACCTAATTTTTCCAGGTCTTTTCGCCAACTGAGAAGTTGAGAGGTAGAAAAGAGATCAGGCAGAAAGAACAAACAGAAATGGTTTAATCTGGAGTACCCAGTTCAGAAAATATAGGCTTACTTTATTATTCTCTCCAAGAGAACCCTAGCCGTCAGCAGAGGGAGCTTTGCTGTGCTGGAGCACCAGGTGCTCACAAATCTTCACATCAAAATGTGAGACTGGCTTCAGAGGACAATAGCTTAGTTTGAAACTCAGACTAGAAGGGACTGAAGACTTTGAGAAGCACAGTTGAGAAAACAAAGATTCAGTAACCTAACAACTTGGAAGAATCACGCGCATTCTTTCTCCTCCTTTTTGTTTATTAATGTGGGATGTGGAGTAGGGTGGTGAAATATCTTTAATACCTGCTATCAGTTTATTTTAACAGTAAACAATAAACTAGTTTTGGGAAAGTAAAACATCTCACATAATATAGGGGTGAATTTAAAGACCAGTGTCAAACTCTAGATGTCATCCTGTAATTTACAGAATGTTTTTAAAAATAGACTACCAATATCTAGCTTCCAAAAAAGAAAAATATTGAATGCTTACAAATTATTTAATAAAATATGTACAGAAGAGTCAAACTAGATCTTCTAGTATAACCTGAATATAATTACTTTTAAAAATTGACCCGTGAATGGAATTGGATTTTTAAAGTACAAATACTTTGCTAATTGTTAAGAAATACTTTTACTCTGGGAAAAATGAAACAGTAAGGACAATTATTAAACGACATTTTCAGTGAAAATTCGGGAATCTCTCACAAAGTGAGGCATTTTTTTAATCAATGCATCATATCCCCTAATATTTTCTATTTAATGCATTCTTGCTTGCATGTGTACTTTCTGCCTTTTAAAGTTGGGGCTCAACTTCATTTTTATTAATAATCACAACTTTTATTGTAATGAACAGTTATTAAATATATACTGTGTTCTTGTAAGGTTCTGTTCTAGGTGCTAGAAATTCAAGGAAAAATGACCCACATTTTTTTTAAGATTTAATCAGATTGGTTGAGATTCGTAATCTATAAACAAACATGTTTGATAAGTGTAATATAAGCTCACTGGAGCTCTGAAGGCCACAGTAAGATCCCAATGAGTGTGATCATTTCTATTGAGGTGGGGACAGAGGAATCAGCAAAGGCTGTTTAAAACTGGTCCTTAAGTCTCCTAGATATCACTAATGACCACTTGCACACTGGTATCCTTTCACTTTGGAGATAAGACAGGAAAGGAAGGTGAGGCCAGGGGTTAGGGTGAGGGGAGACATATTTCCCAACAAAGAAACAGCCTGTAACAGGCTCACAGAGACATGGAATAGCATAAAGATTTCTTATATCTGTAAGCAATTCAGTGATATGGGAATATTTGACAAAATAAGGGGGAGAGAATATAAACTCTCTTTTTTTCTTGATCTGGTTGGAGAATTATTCATAGATCTAGAAGGGAGCTCCTAAGTAAGACTACCTATGTAAGATCAAATAGAAATAGGATGTGGAGATCCCAAAAGAGAAGACAGTGCAGTCGTACCAGGCACTTAGGACTATTTCAGAGATAATCTAATCTATCAGGTAATGACCCAGTGCCTACGTGTTCTGTGGTCCCACTTGGAAAACCAATTTGGAAAAAAAGGAAAGGCTTGAAAGCCCCCAAATTGAACTTGGCTCTTTCTACCTTCACACATACCCCCAATCTGTATGATTCTTATTTTGATTGAGAAGTTCCAGGATGTCTGTGTTTAATGAAGGGATGCAGCTGGGAAGGAGAATGGAAAACGTCTTTATAGGGTGCTTCTCCTGGTCTAATTAGAGCACCTACTAGTACTTATACCAAGGAGTTCAAGAGAGAATCCAAGATTGAGAGATATGGAAGAACAAAATTCTGTATCTACAGACACCTTACTCAGTAACCACCAAGTTACATGACCATTTTAAATGAAAGTAGTTTCTGGATTGCCTAGGGGTTCATTCTCAGCATCAATCAACTTCTTCTCTACCTTCCCTCTCTTTCTTCCTCTTTCCTGATTTTTCCTTTCCTCCCTTCTTGACACAATTCTGATCCAAAACAATAGATAACTCAAAAACCTCAACAATGACCAGAGCTGATGAGGACCACATCAGTGTTGTCCACCATCCACTTTAGTCACCATATTAGGTTGACCTGTCTGGCAACACATCTGCTTTCATCTATTTATTGTTCAAATATTTAGGTATACAAATTGGATTTGGGACTATGGCATCCCTTAAGTACATTTACCTCCCCTGCTCACTCCCTTAGGAAATACATTCACTCATAATCACCAGATTCCTCAAGCTACTACCACTAAGGACAGAGGGCAGACCTGTCCCTGTTGATTCCAACACACTCTCAATGGCACTAATCATAAACACATCTGCTCCAAGGATGTGATGTATTTTTTCAGACCATGTTTTAATTTTTCTACTAATTTCTAACACATTTCTCCATTATTCCAGAATATTCCTCCATGGTTTATTTTGGGTTCATCACAGAACCCCCTAGACTTTGAGGTAGACATTTTTATTTGCCTGCCACATATTTTTTCTCCCCTTCCTCCTTCATAACAGAAAATAATTTTGTTTGAAGCACATATGAATCCAATTTGAAAACTGTATGTACTTTCCCAGCCTCTTTCCTTGCCCTAAGAATATCCATATAACACTTCTGGCCCATGAGATACAGGAAGATGTCTGCAAAGGAATTATGAGAAACTTGCTTCCCCCATACAGGATTTATGCCTCTATCTTTGCTGCTTATATTCTGCCTAAACTGCAGAAATGATGTCCAGAGCATCAGCTGAATGCTATGATCAGAATGAACTCAGAAACAATTCTCTTAGGCTGACAGAAGTAAGCCATGTTTCTCATGGCATATGAAACTGCTGCAACTTCAAAAAGTAAGCTAAAATATAAATCCTTGGTATTATAGTATAAAAATTTGAAAATCTACACTAAAGTTTCTCTCATCTTTATGAGCAGAAGAAAATGAAAGCAATCCTACTTTAAGGTGCAAAATATAATCAATCATGCCTCCAACGCAGAAAGGATCTCCCTACACATAAACATAAATTAAGTCCTCTCAGTTCTCTGATTTGACCTCAAAAAATACAATTGGCTAAAAGGCGTATATGTGTGTGTCTGTGTGTGCGTGCATTTTTTTAAAGTACATCACCTCAAAGAAGAAAGGTAGGCAGAGATAGCTTTGTGACCACCAACCCAGATTCTCCCTTCTAGGTAGTGGCTGTAGAGCTAGGAACGTATGTCAGTCTTCCATTCCATCTAGATGGTGCTAAGCAACTTTCTTACTATTGAAATATAATCTAGTCATGTGGTCACTTCTGAGCTGATGAGTTAGGTTTAATTCTTCATAATCTCTTCTTTCCACTGACTCTAAATACCTACCAGTCATATGTGCCACAAGACTGAGGATCCTGAATCTATGAATGATCACAAGGATGACTACTTGCCAACCAGGAACAACTACAGACATCTGCATGAGTAAGCAAGGCAGTTTCTTTGTGCTAAATCACTAGACTTTAAGGTGAATTTGTTGCTGAAGCTAGTATTACTCTAACTAATTTAAAGAGCAAATTAAAATCTCACATTTTACAGGGATAAACCTGAAATAATTGAAAAAGTATTAATGTGATTGAGTGGGTTCAGAAATAAATTCTCTGCCATTAGGTAGAAATGGAACATTAAATTAGATATTAAATTAATTTATAGAAAATGGAAAAGTTAGCTTTGTTCTCCTGTAAGTTTGTCACTTATAAAATACATACTGGCCAGTTACTAAATATCTTTTAATTTTTAGGTATCCACTTAGGCTCAATCTAATCTGATTTTCTACAAAGAATTTTCCATATTTGATCTTTAGGACAGTGAAATGTATACTGCATTGCATGTGGCTTTTTAGTGAAGTGGAGTTGGTGCAATAGGCAATTGTTTTCAAATAGGTTCATTCCACTTCTATTCCACTCTATCCGGAAACTCTACACAAGTCTAAAGTTTTTAAATAGAGGGGCTATTTTGTTCCAAGTCTTTTCAAAGATGTCAGTGTTATTCCTTGTTCGCCTGGGAAGAACAGCTTCTGATCTAGAGAGGCATTCCTGTAACCGAACTGGAGAATGGATGGAGTCCTTCCATGGACTAGCCTGGAGGAGCCACGAGCTTTTCAGTCCTGCTGATCTCATCAAGAAAACATAACAGAAAAAACTTAGCAAACGTCTCTTTTCTAAATTAATGAGACAGCATTTTACTTAGAGATTTCAGAGATTCTCAGGATTGGAACCATAATTCAGCAACCCTTTATTCTTCCATAGTCACATTCTATTCAAGAAGAAACTACTTCAGATGACCTTATTTGGGGAAGTAAAAATGGAGAGAAAGAGTCCATGAACTGTTTTTCTCTTTTTAATTCTGGAAAGTCTGTCTATACTTTTCTCTTTTAAAATATTTTTATTAGCTATACATATGATGGGATTCATTTTGAGGCATTCATATATGCATATAATATAATTTGCTCTATTTCAATCCCCAGTGCTTCCCTATCCCCTCTTTTTCTCCCTTCTCCTGATCCCCTTCCTCCATTCTCTTGGTCTTCCTTCCATTTATTATTTTATTGTTCCTTTGTATTGGTATATGAAAGTGAAAATCACTGTGATATATTCATGCATATACATTGACTACGCTATATTGATAAATGCATCTATTACCCAAGTAACATTCTATTGTAAAAGTAGGATAATTTTTTCCAGAGAAAACTCAGATAAAAAATGAGAAGCCATTTTGTGCTTTTGGAATATAAACCAGCTTAGACTAATGATCATGCTGAGCGCTTTAGGATTTTACAAGTAACCAAAACTATTTGCAACAGGGATGTGCCCTGTTTGCCTTAAATATAGCACCCCAGCTTTGACTGTGAGTGGCAATAGGATCAACTAAAAACTCAGTTCTCACCAATTCACTGTGGGGAGAAGTGGGTATTTTTTACAATTAAGAGCCATAAGATGTAAGTCAGGCTTTCAGTCATCTTCTGAGAAAGTTCTTGGAGAAAGAACTGCTTTAGCTGACACAGGCCTTATGATTTTCTCTATCCGTCCTCCTACCTAGAATATAGTCAGGATGCTGGAAATGAGGCAGCCATCTTGAGACTATGAGGCAACAAATAGAAGGATGGGGGCTGGGGATGTAGCTCAGTGGCAGAGCGCTTGCCTAGCAAGGTTGAATTCTAGCTTCAGTCCACAACACCAGAAAACAGAACAAAACAAAAACAAATAGGAGGAATAAAGTCACAAGCTAAGGATGGTTGAAAGAAAGAGAAATGAACTTAGGTCCCTAGGACTATGAGTTTGCCAAACAGTGACAGATTAATGTCACTGTAGAAAAATAAAACCTCTGCTTGGTTAAGCTAGTGAACGTTGGATTATCTTTTATGAGTAACCAAACTATACCAAGTTGATCTAATTAGTAGAGTGCTAAAAATAATTTTATAATAACTGTTTCCAAACTAGTATTTCATTTGCTTAGGCAACTATTAAACTGATATATAGTATAAATCATTTTCATGCAGTACTTAAAATGACTCTTCCAAAGAATTCTAGGCCATAGTAGGTGCAGTTTCTGTACACAAACACACTTTTTATCCTTCTACTTATTCATTCATATCTGAGGATCCAGTAAACACTGGCCTAGGGACGGCCACGTGAGAATGAAACACAGCACCTGAGTATAAGAGCCTTGGTTTATTTGAAAGAATAAGACTGAATCCTCTTTAAAACAGTCTATGTTTCAGCTCCTTGCTTCCCTTGGGTTGTCTA
The DNA here is from genome assembly GCA_020662805.1 of Glaucomys volans. Classification (NCBI taxonomy): domain Eukaryota; kingdom Metazoa; phylum Chordata; class Mammalia; order Rodentia; family Sciuridae; genus Glaucomys; species Glaucomys volans. The sequence continues at coordinate 100,926 of JAJEJO010004866.1, read as the reverse complement.
TTTCATATACATTAACTCTTCCAGAGATGGAGAAGCCCAGCACCACAATCAACACTAACCCAGTAAAGTGGCTCAGACCCACCATCGTGCTTAACATCATTTAGTATTCAGGATTCAATTGCATAAGTTGAAGACTTAATTAAGTGTTGCACCAGTATGTTCTTTACCATCATGGGAATCATTTGAAGACAATTTCTTATGCCATCCACCATAGAACCTGTTTTGCCCAAATCAGACTATTCCAGAAAGCAGAAACTTAAAGCCACTTCACTTCGTTTTCTGTCATTTCTATGATTTAAAAAAAAAAAATCACTGTGCATCAGACCTTACTTCAGGATCAAAGGACAACTGTTTACTCAAGCATAGTGGCAAAACACTGGTTAGTTAGAGAAAAACGCAGTCCACTCACTTCTTCCTCTGTCAGCTTAGGCAAAACTATTTAACTTCTTTCTACCTCAGTTTCCTTCTGGGTTAAATGATGAGGTGGAATTAGATCACTGTGTTCTTTGGGAGACCTTAATTCTCTTATTTCTTCGCTCACTGTGATGCATTAGCAGACAAGCTTCCCAGCTAAGAGCAGAACATTAAGATTATTTTTAAATGATGCATGGCTTCTTCTCTATTTTTGTTGCCTCAGGAATTATACATCTTAGCCCGCATCCCATATAAAACCACAATTTTATATATAATTAAACAATATAATACCATCTTATATTAATAATACCATATCACTGTACTCAGAATCAGAATAGGGAACTGAATTTATTATTTCTAGCTTTTAAGGGCATAACTTGCATTACACACATTTGAGATAATTGAATGAAAATTAGATGGAGAGGGCATTGTTTTTAATTTGCTGTTTAAAGTATCCCCCAGATATCTAGGAGTGAGTCTAACAAAGATTTTCTCAAAGGCACAGCAATCCCCTTACTCCATTCTGAGAAACTGTTTTCAAAGTCTAAAAAAGATCCCATCGTATGCAAAATCTGATGTTGATATTCAGATCTTATTTTTTAGTACAGACAATAGAAGTAATTAATTAGCACATCTAATATTCATCTGCAAGCCACCAAAGATAGGTCCCAGTTTTCTCATTACTTGTATGAAGATTTCAGAAGTTGCAATACATTAAGCACAACTCATTTAACCCGCCACATTCTGAGTTTGATATATGAGTAAAAATGCTATCATCTTGCTTCAAAAAGACGTTTAAGAAACATGAACAGTCTTTACAAACACTTCAGTTATCATCCTGCAAAACAACTCACACCCCAGTGATCTTCTCATTCCAAATACAGACAGCCCCCCCCTACTCACCACAATGAGTTAAAGGTAGACAAAAAGCTCTCAGTAGCAGCCTTTGTGTTAGTATTTTGCTTTGCCATTCCCTTCATTTTAGGTGTCATGGCACAGGACTTTACAGACAGCGATTCATCCTGCGAGGTTCACTGCAAACACCAAAAGAGGTGTCTGGCACTTGCTGGAAGATTTAGCTTTTATGTTTCTGGACATTCTTCCCATACCAAAAATGAGACCAGTTTCTAAGCTATTCTTAACTCTCATTCCAAAACGTTTCAAAAGGGAAAGACAAGAAAGAGTTCATGATTTCCATGCAAACTCCCAGCCTGCCTGCCTGCCTGCTGCTACCAATACTTCTTATTCTTGCTGGTGATGACATTCAGCAAGCTCCCCAGTACCGACGCTTCGTTATGTAAGGCTGTCTAGGTCAAGTGTAGGAGACTCACTGCTGGCCTGTGGAAACTCATGGAACTGTTTCTTCAGATTAACACTTCAGGGGCTATGGAGACTGGAGGAAGCTGAGCTTTTACTACATCTTTTGGGGGTAAATATTTTTGCATGATTCAGTGGTTTTTATATTATGGTTTTGGCAGGTGCCTGTCAGCCATGCTGAGAGGTGCAGGGAGAAATTACTAAGAGATTCCAGTTTTGTTAGCATGCTTGAATAAGCATACTAAGTCTTCCAGTAATCCTAGCGTTAAGACACTCGAGGAGTAAAAAAATCATAAATTAAAATTTGCTTATCAAGCATCATCTCTGAGCATCAAGGATTGAAGGTTGCTTTGATGTTTAATCTCTGCATACAATCTGTTTGATCAGAGGTGTGGCAGGAGAGCATTATTAGATGTGGCTCTTAGCTTCAAGAGATTTACTGCAGTTCTTGGCTGTTACGATGTCCTTGTCTCTGACTGCAAATTGGCTTCCTTTGGAAATGAGCTATATGTCTGCCTATATTTGTCTTCTGTTGTGACTGTTGGTAAAATAAGAATGGAGCGAGCATAACCTGGCAGTTATGTGACTTCAACAAATAATAAATCCTTCCTACTTAGTTTCAAGGTGAATACTGCAGTATAAGCGCCATTCAAAGCTAGCACCGTGTGATGCTGGGTTAACTGCATTGGCTCAAACAGAGCTCTGTTTAGGAGACTCGGAGGGATAATCCCAGGATAGAAGTGAACAATTATTCATTTGATGAGTAAAAGTAGAAACAGTTTAACACTGATTCTGTTTTAGACTCTCACACAGTGTCCTGCTACAGGAGTTAATTAAAATAGCAGGCTCTTAATGAATGCTGCAGAAAAGCCTGAAGAAGTAGCAGGGTAAGATTGCGGTAGCAGGCTGATGTTGGCAAGAAATACTAATAAGATTTAACTGGAGATGATGATACAACAGATGGCACGTAATTTAAAAGATAGATGGGTATTTTAAAAGTTGAAGGCAAATGTGAAACACTTGAAAGCATTTGGCTTCTTGGTGCCCTTGGCAGGTGAAATTCAGTACTTTAGACATGATGACTTGAGTAAGAAAAAAAAAAAAGACTACGGAAACTGTACATGACCTCAAAAAGCTAACTTTGAGGTCCAGAGCTAACTGGAAAGTTGACTAATCAGTCATTTGCTTGGATGTCTCTAAATGAGGGCTAGGATGAAGCAGGTTAATTACCTCTCCAGGTAAAGAGGTAGTTTATAAAATTTCTTAGAGTATTTTTTAAGTTAAAGGATTGTAAATGAGTACTACTGAATTGAATTTCCTTAAGAGTAATTTTCACTCTTTATCTATGATCAACAGTAGCATATTGATTATTTGATGAAAATACTCTGATTTCATTCTGTATTTAATTGATTAAATATGTACATGTTTCCCCAAATAATTTGAAGAGACATTTATGGTCCCACAGGGCTTGATTTTATATTACTGATGTCAATAGTCATTTTCCCCATGAATGTAGCTTGGCATAAGAGCCCCATCAGATCAGTTTCTACTCTAGCATTTGGACCATTCTTCATAAATTTACTGTTAAAAATGAGGCACACATAACTAATCACACCCTCTTTGATTTTATATATGTTTAGGTTAGCAGTTTGTGCTAATTATATATAAATTATTTTTTCTTTAATATTGCTTCTATGGTTATTGTTAAAAGGTATTCTTCCTGGTAAGAAGCTTGAGAACATATTTCTTCATTTTTGAGATGAGGAAATTGAATAAAATGAGGTCTCAACTAGTTGTGTCTTTACCATTTATGATTGCATTCTTCTGTTTTAATTAGCATGATTAAACACTATATCCTAAAGTGAGATTATGTATTTGGTGAGATAATAGTTTTATGTATCTACAATACTAGGTCGACATTTATTAAGTACCTACCAAGTGCTGGCAGTGGTCCTCAATGTGTGGCCTGCTGACCGGCTACATTGGCCTTCTCTGTGAACCAATTAAGAATGCAGACTCTCAAGCCTCACTCTAGACTTCCTGAGTCAGAACATCTGGAGTGGGTTCCAGAATTTCTCTTTGTAGAAGCTCTCTGGCTGATTGTAAAACTCACTAAAGTTTGAGAGCCACTATGCTGGGCAATAATTTGGTTAAATATAGTGGAACTAGTTTTGTTGCACACAAATATGCATTATATAACAAAACACTCTGCTTTCTTCAGTGCCTAGATAACTTAATGTGAGCGGTACTATTTTCTTAAAGGTTTATGCAATTATTTAGTACATTTGAAGTTTAAATATGTCCATAAGAATATCTATTTTCCAACAGTTCAGTTTTAGACTTGCAGCTCCTAGAAGTTGTTTTAGTCAGCTTTTTTGCTGCTGTGACTAAAAGATCTAACAAGAACAATTGTAGAGGAGGAAAAGTTTATTTGAGGGTTCATGGTTTCAGAGGTCTTAGTTCATAGACAGCCAGCTCCATTCCTTGGGCTCAAGGTGAAGCTGAAACTCTTGGCAGAAGAGTGTGGCAGAGGGAAGCAGCTCACATCATGATCAGAAAGCAGAGAAAGAGGTCTCCACTTGCCAAATATATGCCCCAAAGCCATGCCCTCAGTTCCCACTTCCTCCAGCTACTTCCCACCTGCCTTCGGTTATCACTTGATTAATCCCATCAGGTGATTAATTCACTGATTGGGTTAAGACCCTTATAACGCAATCATTTCTCCTCTGAACCTTCTTGCATTGCCTCACATGTGAGCTTTTGGTGGACACCTTACTTCCAAACCATAACAGAAGTTAAATAGTATGATGTTAAAACATGAAAGGACTTCTCTCTTCTGTTTACTCAGTGTGACTTGGCAAGTGTCACTGCCCCTCTTTAAGTTCTTATTTGTAGAGTAACTGGTTGCACTAAATCAGGGTTTCTCAACTCAGCATGACTGAAATTTGGGGTTGGAATTTCTTTGTTGTGGGGTCTATCTTGTGCATAGCAGAGTGTTGAGCAGCATCCAGTCTCTGTCCACAAGGTACTAGACACGACCTCCAGTTACTACAATAAGAGATACTTCCAGACATTGTCACCTATCTCCTGTGGGCAAAATTGTCCCCCTCCTGATTTATGAACCACTGGCCTAGATTAACTATCCTATGCAAATTTCTAGTATACTGAATGGGACAAATGTATTATTTCTCTTTTTGGATACAATTTTAAAATTACATAAAAATAAATATATGTCTTTGTTATGTAACCCAGATATAAGTTGGGGGCTCTCTGTCACCTAGAAGATCTAGGTTTGGTTTGCTCGAATACCTACTAAATACCAAAGTCCAGAACCCTTGTGCAACTTCTCAGGAACATAAAGTCTTATGCAGTCTTCTATGTCCTGGCTTCCTGGTTTCATGTATGCTACCTCATTGTTCCCCCAAGTGACCCAGATTGCATCTGCCTCTGGTTTCCAGCGATACATTCCAGAGATGTATCTATGCCAATCACCTTTTCAACTTCATAGATTTCATTAAAGATATGGACTCATTTTCTCCTCCACCTATGGGTGCTTTTCATGCCCTCCCTACAGGATTTGAGTACTCTGAATTCTTCTTCTACCATATACAGTAATCCACATTTCCACAGTTAGTTATATCGGAACATAGATGTCCAAACTTATTAAAAAATTTAGAAGATTGCTGAACACTGTGACATAAAGATCACAATTTCAAGGCCAGCTTGGGCAATTTAACAAGATTCATCTCAAAATTTCAAGACAAAACCAAACAAAATAAAAAACATGTAACCAGGCCTGGGGATGTAGCTCAGTGGTAGAGCTCTCCTGGGTTCAGTCCCCAGTATAGGAAAAAATAATACTGAATATCCAGGGTCTTCACTTTAAGACCACTTACCCTTCACAGAAGACAGCTAGAGTCATATTACATATGTAAAATCTCATGGCTAGAAGGAATATTGAATCTATGTTCATTTTCATGTTTTTCTAAATCACACTGAATGAAAGTTCTTTGCCCTTACCCCAAACAATTCACCAAATTCAGTCCAGAGATTTTCTGGAGCTGATATGCCTGGCAGAAACAGACAGGATACACACACATATGCACACATGTTTTTCCCATGGATTAGAAATTATCTTTAGTTCGCTATCCTACAAATTCAAATTAAATGTTATTCTTTTCTTTTAAATTTTTTTAGCTGTTGATGGACCTTTATTTTATTTATTTTTATGTGGCACTAAGGATCGAACCCAGTGCCTCACACATGCTAGGCAAGTGCTCTACCACTGAGCCAAAACCCCAGCTCTCAAATATTATTCTGAAATACGTGTGAACTAAGGAACTTAATCCAGGACATAGGCAGCTATAATTCTATTGAACAAAACAATAATAGATAATATTTGAAAGATTATATCTGCATTTCTAAATAATTTTATAAATATGATCCTTTCAGAGTTCCATAAGAAGTCAATAACAAAGGTCCCATTAGTTTATCATTTTGTAATAAGAAAATAAAGGATCAGTCTTCCAGATGCCAAATCCACTTTTCTATCAGATAAGACTCATAGTGCAGGTAGTTTGAACTAAAACTAGAAGAACTCATAAGAGCCAACAGTCCCACCTTAGAGTACATGCCAACTTAAATTCCCTTGAATTTTAATTTGATATTTGGGAGATGTGTCTACATGCCAATGTTCACTTCAGTATTTTCACAATAGCCAAGATATGAAAGCAACTTAAAAATTCATCAAGAGAGGCTGATCAGGAAGAAGAAAAGAATGCTCACACATGTCACTTCTGTTCAACATAGTCCTGGAGGTCCTAATTTCTCTGATAAAGTAGCATTATATTTTTTTCTGACACTTTCAAAAGTCAACAAGTGAAAGCATGAAATAGGATATTTCTGTGGAGATTGTCTCATTTGGGGGTGTAAGGGAGGTAGAATTGGTATCAATCTTCCATATGAAATTGCCTCATACTATTATTATGATCCTCTAATACTGGGAGAAGGGAAAGTGGCAATGATATAAAGAATGTTTTGGTTTAAAATATATAGATCTTAGTGAAATCATTAGAGATAACTTTATAACAGTGAGCACAATAATGACACACACCCACATATGCACACACACAAAGTTTTGGTTTGTTCTCTAGATTTACTAAGCATTGTTTCCCTGACAATTGGCCGACCCTCTGTTTCCCAAGTCCACCACATCTAACTTGGATTCTGGGAAAACAAAAATCAACTAAGACACTACTACCATCAGTTTGTGCCCTAGCTGGGAAAAGACACTATACTATCCAGTCCTGTCTGATAGAATAGTGGAAAGAAAAGTGGATTTGGTTCTGGAGAGCTTGAGTTTTTATTTTCTTGGTTGCAAAATGATAAAATTAGTGGAACCTATCTTATTGTATTTCTGTGGATCTCTGAAAGTATCAAACTTTCCAAACTAGTGGAAAGAACGAACAAAATATTTGATTTTTAACTTCTCAACACCATATTCTCCAGGTTTTCATATGGAAGTAGTTGCTGTTTTCCCTTGTCATTTCTGAGATTCAAACATCTATCAGTTTCTACATGATATCTCCCCTTCTTAAAACATGTTTTTCTTTTTCCCTCACTCTCTGTGTGCTTCTTCTATTAAATGACTCAGGGAGACCACAGGTAAAATCAAGACTTGGTGTAGATTTCACCTCAGAGTTAACAAGAAAAAAGGTTTGGTAATTCCCAATGATGGCAAAGGTACGGGAAACAGGTATCCTATGACATTGTCGGAGTATCAAAAGTTGCAACATTTTTGGAAGGAAGTCAATGATAGTCACCCATGTTAAAAAGTAGAATTAAAAAAAATAAAAGAATCATTTCCTGAGAATGCATTTAGAGAAAAACTCACACAAGTGGGTAATGTGTTTGTAAAGTGGTATTTATACCAGCAGTGTTTCAAATAACATGTGTTTGTCATTTGAGAACTGATTACATAAATTTTAGTGTATTCATCTACATACATGATGAGAAACTCTTTAAGCAATCAGGGAAGAGATTAGAAATCAGGTATTAAATTCCAACAAGGTATACATAGCTCGACAGAGCATTTGATGTCATTTCTGAAAAAAATATAAATTATATTTATTCATATGCTTGGATGTGTACAGGAATTTTCAGAAAAGATTCAAGGGAAATTAACAGTGACTGTCTTTGCAAAATGGGCCCAGAGGAAGAAAATTGGAAAGTTGTTTTTTACTTAACAGACACCCAGGTCAATTAACATTTAAATGCTACTTAAGGAGTAGATTAGGAGTTTTCCTGATGTTTCTGAGGCAGTGTGAACTAGCAGAGGCTACAACCTGTTAGGTACCCAGGAGGTGGTGAGAAGGGCAGAGTGCCTAAACTGCACAGTCTGGGTACAAAACAAGCAGGGAGATTTAAAGAGCCCAGGTCATCTGTGAAGGTCAACAGTATTCTACAGCCCTGCTTCTCAAACATCAGTGTGCATAAGAAATATCTTGTTAAAATGCACAATTCTGATTTGGCAGGTCTGGGGTGGAGCCCAGATGAGTTCTGCATTCTTCACCAAATTCACAAGAGATGGCCATGCTCCTGGTCCACTGCCACATTTTGGGAAGCAATTAAGCTTTAAAACTTAGAAAATATTATGTTTTTATGTGATTCTTGCAGTCACAAATATGAAATAAAGCCAGAGAGCATTTGTTGTTAGAAAATGAGTTGAGGGAAAAAAAACAAAACAAAAAAAAAAAACCACCCCATTGAGTATGATGTTTGCAACATGAAGCTTTGCCAAAGCAATATTATTGTCAAATGTTCATGATCAGCAGTTCTGCTATTTTAGCTTTTGCATTTTTAACAAATTTAGATTTCTGGAAACCTAAGCATCACCAGATTGAGGCCCGCTTCTCCCCTCCACTCCTCATGTATTTAGTTTATTTGTTGATCTAGTGAGAGTATTTCCAAACATAGCTGCATTCTTTCACATGCTGCAGATGATTGAAGACTCTAAAACAAGTGAGAAGGAAGATCTGCCATCTGCTACCCTCCCACCCTGCCACAGCCACCCCATGGCATATTCAACAGAAATCCAGGCTGCAGATCTACCCATACAACTAAAAAGTCCCTTGACTCGGCCACATGTAGAAATGTTTTTCCTGTGAATGTGGCATCTGTGAAAGTAATGTGAAGTAATTCAGGCCAGTGAGGAATAGCTGTATCATCTCTCCTTTGTTTTTATTTTTACCTTTAAACTTGGATCCCAGAGATTTCCCACCATCATTTTAACAATGGGATATGGCAGTGAAACAAGAAAGCATAGCCTTAAGCAAGGATATCACTTTGAAGATGATTGTTGGTTTCAAAATCACATTTTCTCACCTCTGTGGTACCTTGGCCAAGATACTCTGAGTCTCAGTTTTCCCATCTATAAAACAATGATGATATCAATAATGTCTATTTCATGAGATTGCTGTGAGGTTTCAAGTTCCAAATATATATTGGGTCCTTGATAAATATTAGCAATAATTACTATTCTCTTAAATCACATTAGAATTAATTTGAAAGTAGAAATATTTGAATGTGAACATTTGTTCCTGAGTATTTAACACATACTAATACACTGTGCTAAGGGTTAAGGTATTAAATAAAATCATTTATCATAACGATTGTGTTCATATCTTTAAGGTATTTAATACATGCATTTGTTTTTTAAGCAGAAAAAGAAGTACTTTTGGAGATAAGGTGGGACATGTTCTTTTCCCCAGTTCCCACCAGCCCTTCACATCTGGTTGGGCTTCCAAGTCACCCTCTCTGTGATTGCAAGGCAGTGGGTATTTTAAGTAGGAGAGTGTGGATAAAGGGGCTGTAGGCTTAAGAGAGTCAAACAAAGAGATGAGACCAAGAATTTTGCAACAGTAGGGAGGACTAAACAGACATGTGGAGGGAACCACATTCCCAAAGCACAATAAAAGTGGGAACCCTGCAAGAGGGGCTGCTTGCAGAAGCAGGAGACTCCAAAAATGCAGACTAGGTGGAAGGGAATGGTAGAAGTGGTGATGTGGTTTAAAAGTGGAACAAAGGCTGTGTGAGAAGAAAGAGTCTCAACCTCCCAAAGCCATTTTCCATGGATTGCATATTCTGGGAGTTTTGTCCATTGGATTTCTTTGGGTTCCACCCAAGTCAGACATTAGCAGAAAATTGGAGAGACTTCCCCACCATAATTTTTTCTTTTATTCTAATGAAGTAGCTGCAATCCTTTGATCAAACCATCTACAGAGGTCTTCCAAAGTCCATTTTTTTTAAAGTCTAACGTCACCATTCCCATATTATTTGTTGCTATTTTGTTGGTATTGTTTGTTTATTTATTTATTTATTTATTTATTTATTTGCCCAGGGTCTCATTAAGTTGCTATGGCTGATCTCGAACTCCTGATCTTCCTACCTCAGCCTCCATAACCCAGCTAATCTTGGCTCTCTCAATTGATAGTTCCTGGTGACTTTATCATCAATCTTAACATTCTTGGTAAACAGTTTCTTCTCTAAATTATTTTCATTTAATCCCTTTTCAGTTTAGCATGTTATTTCCCTCCAGGAAGTTCTCTGAATCACAAGTATAATTTTAAAGCAATAGATATTTCAAGCTCTGGTTGTGATGGCTTTGAGAGGAGACTGGCAGATAGAGATATGCACAAAGTTTTTGCAGTCTTGCAAAACAGAGTGGAGAGGGATGGTACAAGGAAAGAATATTTACAAACAGCTCTGTGTGTGCATAGCATATACTACCTTAGAACTTGGATCACACACACACACACACAGACACACTTAGAAACAGCAACCATGTGAATTAGAGTAAATGATCACCTGGAGTCATTGCTGAAATCGTGGAAAAATTCACATTCTGTCTTGCTTAGCTGCAGAGAAAGGGAAGTGGAAATGCAAATGTCCACAACCCATATGTGCTAATTAAAGGGATGAAGACCTAGGAGTCCTTACCTGCTTTATTCAGTCTTCTATTCCCCAGAGAGAAGAAGAATACAGGTTACTTTCATGTAATGATAGCAACCAGAACTAAAAAGAAACTTTCAAAAATAACTCCATGGAACATGGAAACAAGTACCTCAGTCTCTGAGTTTCCTTATCAAGTGTTATGGAAAATATATAGAGAAAGTGGTTCTGTTATTTCAACATTCTGTACTAAGCAGTGAAATCTCTGCACCTTTCATGTGACTGCAGCAAAAGAAGTATGGGAGTTTGCACGTAGGCATGATAGTGTAGCTGCCCAGCACTTGATCTCTCAACCAGAGCCCCAGGGGTTGCTCTTATTCTAGTGTAAGAGTGTTCTAGTGTAAGAATAAGAGCAATTCCAGAACGAGAATTTCAGTTCATGGGTCCTAAAATATCCAAGGCATTTTAGGAAGGCTAGATTAAATGCAATTATTATCTGACCTTTCATGCATCTTTCACTTGCCATTCTCTTCTAAAAAGTTTGCCTTCTTGCAGGGGGACTCAATAACCTCTGCCTATTATTTGCCTAGGGTAGAATTTTGCTTTTTCCAAGGGGAGAGAGAAGAAAATATGTACCCAAATGTGATTTGTGAATTGATTGATGAAACCTGGAACTGCATATTCGGAATATGTGAAAGGTTTTATTTCCTTGAGAAATACTGTAGTGCCTAATTCTAAGGACATGTGCATATACAATGGATGGTTCCAGATAAGTCAATGGCTTTTTACCTTTGAACATGAAAAGAAAAAGATGTTGTCAAGAATCCTTGAGGGAACAGAAACCACATATTTGCTTATGCTAAGTTATGGCAAAGTTCAGTTTTATTCTGTAAATAAAGAGTTGACTTCATAAATATCAGCAATTTCCTTTAGTGTCAAGAAAGTTCTCTATGCTAAAAATAATCTAATTAAACCTCTTGAATATGTAGGCAAGTGATATGGTTGACTTAAAGATATATTGAAATGGCACATTGGTATTTGGATTGATAGTAATCAATCATATTTTTCTTAGTAATAGCATTGGTTGATTCATTTTTGCAAAGGCGGAAGCTGCTGAATGAAACAAATCACGCAAGAGCCCAACATTGTGTTTAAATAACTTAAGAACATAAGAAGCAGCACCTGTGAGCACAGAATGGAACCTAGCATAGTAACGTAGCTCTTTAAAATTGTGCATACATTTTATTTATTTACATTTATGTTTATTTTGTGTCTTTATTCTCCTGTGGCAATAGATCTGGACATAGTGATTTAAATACTGTAATGCACCTTGATCTGGTCAGGAGTCAAAGTGTTACAAAGTCTTGGTCTAGTTAAAGAAGTATAAAGCTCAGGCATGCCAGCTGGGCACAGTGGTGTACACCTATAATCCCAGGAACTTGGGACACTGAGGCAAGAGGATCACAAGTTCGATGCCAGCCTCACAACTTAGCTATACTCTGTCTCAAAATAAAAAATATAAGGACTGGAGATATAGCTCAGTGATAGAGAGCTCCTGGGTTCAAGCCTCAGTACCCAAAATAATAATAATAATAATAATAATAAAAATAATAATGACAAAAACAGCAACAAAAAACCCTCAAGCATCTGAAACATTACTTTGGTTTCTTTCTTGAATACAGTTTATTAGCCTAAAGAAACAAAGTATGTTTTTAGGATGTGTTTTAGCTTTTCAGTGAAATTATAGAGCAAGACCACCTACCTCCTATTTCCTGGGCTCTCTTCCAGCCCGCTTGAAGGCTGGGAAAGTTCAACTCTCCAACCTGGTGCTCCTGTCTTTGAGTTTGGGAACTTTGTGGTTAATATTTAACAGCATGTGTCTAAATTCACCCAGAGAATCTATTAATAAGTTTCAAAATAAATAAGACTTTAAAAAATCAGTGAGATAAAAACACATAGCCAAGACATGTTGACATCAATCAAAACCCCTTCTAAGGTTTTCCAGATACAGAGATGGTTTCCCCTCGCCAGACGAACCAGAGGGTGAGCTCAAAATAAACTTCTGGGAAGTTGAAAAAAGAAGAAAAACAGTATGTGGAGAAAGACTACAGGATGGTTGCTGTCTTTTTTCTTTGCTAAAATCAATGTTGGTTAGTCCATCACCTTCTTAAACAGTAACTGCAATCATAACCTCCATCACATTCATCTCTCTGTCACAACATGAGGGAAAATCAATTGTGGTGTATCCAGAAATACTACACTCACTTCCATTTTTTGCTTCTTATGTGCTGATGCACCTACTCAATATTAATTTTCTTCATGGTTAAACTGTAGAAAAAACTTGAATGGACTTTTGTGATACATAACTATATATGTGACCTTGGACAAGCCATATCACCTCTCTTGACATCAGTTTTCTCCTATCCAATATAATACTCTGAGAATTTGGGGGCTCTGTAAATCCTCAGTGATTGACAAAATCATCTCCATGAAGCAGTTTAACAATTTATTTCAATGACTGCTTTTTTTAATGAAGTTTGCAAAATTATTTTATCCTAATTTGTGGATTTTGTTGACATTCCATTCTGGAATTTTGATTCATTCATACTCAGTAGATATCATTAGTTGATTTTTAGAAACTACCTTGATTCAACTACATACACTGAATGTGTTTGGGAGATAAAGATAGTATACTTCTAAACTCTTCCTGTTCATGTAGTCAAACATATTATAGGATGGGTCAGGCAGTTAGAGAGTAGATTCAGATATAACCAAAGATGAGAAAGTCCTCCAAGCAGAGGAAATGAAAAGAAAAGCAGTGAATGTGTGAAGGCTCCTGGTTTGTTTAGGGAAAAGCAAAGAGTGTGTCCTTATGAAAAATGATATTTTTGCAGCATTTTCAGTAAATTAATAATCTACCCCTACATGTTAGCTGAAATAGAATTAGGTTCTCAAATAAAAAAGTATTTAAAATAAAAAAAAATACAGAACACTAAAGCTGTTTTTTTTAAATGCTGCTTAAATGGTGGTATAATAAAGGAATGATATTATTCCATGAAATGAAAAAAAGAAATTTTGTAATTTAATGCACATTTTAAACTTACTTTACAATGATGATCTCATCAGATGTTTTACATTCATATATTTAATTCCTGTTTGAGATATCAAGCTCACATATTACTCTGTCTTGTTTATAAAACCTATTTCTTTGGTTTGGGACTACCATTACTTCCTCTCCAACATCAATGGCTATCTACGCCACTTAAAGGAAATTACAGTGAATCTTTCAACAAGTAGTAACTGCATCCCGGGAAATGATCATCTGTAGACTCCTAAGCACATGCTGGCCTTCCAGGCCTTGGACTGGGGAATCCTATGCTGTCCATCATGATCCCACAATCTCTCTCCTTTCTCTTTCACTTTAAATGTCTTGATCGTGCTGAGGTAGGAAAAGCCAGAACTATTCTTTCTCCTCCTCTACCAGACAAAAAGAGAGAATTGGGAATAATTTCAGTGATTTGTGGAAACTTTTCATAAAATTTTAAATAGTTCTTTGTGTGCCCACAAACACATGAATTCTATAAATACTGGAGAAACATTTGGAATCAACCCAGTGAGAAAAATAATTTCAATTATTTAGGTTTATTATAAGTGATTTTAAAAACCATGATCTATGTATGAATCAAGAATCACAGACCTAAAATGGCTTTGATTTAGTAATTTCCAGTTGTAGGAAGGGGGCAATCCCTCTAATATTTTTATATTATACCTGAAAAAACAACTGATTGTTTGACTTTTATTTTTAATTTATGAGATATATGAGCTATTGCTTCAAATGATGACATTAATATCCATAAAATATTTTGAAACGAGAAGGCCATTTTTTAACCAAGAAACTATAAGATTAAACTCCCTGAAAAACTAATTGACTTTAGTCCTATAAGAGGGCTCTTCATTACACTTTCTGTAGGTAAATTTTGCATACATTTTGGGCTCATTTTCCAAAGGACAAATTAACCTCAAAATAAAGACATAGTTCATTGTTTTTGAGTAGGAAATGTGTTCTATTTCTACTTGAGGGTTTCTACAGTCATTGTTGGTAATACTTCAACAATGGTAATACATTGTTGATCATACTTCACTCTGTCAGAAGACCTGCTACCATCAGAGCTTATGTGGCATGATCACATCTCCTCCAAGACACCCCCAAGTTCTCTTCTTATCCACCAGTATCCTATCCCTTTCCTTTAGAGTGGGGAGGACCTGGTTTTGTGTCACACAGAGAGTATACATTCCAAAAACAAAAGTATATATATATATACATATATATATAGTATATATATAAGTATATATATAAGTATATATATAAGTAAATATATAAGTATATATTTATATATATATAAAATAAAGAAAGATTTTCTGCCTTAAAATTAAAATCTAATTCATAACTCTGAGCAAGGAAATCCAAAACTCGAAATATTATTTGGCCATGACTTTGGAAAATTTTTGGCCAGTGGCCAAGGATAATTCCCTTCTTGACAATCTTGAAAGTGATTAACAAATTTTCTTTAAGCAGCTGAATCCAGAGAGATGGACATCAGAAAAAAAGTTTTATGATAACAAATTGCCTGTATTTTCTAAATAATATCCAAATATTAGTCATACTACTTCTTCAGCCTTCTGATGCTGAGATAATTCTCTCCTTAAACACTTTCAAGATTCTAATCACGAACGAGATTACCTTTTATTACATTTTAAAACTCACTGGAAAAAAGACCAGGCACAGCTTTTTCCACCTGAGTGAACTCACTCCTTAATGTCCACGGTCTACTAACAGAGAAGAAGCTCTGTTACCATATTCCCTCTCTCTCTGAGCACTAAGCTATAAACTGCTTAATGCTTTCAATTCAACCAATGACCATATTTCATAAAAGGAAAAAATAAAGTTGTTTCATAATTAGCAAAAGAAAAAAACATTAAACCTACTGAGAAAATTAGAGGGACATTAGAACAGAAGGGATCTCTGACCTAGCCATTTAAAGGATTGGTGAATTTGCCATGTATGTAGAGATCGGTGAAAGGTCTTCTGAGGTGTGAAGGGCATGAACAAATATGTAGAGGTGGAAGAAGGGAGGTATGCACCCTGAAGTCAGCCTGCCTCTCCCTTTGACCAGTATGTCATTGCAAACTCACAAGGTTTTGACCTGGTTTGTTCATTGGTGTGACTTTAGAACCCAGAACTATGTTTGACACATAGCAAGTGCTTGAAGAAGGGAATAAATGAAGTGTCAGATGCCTAGAATATGAACAATTTTGACAGAAGCAGTTCTTGCAGTTTTCTTCCAGTGAGTAAACTGGTTAGAACTCCGTAGAGTAACAGAAATCAGATCTGAAGAAGCAAAAATGGACTTTATTTGGTTCAATCATGGAACCCTAAATCAGGAATGTATCTGGATTTTATATGGAGTTAGAAACAGAAAGGTCATTGGGAACCCAGGGTGTTTTCTGGCTCATATCTTTTGTCACAACTGCTTCCTTTGTGTGACTTCTTTCTCTCAGCTCCCTGGCCTAGCTGGCCCTGAGTCTACATGGTGAGGGAAGGCTGACCTCACAGCTGCCAGAGTCACATGTGCTTCTCTGTATCCAGGGAGTCAGGTTCACCGCTGGGGATCAAGGAAGGAGAACCTTGGTAGGCTATTAGGAACAGATGCTCAAACATTGACCTTTGTAATATTCAATTGGAAGACATAGATACGTGTTACCAGGATGGTCTTATTTTTTATACCTGTATGTCCAAACTCTAATTATTATTTGTACAGAATGTTAATGTTCAAATTTAAAAAATAATTTTAAAAAACTTCCTGTTAGTTCAAATATTTTCCCTTTCCCTTTCATCTCTAACATCCTGGTAATTATTTGCCAAATGTTGGTCACCTGTTTTCTCTAATTTTTTTTCATCTAGTTTCTTTCCACATTGCCTTGACTACACCAGAGAATGACCAACATCATTTCCCAGGCACCAGATAACTTCAAATAATGTGTTCATGCTACACTTAAGGGTTTTTGTGAAGTATAGGATCTTTTAGCTGGAGCAGGAGACTATCCTAGTCAATTTTTCTTTTATGGATGAGAAGATGGATCCGTGAAATAAACCCACAAGTCCATAATTAAATACTAGTAAATATTTAGTGAGCATAGAAAAAAATTACATTTCTATGACTTTAGAACAAAGAAAGGTGGATTTTTAGTTATGTTACAAAGAATGATAAATTTTTGGACCAGGGTCCTTCATTTTATTGTTTTGCAAGCTGCATGGTCTTGAATAAATTCCAATGATTTTCATAAAGTCTCAGTATTCTTAAATGTACAATGGGAACAATTACAATAATATTGATAGTGTCTATCTCACAGTCCTATAGGTAAAAATAGAAAAATTAAATATTGAAGGTAATATCTTTTAATAAATGACAGAGCACATGCAATGGCAGTTATCAATAATGAGTGTGTTAGGTGGCAAAGGGACAACAACCAGGGTGACATATTTACTTCAAATAGTTCATCAACACATAATTAATTGTGAAGTTTTCCCATAACAAATGGGAAAGATCAATTCAATTTTAAAGTTTAGTGTGTAACATAGAAAGCTCTATTGTTGGTTCCTGGAAGTATAAATAGTTTTACATGGGTTCTCCACTGTTGTAGAAAAACCTGATGTAAATGGCTTTCATAATTTTATTAATGAATAATTCTTAATTTTATTCAAAATACAGATTTTTTAAACCACTTTATTATAGTAGAATTAAATCATGTCCACAAAATAGGGAGACAGATTGGAGCAAAAGACCGTCAAACCATAGAGTGAGAAATTCATCTTGTCTAACAACTAATTATAGCTGAAGATGGGAAAAACATAAGTTTCCATAGAGGAGTTCAGTGACTTGCTCAAAAGACATGTTCATTAGTGCTGAACTTGAAGTGAAATTCACATCTTCTCTGAGCTGTTCACTGTAATATAGAACTTCCTTTTATTCCATCACAATGAGGAAAATATAGAAAATATATAAAGCCATAGACCTGCAATAAAGGGTTACCCAGTTTTCTCCTGGTGTAATAAAAAGACAATTATAGTTTTATTTAAGATTTCTATAATTTGCAGAGGTAACAATAGTTAATAATGAGAATGAACTAACATTTCCAAATAAAAATAACACTGAAACTTTCTCAACTTGAAAATAGCTGTATTTTCAAGTTGGTTTGTATGATAGATAGAACAGTAGGGAATGAAAAGCAAAAAGAGGAAGAAATTGACAGAGAGTCTAACTGGAAAGCAGAAGAGAGAAAAGTGGTTGAGAAAGAACACACAAATACAGTGAAAACATGTTTAATATTTGACCACTAGATGGCAATGTAATGTAAGGTGCCATCCCCCCCCCCCTTTTTTTTTTTTTTTTAAACAAGCTATTTGCTGATTTGTATTAGGTACCATAGAGTGAGGCGAGGATGAAGCCGAGAGGATACTGCAGAGGTCTCTGATGCATGTGTGTACGTGTGCCTGTGTGTTCGTGTGTACGTGTGTGTGTGTGTGTGCGCGTGTTCTGCCCCGGTGAGACTGCAGCCCTTGTAAATACTTGGTCACCTTTTGCAAGAAGGAATTGGAACAATTGCAACTAAAGGCACATTGTTATCATCTTGTCTTTGGGAGATGCTGTTCCTCACTGCAGATGGGTAATTTTCCTTTTTATCAGGTAAGCCATCTAATTGTTTCATTGTGATTTTGGGTGAATTCATTCTTTCCGTTCCTTTGGAAAAAGAGCCTGTGGAAATATAGTTTGGGCAGAACAGGAAGTCCATTTTTGTATGTGAATCCGGACCAATTGTCCCCCTCCTCCCTCTCTTCTCCTCCCCTTGGCTTCCCCTCCCCCACTCCTCTCTCAACCTTCCACAAACTGAAATCAGGTTTGTATTGCAGTTCAGCATTTTGATACAAGATGAGATTCTTTGGCCTGAAATAACTTGGAATCTAGCCAGTTCTTGCCTTTACTTGCCTTCCTCCTATTCAAGATCTTCTTTCCAAGCCCCCTCTCTTACTGGTGCTTTAGAACTGGATGAAGTGTCTGTGAATAGAGGTCATATTGTTCCTAAGGATGGAGAAAATTTAAATGTCAGTTTTAACTCCACAGGAAGGAATAAGGCAGCCAGGACTGCTGCTGCCGAGCCTAGCACTGCAGGGGTAGTCAGCTTCCTCAGGCAGAGGCTGGGCTGTTGAGAAGAGATGCCTTGGGGGAGGAGGGGACAATGACTTTTCCCCCTAACTCCTATTGAACCACACTTGGAAAGGAACTCAGGGAAGTGGTCAAGAGTTCCTTACTTCGTGCAATGACAAACAGGAAAATTGACTTACTTTTAATTAGACAGAGGTCACAATCAGCAATGATACTGCAGATGCTGCTTGGTTCCCAGTGTGAGCCATCTCGCTTTTCCAACAGCACAAGAAGTGTTTCTGTGGACATGAGGCTTTTTCAAATACCTCTGTTATCATGGATTCCCTCCCTCTCTTACCTGTTTGAGGTATGTGTTTAAAGACCCTCCTGCTTTGTCACATATATTTCTTTTTGTTCTCTCTGGTTATTAGCTGGCGGTTGTCACTTCTTTTAACAAATCAGTTCATATAGAGTGGGTAGGTGCTTTTTCATGTGTCCAATGAAATGATTAAGTCAAGATTGGTATCTTTCGGTCCATATGTGCATGTGACTAAATATTTCTGAGGTGCAGTAACAAACTTGCAAATTGCCAAACGCTGTTGCTATCACACCTATAAAATGTGGCTTCTTTTTCTATGGATTTGCAGGTTCACATGGTATTTCTGATGCGCTAGTGTAGTAACAGAACATATTTCTCCAGAAAGCACTCTAAATCATCCCAAGAGAATGATGCCAGACAGAAATAGGAAAATTCCATGCTGAGGTTGGTGATTCCTGCTTTAGTTCCTCCTGGCCAGAGCAGGGGTAGATACCTTTCCTATTTGCTGCAATACCTGCATGCCAGGGTGATGCAACTGGGAGCTTCCGCACGTTCACCAGGAGGGTGTCTGGCACTTTTCTTCCCCTCAGCTGTGCACTTCAGAAGCAGAACAACCCTGGTGAAAAACTCCTTTCAAATTCCCCTTTGTGGCTATTGCTTTCGTAATTGCTATTAAGCATTGCCTCTCTCTTCTTAGGAGGAGTGTTGCAATTTAGGCCTTCCTCCACAAAGCTCCTTGAAGAGATTTTTAGATGGTGTCTATTTTAGGAACATAATGTGTAGACAGGAATGGATAGCCACAGAGATTTACGGGAAAACAATTTCGTGGAGAGGGTGAGGTAACATTATAAACCACGAGAACAGAGTACAAGTGGCTGGTTATATCACATGAACCTGACAATGGAATTAGTTTCCATTAAACTTGGTATTACTCATTTGGGTGGCTTTTCCCCTCTCCCCTTCATATTGTTTGTCTGGTTGGTTGTTGTTGTTGTTTTAAATGTCTATTTAGGGGGCCAGTACATCCAGAGTGCTCATACTGGTAAAAATAACACATGGGATTTTGCTGTCAATACTTAGTTTCTACTTACATGACTCCCACTTAACTGGGAAATTTGCTATCTGGAGACTCATTTATTATGGCAATTTTCCTTTAAGATATGGTAGGGAGGGTTTCTCCATCTTTGGGGGTTGGGAAGGCACAACTGGATACCTGATTAATTATACAGTATCCAAGAAGGCACTAGGGATAGTGGCCAGCATTCTATCTTCTCAACCAGAGATACCAAGGGCAAGTGGCCAGACTGGAAACCTGAAGAAAAGTCACCATCACAGGGAACAAAAATTCAGGGATCCACAGAAGGATCCAGTAAGAAACATTCCAGATCCTTGTTTAGAGGGTAGCCAGGGAACCTAGAGGTTCAGAGAGGGAAAACACAAGAGCAGCTTTCCTGGGTATGGCTGACAAGGAATGGATGTAGGGATTGTTTGGTGCTGCCTCTAGGACATCAGAAAGGGGACAGTTCTCCAGGGAGGAGGGACTATGTTGGTATGAGCTTAGTGTGAGAAAGCATCTCTCCAAAATTTAGCTGGGGGACCCATGCAAGGTACAGTTTCCCTCCTAGGTAGTGGGAGAGGCTGAACCTCACTTCCTCCCTGTACTCTCCAAGAGCACATGGCCTGATCTCTCTCAGAACACTTGCAAGGGGGAGCATGGGAGAAAGATCTCAGGGGAGCAGGTGGAAAAATTGAGCAGTGGAAGACCTGTCTTGGCCACCCTCAGGGTCAATGGGGCTTTGCTCATTGAAGTAATTAATCACTTCCCTTTGAAATTCTGGTTAGTCAATTAAGCACATTTTATGGCTCAAATTAGATCTTACTGGTTTGGGGTAGGGGTGGGTAGGAGATTTATTCTCAGTGCAACTGTGGTCAGAAAAAATAATCAAAACTTCCCTAACCTGATCCAAATTTTTATTTTCCAACTTTTTCTCCTTGTCCATGTTCCTAGATCCCACTCATTGTTTTAGTTTAAAAAGACATGTACTTGTTTACTCCATGTCAGCCACTTTTATAAGCCATACTTTATAAATATCATATTATTGAATCCTACCAGGTAGGTATTACGGTTTAGTTTACAGATGAGGAAACCAAGGCACAGTGAGACCTGGTGAACTGCCCATTATTGCACATTTAGATGAGTGGCAGAGCGCAGACTTGAACCCAGGCAGCATCTGGGCTTTTGAAGTTTCCTTGTCACCTGTGTGATAGTAATTACCAGTTAGCCCAGATAGCGAGGGCTCAGATTGCGTGCAATCTGTACATTCCAACTGTAACTCATCTCTTTTCCTACATGCCAAAATTTCAAAACTACTTCAGTTTAGAATGATCCCCCACATCAGCTCATTTATTCAACATAAAAAAAAGTGTACTTTTTTTTAGCAGAGTTCCATTCTAGTTTCTGGAATATGATGGATGAAACAAATTTCCTGCCCACATGGGGCTTTTAGTCTAGTGATGGAGTTAGAGTACACAAATCAATAGGTAAAGAAATGTCAGTAAACTAAGTTCTTTGAAGAAAAATAACACAAGATAAAGGACAGTGAAGATGAGAGGGTCATGCATAAAGAAAGGAGTAAAGAAAATGATTTTAAGTACAGATCTTAATGTAGTAAGTGAGTGACAGAGTAAAGAATATTTGAGGCAGAAAGGAGAGAAAAACCAAATAGGTCCTAAAGATGGAGATGATTCATTGATGTAAGTAGTGACTCCTGCTTTGTAAGTGATCCTCTTAGCAAAAGAATGGATGCAAATGGGTCCATACCAGTGCCCACTCCTTTCTGTGGTGTCCTGGGGATTGGGCTTTGGGCTCTACTTGCCTCTGGACTTCCTAAGAAACAGAGACCTACATCAAGTAACCTTAAATCTGTCTTTTATGTTGACAAGTTACTAGATTGAAATAACTTAAACCAGTCATATCCACGAAAACTTTTTTTTAAACAATTTTTAAAGTTTTCTGGAAAATGCTATATAGTTCCTAGAAGGCAATGTGTTTTAAAGATACGATCTGATGTAAAAACAAAAACAAAAACAAAGCTGAGTAAGACTATTGGTTAGATTGATACACACTATCAGTAAAAAACTACCTCCAACCCTCTCACCTCACCCTTGCCACCTAGTCAGTCTTTCTTGCACCTGAGGACTTGTCCTCTGAAATCACCAAGTCAAGGAAGTGTGAGTGAGGAAGAGACAGTAGAGATAGAAACCAATATTTAGATTCCTTTTGGGGCCAGGACACAGGAGGTGTTCAGAGGTGTTTGAAAAAGTCATGTTTTGGAAATTAACCCATTATGTCCCACCCTTCTATATATGAGACACCTATAAAGCTTAAATTGAATCCAGATACCTGGGGCATTCCTATAAACCCAGTGACTTGGGAGGCTGAGGCAGTAGGATCCCAAATTCAGGGCCACCCTCAGCAACTTATCTAGATATTGTCTCAAAATAAAAAATAAAAAGGACTAGGAATGAAGCTCACTGGTAGAGCACCCCCTGGTTCAATCCCCAGTACCAAAAACAAGAACAAAAACCCTTAAATTGAGCAATAGTCTCTGAAATCAATATTATGTTTTGAGAGTTCTGTACTTTTGAGAAAAGTAATAGGTGTATAATTAGAGAACTTAAAAATATATATATATTTCCACATATATGACTATATATATATAGGATGTATACTCTTGAGATTATGATTTTTAGCCTATTTTAATGTACCCATGTCAACTTTGTAGAAATATCTGCAGAATTAAAAACTTGGGACTTAATGGGTTAATGAATATGAATGTGATTTCTGCATTTGGTAAAATAGGTCAGCTTTCATTTTTATCTGTGTTAAGATGTTTATTGTTACGTGTTTACTCCTTTAGAATTCACATTCTAAGGGTCTTCCTTTTTCTCTCTCTCCTGGCTGTCTGTTCCCCATCCCTCTTAGCTACCTATAGACACTGTAGCTCTTCTCTGGGAAAAGTGAATTTGCTCCTTTTATAACTTGGAATAGACCTTATTTTTTAGTTTATTCCTGGAAGTAGTCAAAATTCCTTGCTTCTTCACTTGCCTGGTCGTCCTTTAGCTCTCTGTAACTGTGGCTGTAATTTGGCAAAGCATCCAATGTTTGCCTTTAAGTTTTTTCACTTGCACTTTTGATGTCATATAGAAGAAACTATTGCCTAACTTGTTTTGAAAATATACTCCTATGTTTTCTATTAAGTTTTACATTTTTAGCTTGTATTCTGGTTTATGGTCCATTGTGAGTCAACTTTTTTACATAATGTGAAGGAGGGATCCAGCTTCATTCCTTTGCTTGCTGGTATCTAGTGTCCCAAGACCATTTGCTGAAAAGACTGTTCTTTCCCCCAAATGAATCATCTTCTTGATCATAGAGGTTATGTGTCTGTGATTTTATTATCAATTATTTCACCAGGTTGCTAGGGATACATTTTTTAAGACAAGGTCATAGAGATTCTTCCTTCTTGAGAATCCATATAATTTTAGAATGAGAAAAGAAGATTTAATTGACCCATATACATTGAACTGTTAACTTTTTGTCCTAAGTTCATGTCAAAATTTTTTTATTATTGAAAGCATTTTCGTTTGAGACTCTACTGGAAATTAAGCCAACAATGATGCACAGTTCTTTAGTAAGTTAGCCTTTTTGGAGAAAGATCACCAGTTATTTCCAAGAAACATATTAAACGTGTTCCTCTGAACTTATACAAATATTATTCATATTCTTTATATGTAGCTAGTATAACTTTGTTTCAAAAATATCATTGGGAGGAACTATTGAACTCAATATAGAGATATGCCATTCATAAAGGTGTGGTGGTTGTATTAGTCATCTTGGGCTGCCATAACAGATACCATAGACTGGTTGGTTTAGACCACAGAAATTCATTTCTCTGTGTTTCCGAGGCAGGAAGTCTAAGACCAAGGTGCCAACAGGTGTGGTTCCTTGGCTTGCTGATTCCATCTTCCCACTGTTTTCTCACATGTTCTTTTCTCTATGCACCTGCATCTCTAATGCTTCTTTTTGTGTCCAAATTCCCTCTTATAGGGACACCAGTCAGATTGGGCAGGGACCTACCCTAAAGACCTCATTTAACTTAATCCCTTCATTAAAGGCCCTCAATACAGGCACATTCTATGATAGTGAGAATTTAGAGCATCAGCATATTCATTTTGAAGGAGACATAATTCAGCCATGTCTTTGGGTATACTTATGACTACCAAAATAATGAGAAAATGAGATTTAATTAATGTTAGCTTTGTTGTTAATGATGTATTTTTATTATTCATCCCCTTCTCCCATTGAATCATGAGTTGTCTTTGTATGTGTTAATATTATAGGACAATTAGTTAGACTTGTATTTAAAGAGGTATGATGAATAACTAGTGAGCAGAAGAAAATGATGGTAACTCTGATTCTTGTGGTGGCCTATGATGTCATGTTTATATCCATGATCTATGGTCAGAATTAAGGCTATTATTTGTTCCAATGAGAAAACTGACAAAAATGGACATAACTAAGAATTCATGAATTATAAATAAAATAAATTGATAAAACAATTAATTACAAAGTGTTTTCATAAGCAACTGAAACTGAATCAAGTTAATTTAAGTATAAAAGTAACATCCTGGAAAGACATTACTGTTCACAGCTGAGGAGCAGCTAAAATCTTTACTGTAAAATGATGAGAGCCAGGAAATCTGTGATAGCACCCAGTCTAGATGTTGGGATATTTGGTGATTTCTGTAAGGTGTTCTTATCCCACAGGATGAATCAGTGCAATGCTTTCAGTATTTTTTGTTTGGTTACTTGTTTCAACATCATCATTTGACAATAAAAATCCAGAATGTCAGCATCTTCTTAGTCAAGTTGGATCATAAATTTGATTCTTTTTTAGCTGAGGGTAAACTGTATTTCTTGAGTAACAGTCCTGCCAAACTATTCCCTGTTTCAGAAAACTTTCTACCCAAACAAAATTGAAAACAGTTTACATAAATAAAGTTAAAATAATGGTCAAATTAGCCATGGTCTGGGCAAGCAATGAGATATATTTGTGCCATAAAACAAAATGTTTCAAGGAATATTTAACTCTAAGCAAAATTGCTCAAGATATAATGGCACATTAAAATGTACTTGACAAGCATATATATATACACATATATATATATACGTATATATATTGACCCATTTATGAAAAAAAGCATGCTTTTGTTTAGGAAAAAATGGAAAGACTAATAGTTATATCTAGTGTATGAGTTTATGATTTCTATTTTCTTCTATATAAATTTTCTTTTTATTTTATTTATTAATTTATTTGCAGTACAAGAAATTAAATCTGGGGTGTTCTACCACTGAGTTACATCTGCAGAACTTTTAAAAATTATTATTATTATTATTACACTGAGGATTGAACCAGGGGCACCTTGACCCTGAGCTGTATCCCCAGTCCTATTTATTTTTTATTTCGAGATAGGGTCTTGCTAAGGTGCTGAAGCTGACCTTGAATTTGTGATCCGTCTGCTGTAGTCTTCCAATTTAGGATTATAGCTATGTGCTAACACACTCTCTTTTCTTTTTTTTTTTTTTTAATGTTGAGACAATCTCACTGGGACCTGGTTTTCTATTTAAAATCAGAATAGCATATTATTTATTTATTTACTTATTTTTGGTACTGGGAATTGAACCCAGGGTCACTTAGTCACTCACTGAGCCACACGTTATTTTTTGGGTAACAAAACTAATACATTTATTATATAAAACATAGGGAAAGTATAAAGTAGTATTATCAGTATTAGTAATATTTCATTCAAATGTTTTTGTATTTTTTTGCAAATTCCCAAATAAGTATGTTTTGCTTATAAATCAGAATAGAAGCTTGTATACACTTTTGAAAAATGAAATTCAGTTAAATCTATTTTGAACAAAAATATTCTAATCAAAATAGTAAATTCTATAAAGTTATTGAGAAAACAGTTGAATATTTTTATATTTTATTTCCTGGAATATTAAATAAACTATGCCACAAACCTTTAATAATAAAAATACAGTACTTTGAAAATTTTGTAACAATAGGAAAGATTTAGGAAGAAGTCCAATATAAAATTATATCTGAAATGTGAAGTGGGTGGTCTTTTGAAAATGGTGTAATTTGTTAAGATAATATCTTCCTTTAGAATTCAAAAAAAATTAAAGAAATTCATCTTATATTTATGGTGCATCACCTATTTACAAAGAGTTAAGTAAAAAATTGACCTCACACTGAAAGATTAATACTAAAAAAAATGGACAAAAACACCTTGAAATACTGAGACAGTATGTAAATAAAATTTTTAACTACTTAAGAGCCAAACTCTGCAAATTGAAAAAATCAAATTATAAGATTACAAAATGAAATAATAACAGGATTAAAGGTGTAATGTATTTATTTCAGCCAGAGATGGCATGGTGGAGCAATGAGGGTAATTATTAAGGTATGTTGCATTTAAGGATCTCAAATTATTTGTTTTTAAGGAAGTAGAGTGAGAAATGTGTATGAGGAAGAATAAATATTTAATGAGATGTCTTAGATAACAATAAATAGATCATTTTAAAATAAATATTTTTAATTTAGATATTAAAGAAAATTGAACAAAGAAACCATTCATATATTCATAGCACAGGGAATCTAAGAGAATTCTATCACATACGTATTTCCCTCTAAGAAATTCACTGGATTTGAAAATCCTAGAAAGAGTTACTTTGAGACTTGACAAATGCTAGCAGGCAGCACTTTTGATATTCCCCTGGAATGTGATATGCCATTAAAAAAGTCCAGTGGTATTTTGGGCTATGTAAGTCAGTCTGTTGGTACAAAACCAAAGAGGCAACAGACTGGTTTCAGGTCTAGAATGCCATAATTTCAGCACCACCTGGGCCATGGCGTTTCAGGTTTCAAGTGATTTGAGGAGCCTGGAAGATTTCACACCAATATTTAGAGCATTAGACAGGTATAGATCAACCTGTGTGGATGCAGGCAGGAGTACCTTCTGAGGATTTTCAAAGGAAGTGTGAATGTAGATAAGAAGCTAAATAGAAAAAAGAGTAGCATCTCAGCTATTTCTTTTCTAGGACCAAAACTACTTGCCTGGCTCTCTCTCTCTCTCTCTCTCTCTCTCTCTCTCTCTGGTATATGTCTTAATTTCAAACTCTCTTCTCTCAGTGGAATTTGTAAAAATATTTTACCTTAAGAAATGTCTTTGATGAAGAGGCAAAAAGTAATTTGATTTAATCTTGAACCTTAAGGATATGTACTTTAAATATTCTATATGCTGAAGTGAAATGTCTGAAAAACATCTATCACACACCAAAGTGTAATGATGTTTGTCTCAAAAAAAGCACCTGAAAATTGTTTGAGATTTGAACTGCATTTGCTGTATTTCCATGGAACACCGTTTTACTTGAAAAATGACAGATAGACATGCTGATTATTCAGCCTTAGATTTGAGCAGATTTTTTTAAATGAATAAAGTGAGCCTGTCATTTCAAGAATAATTATTTACTCTATTTGTTGCCAATGACAAAATTTGACCATTCAAGAGAAAATTAGAATTTTGGAAAACTTATATCTGCCACCATGAGCTCAGGAGCTTCTCAAAATTTAAAGGATTTTTTGATGTGTTTAGTGGTGGTGTTAGTAGATGGATAATGAAACATGTCAACATTTTGAAGTTCTGAATAACTCAATCAACTGATACTTTACAAATGGACAATGCATATGATACATGGTCATGCAGGATGATAAATAAATGCTATTAAAGTGCAAGATAGGCCACAGGATGTTAGTGTAGCAGAGTACAGCAAGTCTCTTGACAGGCTTTCTGATTCCACTTGTCTAGTTTTGGTAGGCCATCAAAGAGAAATAATCGAAATTATGTGAAAAGGCTGTTAAAGGGTTTTGATGAACCTATCTATGTGAGGCCAGTTTTATTCATATTCTACATCCAAATATAAATTATAATGGAATAAATGCAGAAGCAGATTTAAGAATCTAGACACCAAGCCAGAAATAAAAAATTTGCAAATTTAAATTTATGCCATTTGTGTCATTCTTATTTTTCATTAGAAATATGTTTCTCACTTATTTTGTTGATACGGTATTTACTTAAATTTCTTACTTAAAACTTTATTAGCATTTGTTTAATGCTTTTATAATTTCCATATTTTAATTTCTAATATGGTAAATAGGAATAAATTTAACCCACAGAAGTTAAGGCTTTTTGGGCACCTTACTAATATTAACAATAGAGGATATTGCTCAGTGGTAGAGTGTTTGCCTAGCATACATGAGGCCCTGGTTCTGTCCTAGCACCATGAAAATAATGATGATGATAATAACAATATAAAGACTTGAGATAAAAAATTCATAATATGACAAGGATGATTTTGAGAATTCATAAGATTTTACGGTACATTTATAGGCATTGCATTATAGACATGTATTGAGATTACTAAAATGCAGGTAATTGCTAGATGCAGTAGCACATGCCTATAATCCCAGAGGCTCTGGAGGCCAAAATAAGAGGATTGCAAGTTCAAAGCAAGCTTCAGCAACTTAGCTAGGCTAAAGCAATTTAGCAAGATCCTATCTCTAAATCAAATATTTAAAAGGGGAGCTACAGATGTGGTTCAGTGGTTAAGCACCCCTGGGTTCAAACCCCAGTACAAAAAAAAAAAAAAATATGCAGGTAGTTGAGTCCCTTGGGGTCATGCTGAATAAAGAAAACATTTGTCTCATTATACTAGTTAGTATGTTTTTTATTGCCAGGGTAGAGCTGCACATATCAATTTGCTTTTGTAAGTTTTAGTAAAAGTGAGTAAAAAGTGTTACACAGCAAGTCAGAATATTATAATATATGAGTTTTATAATACTCTTTCTTCAGATTTCATCTTCCTTTACCTGAATGAATGTAAGAATTTTCTATTGGTCTTGTCCAAATCTCCCCCTACTCCCTGCCCCCAATTAGAACTGCCCTCCCTCCACATTCCCACCAGTGATCATGCTAGCATGAACATCAAATCTGTTAAAACCATCATTATGTGCTGGGTTGGTTAAAGCCTGATTCTTTTAGATGGCTGACTTTAGAGAGCTGTGTTGATTTATCTCTCACCCTATGACCTATCTATACTACCATTAGTCCGGCAAAAGTAAATGTATTTCTATGAACATCTGAAGCTGTTCCTGTCTCTCAGCCTTTGCTATTGCTTTCTTCTCTTCTTAAAAAACCATGACCTCTTCTCAGCCCAAATATGAATCATTTCCCTTTGTGCTGTGCCTGTGCCCAGGATAGACTTCTGTCACAGCACCAACTGTCCCTTATCATGCTTATTTATCTCCTTGTTATACTGTACCTTCTTTGCAAAGTAGTGCATTCTATTTTCTGTTGTGGCTAAGTATCACCTCTGATGCCTCTTTCAGTTTTGAGTATACAAATACTCAATAGAAGCTAAATAAAAATGAAGTAAAAATATTTTTACACCTATCTATTAATTCTATGCATTAAGGAATATTTTCACAAATACTATTTTTGTAAATACATACTTAAGCAGTATATAATTATGCTTTTATTTCTTACACAAATTCCAAAATCTTGTTGTAGAGCTCATGTATTCAGTGATTACACAGTTTTTCAAAGTAAATTTGAAATTAAAAAATTATTATCTACAGAATTTAATATTTGATTCACTGTTTAAGAAACTTAATTACTCTTCCTTTTATCATTTTGAGGCATACTTTGGTCATTGGTTGAGACTAATTTTCCAAAAATTTACCTTTATAGTTATAAAATGTCTTAATGTTATTATAGAAAACTTAAAATATTTATAAAAGCCTAAGAAGAAAATAATATTTATGATCTCACTGTCCATCACTTTGGATCACTTTCCCTTATCAATCATAGCATTGCTTTAAACTGTTGTTCTTTTTGTGGGAAAGTTTTTATGGTACTTTGAATTTGGTGCCCTGTGTTACCTCTTTCTCCTTCTTTACATTTATTCAGAATAAATGTTTTTATGCCATCAAAAACAATTTAAAAATATAGTTTTAATAACTTCATAATATTTTACCCCAGAGTTTTAAATCCTATTATTCTTATAGTCATGGGAATTTTCTTTCTTTCTGTTTGAATCATTACTTTTGAGAAATTGCTAAATAACACATTAATAATACCAAGCATTTTGTATTCCTGTTAATAGTTATTACTTGTTGTCTAAACAGAGCCCCAAACTTACCTTTTCTGGATAAGTAAACAGAACCCTACCTAGTATGCAGTTGGTAGCACATACAAAAAGAAGATGGAGTGAACTAACTCTTAAATGAAGCCAATGATTCAGGTGCAAGGTTTGGTGCAACGGGCTTTTGATTCTGCTTTCCGGTCCTCACTGGGAGCAGAGGTTGCACTTACGGCTTGGCTCACGACATTTCTTCACTCTTTCTCCTTCTTTCCATTTATTCAGAAGAAATGTTTTGGGGTTACTTTATTAATATTACCAAACATTTTTCTACTTTTAGAAACAGACAAAATAATTTACATATTAACATTGAACATCTTCTGAAAACCATTAGTTTGCCTATTTGATTTCTGATTTTTATATCATTTTGCATCAGGGAACAATTCACTTCTTAAAACTTATTGGCACACAGTTTATTTTTTATGTATTTTTAAATTTAATCTGTTTTTATTTCTTTAAATGTGGCTACTAGAAAAATGAACCTTGCAAATTTGTGACTTGAATCTCTCTTTCTTTTTTTGCCTTTTTTTCCCCTAACCTTATTATTGTGCTTTATAGTTGTATGGAATGGTGGAATTTATTGTTGCATGTTTATAAATGCAAACAATGTAACAATATAATTTGGCCAATATCATTCCCCAGTGTTTTCCCTTTCCCTCTCCTCCTTCTCCCTGGTCTCTTTCCTCCATTCTACTTATCTCCCTTCAATTTTCATAAGATCCTCCTTCACCTTTCTTTTTCTTTTCCTCCCTAGCTTGATCCAAAGTTCTTAAGACATATAAGATTTTCATTAAAATCTATCTTTAAGGAGCATATTGAACAATATGAGATTTGGAATAGAGATAGAGAATTGGTAATAGTTTTAAAGTTCTCATTTACTTTTCAAATATGTGTAGTTATCAGTTTGCTATCAATCCCCTATGGGATCCCAAAATCACATATCCAAAATCAGGGTAAAAATGCAGTGTTAAAAACTATTTTAATCACCATTTTATCTCAAAGTATAGTCATCTAGAACCTCTCGTAAAACCCACAATGGTGTCAGTAATTTATGAATACTACTCACAGAATTCAAGAAAACATTTACTCTTCTAGTTGACTATAAAGGAACAGCTTTCTAACAGGCACAGCCAAATAGCAGAAAGGCATAGAGAAAGGTATGGGGGAGGATTGTCCACTAACCCCCATAATCTAGTATTTTTTATGGAGGTTCTATTACATAGGCATGATGGTCCAGCCCCTCTTTCTTTCCTGGGGATACAGGGTGACACCAAAATCTCCAAACTTCCAATCATGCCTTGGTCTTTATGGTGACCAGCCCCAATCCCAAAGCTATCTAGGGTTGAAACATACAAAGACATTCTTGTCATTCTAGAGACTCTAAGGATTAGAGAAGCTTTCGTGTCAGGATGTAGATTGAAGACTAAATATGACAAAAAGATGCTCCAATTATAACTAATGCTTGGGAAATTGCAAGGATTTTAGGAGGTCTGGGCCAGAAGCCAGGATGAAGACTAAATATATAATTTGTATTATAGCATAATATCACACCAAGCATATAAAAATTTTAAAGATGGAATTCATTACTTCTTAGAGAAATAATGAACATATGAATACCATCTTCAAGCCTCAATATTACAGGTCTTAAAATCAGGATTCTTTTTCATATGTATTAGTCTCAATGCAAATTCTGTAATGTGCCTCGTTGGTCAGAAAAGATTCAATATTTCAACCTAGAGTGGAACATATGGTTTTTCTTTATTGCAATGCCCAACATAATGTGAAGGATAATTAATGCACAATTGAAGAAGAAAAATCATTCTTGACTTAGGTGAAAATAAAATTATTAAAAGAAGTGTCAACCAAATGCTGTCATTATTTTTATAAAACTCTAAACTTCTTGAAATCCTTTAAAAGAGTTAAGAATTTTAAAATGATTATGGCATTTTCATTCAAAAGCTAAATAGGAAGGGGAGCATATAATTATCACTGTTTGCATGGTTATTATTATTAGTATATTTGTAGTTATGCAATCACCATTACAACCTCATTTTAGAATGTTTCCATCAAGGTGTAAAGAAATGCAATGACCATTTGTAGTAATACTCTATTCTCACTCCCAGTCTAGGCAACCACTACCTCATTTTCCACTGGTACATTTGCCTTTCTAGATGTTTCATGTGAATGGAACCATGAAATAGGTCATATATTGTTACTTGCTTCTTTTGCTTAGCATAATCTCTTTGAGGATCATCTATGTTGTAGCAGGTGTGAATATTTTTTTTAATTCTCCACAGTATTCCATTGTATGGATATATCCCATTTTGTGTATCCATTCATCAGTTAATGTTGATAGATAGTTGGTTTCCATATTTTTGCAATTATGAATAATGGCTATGAAAATTTTCATACAAGTCTGTGTGAATATGTGCTTTCATTTGCCTTCATTAGATAGCTAAGAGCAATTACTGCATTTTGATGTAATAAATCTGCACCTAATGCTGTGAGAAATTAACAAAGTGTTTTCCAAAAAGATGGTGTCATTTTACATTCCTACCAGCAAAATATGAGGGTTCCAGTTTCTCTATTTCAAGAGCAACCCTTGTTATTATCATTATAGACATTGTCATTTTCATTATAGACATTCTATTTGTGTGATGCAGTATTTTATTGAGGTTGGGTTTGCATTTCCTTAGTGATCAATGATGCTGAGGATCTTTTGCTGTGCTCACTGGTTATTCATGTATCTATTTGAGGGCAAACAGCTATCTAAATGCTCTGCTTATTTTTAAATTGGGGCATTTGCCTTTCTATTATTGATTTATATATATGTATATGTGTATATATATACATATACATATGTATATATATACACATATACATATATATATATATGGAGGGAGGGAGGGTGGGAGAAAGAGAGACAGATGTGGATATAGGTATAGATGTAATCTTTTATCAAATGAATGGTTTGCAAATACTTTCTCCCATTCTGTGTTACCCTCAGTCTACCAGTATATTAATTTTGGAATCTTTTAAAAGTGAAAGAATGCCCACTGGGTAGAAGGAGATACGTTAAGGAAATATGTATCAAACACTAAATTAAGAAATATTCACATTCTTTACAGCAAAAATCCTAGAATAGGGCATAATATAAAATCTGTTCACCTTCAGATTAAACTGAGGTCATTTGAAATGGATCACAAATAAGCTGAGAAGTTATCTTATTTCCTTTTAAATGTGTTCTTCCAAGGATAAAGTATTTTCTGTTATTTTTATTCCCTAACAAAGTATTTTCTCAGGACCATGATGTTAATTGTTTCCTTTCTTACAAACAATGCTGTGCTGTCTTCCAAACATCACCCTGGCAAGACTAAGTGGTCTATTTACTTCAAAGATGAAGAAACCCTTAGGGCTATTGGCCAAGGAACTTCATTTGAAGATCCCCTATGTAAGATGCACAGCTTCATTTAGTTTTAAGAGGGTTTATTTCAAAGTGGAAGATACCCAAAATTTTGGGAGGATACAGTTACTGAATAGAACTTCAGAGAAGATCTGATCCAGCCTTTCACTTGATGAAACTATTCTGTCCTATCAAGTTTAAACCCACATTTTGTAGATAAAGAAAGAGATTAAGGGAGGAGACATGATGTATTTATGTTCACAAAATTAGAATCTGAGTTTTAAACCATTTCTTCTTCTATATAAACCTTCAAATTTCTTCATCCTCACACCCACCTTCCTTTCAGGGTTCTTTACTTCTCCAGTATATAAAAGGATGTCTTTCCTACTAAAGCATTCCTTCTCCCTCTAGCTACAGGAACATCCCACACTTCCACTCCCATACAAGCTGCAAAAAAGAGATACAGTGTCTCATTTCTCATTGCCTGTGTGCTTTCTAAGATATCATAATCTTTTTTATATTCTAGCACAATGGTCCAGTAAGGGGATTAAGGACAGGCATGGTGCTGATTCATGGACTCTTCCATTCTTGTCTCACTTGATTATGCGGCAATATCAGATACTGTTCATCCTCATCATCTCATCCTCACCCCCTTCCTTGATTTCCTCTTCTAGGAAGTGGACATTGCTTCTTTTGTTTTCTGTGAAGGTGAACAATTGAATTCAAAGAAGGAAAACATTCATTTTGACCAAAGTCTTAGTGGCAGAATGCTCCATTAATTGTTTTGGCAAATCTGGTCATGTTGCTTTTCAGTTGTTTTCTATACTATCTGTAAATACCACCAATAAAATCAATTGACCAACTGAATTCAGTTTTATGTCAAATCACTCATCCATTCTTTCATTCAGCAGATATTAATTTAATGAGTCTAGTGCTAGACACTATGCCATGAGTAGAGATGCATTTCCAGCAAATATGGTATGATGTGAAGAACCTAGAGCTGGAAGTAGGCAAAGCAGTGTTCGTGGGCCAGTTCCAGCTGTACCTGGTATCGCTTTGATTAAAGTCTCTATTTTTGTTTCATCTGTAAAATAGTGAAAATAATGTACATTTGCAAATGGCATGATAAAGTCTAAAGTTATGGTTGCCAAGTACATAACTCAATGCTTGACACTGAGTAGATGCTTTTAAACACTATTAACATTTTGTTTTGCTTTTTTTCGTCTAAGTGATCAAAATCATCATATTAATTTTACATGCCTTGCATATCCTCAACCCTTTTCCTTTGTCTTTCTAGTCTTTCCTTTCATTTAGAAAAGCCCATTTCTGCTCTTGCCTACTTAGGAAACTTCTTTGCAATATTTCTACCCCCTCCATATCCTGAAAGAATTGATCATGTCTCCTCTTGCACTTCTTCTATGTCTCATAACTTTCTGTTATACAGTATCACAGTCTATTGGTATTCAAGTGTGTCATCCATAATAGACTATATGATTCTTCAGAACAGAAGCTGTGTCTTTGTGTGTATGTGTGTGTGTGTGTGTGTGTGTGTGTGTATCCCAAACCCAAAATGGAACCTAGTAGGCAACTCAAGAATTACTTATTCTTAATTCTTGAACAGGATTAAACCATCATTATGTCCCAAAGTCTTGCATTATACACAAAATACACAGCATTAGATATCACATAACAAACTTTCAGGGTTGAATGTTATTTTCTCTACATCTATGTAATATCTACATAAGAATGAGATATGTTTATAATTACTATATTACCGAAATAATTCTGCTTGTACTTAGCAAACAAAACAGGTTTATTCAGTTCAGTGGCCTCTGGATGCTAACGAATACATCTTTCATTATACAGCATTTTCAATGATAAATGTTTTATATCATTCTTCTGGAGTTAATTATTACATTTACTGTTTAAACTTCATTTTTAAATTACCAAGTGTGTACCCAAGTATAATGCAACTTGAAAGTCTTCAAGTGGGCTTCTTTTTAAAAAGGCATTCATTGCGATAACTATAATAAGATCATTTTACCATGCTGTGATTTTAAAAATTCAAGTATTTTTAATATCATTATTTTAAAATTCAGGCAGTATTTTCTTAGCTATGATTATGTGTCAAATTAATGAATATCCAGCAAGAATGAGGTTTAATCACATAGTTTTTCTCATTTTTGGCATTAATATATTATTTTGTATTATTTATGTATGTCAATATAAAATGTTCAGAATGTCAATAATGTAAAATAAAAAAATGGAAGACATATATGGTTGGCAAATAGTTTTAATATACAAATATATACATTAATTTACTTGTTTATAATTATAAATGAGGAAAATAAAATAAGATTTATCTTTCATGTAATTTTAATGAATAAAAAACCTTATAATTCCCATATTCATATTGCTAACTCAAGGGATCTAATTCTCTACTGTAATATTACCCCAACACATATGCACATTCATACATGCATATATATGTATAGGTATACATATATATGATGAGAGATTGAATTATTGTAAATAAAATTGAGAAGAAAACATAATCTAAAAAACTGCAAATTGTACATAGATATTTCTACAATGCACTTACTTATCGGGATGTTTTCTAATTCTATAGAAATCTAGAATATAACCTCAAATCAAGAGTGAATACTAGGGCTTTTGAACATTCTAAATATCTTTTCATATCCCTTAGTTTTAATTGAAGTTTAAGCAATCTAACAAACAAAAATATTTAAGTATGGTCCTGTTTAAATCAGCTCTCTGGAGATACCTTTTATCTGATTTGCAAACCCTGGCATTTAGAGAGGACAAATTAATAAGGGCTAAAGGATGAACTAGGGAGGGATAGAGTTCCAAGAACTTGGCATTGCCTTATATGCAAAAAATAACTTAAGAATAAGAGGCAAAATGCAATTACTATTCACTTGGAAAGTGTTTAATAAGAAGACAGAAAAATTACATAAAATTTTAAGCTTTCCATCATTGATGGTAAATACATAGAGTGCTTGTTAATTCTAATGGTAATCTTCATGAAAAGGCAAATTTGGGTGTCTGTATTTGAGAAAAGGGATTGAACAGCTTTAAGACTTTTATCTTAACTCAATGTCTTGAAAGTTCTTTGAAAGTAAAACAAAAATGATAACATGTTAAAATTGATGGTCAATTAAAATAACACGGAATAAAAACCATTATAATCTTGTGAATGGACATAATGTCAGACTAATGTGATTCCCTTCCAAGACAAAGTAAACAGTCATGTTGATTAAGATGAAAATAATAGACATCGCTTATCTTCGCCTCAGGAAGGGTTTTACATATCTCTAAAAGTGCATGTTATTAAAAAAATAAATAATCTCTCACTGGACTAGGTGGTGCAGGCCTGTAATAGCAGCAGCTCAGGAGGCTGAGGCGGGAGGATCGCGAGTTCAAAGACAGCCTCAGCAAAAGCAAGGTACTAAATAACTCAGTGGGACCCTGTCTCTAAATGAAATATAAAATAGGGCTGGAGATGTGACTCAGGGGTCAAGTGCCCCTGAGTTCAATCCCCAGTACCCCCCAAAATAAATAAATGATCTCTCATTGCTGTCACAACTTTTATATCAGAATTGTGATGGATGCCACATGAAAGAAGCTGAATACTCTATGTTGGTTGATGGTAACAATACACACTGTCAACAGGCTTCTCCAAAGTCAATACCATTTGAAAGAATTGGTATTTTATTAAATATCACCACATATATAATTTTAAAACAGGTGATGGTGTGACTGTTTGTAAATCATTATGGAGCATAAACCCAAAGCTGGAGTGGGCATTACAGATTCTTGGAACCTTTAAAATAAAACTGAGCCCAATTTGCTGCAAATATTAATTCATATCACCTAACTGTTAGGAGTGAGTTCAAGTGGTACAATGGTCAACAGTGACTCCATGATATCCTGGGGAAATATGTTAATTAGAATCCAGTGAAATTAATCCAAAGACTATTGCTATTTAATAGCTTCACTTATCTGAACATTGAAAGTGATAATAAATGCTTAAGTCATATATAGTACATGAATAACTCCAAGAAAATGTAGGAATAAGAAACAGAATAATCTGGAAACTTTAGAAACTGATCCATCAAGGCAGAGGAGACTCAGTATAAATAACCAGGCAGTTGAAAAACTAATTAGTCACAAGTTTCATAGAATCACTAATACCTTATGTTTAATAAGAAGTCAATGAATAGTTGTTTCAGATTGCTAACAAGAATAGGAGAGTAATTGAGTATTTTCATATCCAAAGAACAATTTTAATTTTTTAATCCTCCCTTTTTAAAAAATACCAAATTGGTTTATACAGAGATACAGACTAAATACATACAATTATTCCATCACTAAAAAACTTGACACAGTAATTTGAACTAAGGGAAATGTACACAAAATCGGGCACAATCTCTGTTATTCCTCTATTCCACTCTATTCTACTCAAATGGGGGTCTACTCAAAGCAGATCATTGAAGCTGGGATTATATAGTCTTTATTATAAAAGGACAGCTTTAAAAGATTGATTTTTTTTTTGGCATGGAATGTCCAAAAATAACAGGAAACATGATAACTATGTTCAGATGTGTGCAGGTTTGTCACAAGGAGGCAAGGAGGGTGTGCAAATGAATTTTTATCATTGCGGAAAGATAATCACTTGAAATGTGCATTAACTGTAGCAAGGCAGAGCTTCATTTATTTATTTTCTACTTCCAAAACTGATTTGATCTGACTTAAAAAGTCAAATATAATATAAAACTGAACAATGAAGATCAAACAAGCTAAATGGAGTGATTAAATAGATGTTGCCAAAAGTCAAAGTGTAATCATGATTTTTTATTGGTCCATGATTTTTATTTGGTCCTTTAGCTGCTATTTGTACTTCCTAACAGCTAAAGATAGACACAGAAGGTTATACATAGATCCCATTGTCTATATAGGAAGTTATTAACGAACAGGGAATACACTACACATCTCTGACAGACCTATACCTTCCAGCACACGCCTGAGTATGTCTGTGGTTTATTTGGTGATTGATTAGTTTTAAGAACTTTTTGTTGTTGTTGTTGTTGTTGAATTCAGTTCTACTATTTGCCTAGCAACTGAATTATTAGAAGGTGAAATTTCTAGCAATATGCCAGCTGAATAGAACATTCTGATATTTTTACCATACCCAATTTATTTTCTACATTTGGACCTACTTTGAAACATTTAAAGGACTAGATATTTTTATACTAAGATTCTTTGAATTTTGAAGTGTAACATTCAGAATGTTATTCCTTGTTTCTGCCAGAAGATTATATAATAACATCTAAAACTGTGACTTTCTGTAGAAAATAAATTTGACTCAATTAAAAATTCTGAGCACAACTTACTGTCAACCACACCAAAACTTGTTCTATCTGACAGATGTTCTTTGGAGTCTAAATTGATAATTTAAAAGGACACTTTCAACCACTCAACTTACTCAAGTGATCTCATTTGTACACAACTCATTTGTAAAGATCTATCAGTATATAGTTCTCCTAAATCTCTCCAGTCACTCTCTAGGAGATGTCCCAGTTTTTAAAAAAGCTTAAGGTATACTAATTTGGGCTAACTTTTTTCTGGTCAAATTCCTTATTATCTTTTAAAACCTAGAGCTCAATATTCCAATTATGTATTGGTTCAAGTTCTTAAAATTGTGTTAAAGGTTTTTTTTGAGAAAGATTTGACCTGGAAGGTTTTTTTAGTTTACTTTTATGAAAAAATTAGATGACAATTTCATAGTGATCAGACATGTAATGATCATAAATGTTTCCAGTAAAATATTAGTCTTGTTCCCTCAATTTTCCAGTTTTTAAACAAGAGTGTTAGACTGGGAAACATTAGACCCACATTCAAATCTCAATCTCATGGTCACTAGCTGATCTTGGCAATCACTCCATTATCTGTGAAGGTTAGCTTTGCTGAACCTACATTTTCCTCTCTATGATGCAGGTGGTTAAAATAGAAATGTAGGAATCTATTATATGCAAAGTATTTGTGCATTGTATTTTTATCAGAGAATATTTGGTTTCAAATTATGAAACACTTTCAAGCTTGTATAAGTAAAATGGGTTATTCATTACAGGAATACAATTGGAAATCTCATAGACCAAAATACAATTAAACCATAGAGAGATTGAACTGAAACTGAAAAAATAAGCAAATGAATCAAATAACTCACTCTTCTTCTCAGTGGTTGTGTGGTTACTCTCTATTTTGACTTCTCTGTCTTTTGCTATTTTGGTTGGTGTCTTCTGCTTAGTCACTGATGGACTCTGCTTCCCGAGTCTCAATTCTAGAACTCTCAGAGAACACATTCTCTCAGCATTCTGTCTTACCTACTTTACCCCAATTTGGATCCCTGTTGCCTCAGTGAGACTAATAGTTGGTCCCCCATGTTCAGTGACCTCATACAAGCTATCAGGCTATGGTGATGGGAAAGGGATGGGAGAGTCATGTGGTGCAAACATAAATGTTTATGTTCCTCTTTCAGTACAGAGTACACATGAAGGATAATTTTTAAAAGTGGCCAGGGCTGGGTAGGCATCTAAAATGTTTCATTTTTTAAGTGATGAGGGGATTAAAGTTTACAGAGATCAATAAAGTTTATTAAGGACTAGAATCAAATTTTGAACCTGGATATTCCAAGTTGAGTGATTTCAGAATGAAATTGTCATAGTAGATAATAAACTTCTAGATCAGAAATGATTCCTTCCATTCTAAATTGATGGAATCATGGAATCATCTCTAATAAACAAACCAATAACTGCATGAATTGATTCACTAACTTAGGTACCAAAAACTTGGTTCTGACATTTGTAAAGGCTGCCTTTTTCATCCATTTTTGTATGTGTGTTTCTCAAACTTACTCATTAATCAAGTATGAGCTCTACATTCTGATTGCCATGATAGGTAGTTTAAAGACACATTACAGGTCCAAAGTCAACTCTCTGGAAAAAAGTTTTGGAGTGGGACTTTCAGCTATGTATTGTCACA
Organism: Glaucomys volans; assembly: GCA_020662805.1. Classification (NCBI taxonomy): domain Eukaryota; kingdom Metazoa; phylum Chordata; class Mammalia; order Rodentia; family Sciuridae; genus Glaucomys; species Glaucomys volans. The sequence continues at coordinate 59,935 of JAJEJO010004866.1, read as the reverse complement.
GAATTCCTCAGATGGTTTCTATGAGTGCAGTGGTTTAAATTCCATGTTTAGTCTCTACCAGATAAACAACAAACAACTTGCTGTATTATTTTAGTTCACCAAAAATAAGTCTTCACTTAATTACAATTAGTGTTACTTTCTCAGATTCCACATAAGGGAGCAATTTGTAGGTCTAAAAATTTATATTATGACTGTGAGTTCCCTTCATTTGGTAATAGTCTGCATGTTAAAATGAGATGAGACAGAAAGATGGTAGTGTTACCACTGAGCAGATGACCAAGGGTAAGTCATTGATTATGATTTCATTCAGCTATTCGTTCATTCATTCAAGATTTTACTGAGTACAATGTGGCACACATTTGTCCCAATATGTCACATAGAATGATTATGCTTATGATTCCATGAGCATTGGAAGAGAAACATAGGATACTGGAGGTTCAGTTGATATAGTTATTGTGTGATCTTTGTACTGTTTGCCTTTTTCCCCAATCCTGATGTTGTCTTCTTTTTTGCCAGAAAAATAACTCAAAAGAAAACAATAGAGCAGCAGCAAAAAGGTCTTGACTGGCCTGTGCGGCCAGCAAGATAGATGGGTTTATGCAAAGTGCTGAGTAATGCCTGCAAGGCTAGGGGCAGTTGGTCCCTTTCCAGCCGCTCTGTTCACCTCCTCTAGCAGTGCTGTTTCATCTCTGATGTTTTTTATAGTCTCGTTTCTAAACCCAAAATGAACTTCAAACTAAATAAAGCATACAATACATGCATCAAAATTTTCTTTATTCAAGTCAGTAGCACCTATGCCTCTTTTGTAAGAATGCCTTGATTTGCTTATTAGGCAGATAAAAATATTCAAAATTACTATGAGGATCTCTACTTTCTAAAAATTGCTAAAAGATTTCCTGAGCTAAATACCTTTCTTTGTACTTAGTACTTAACAGAACTAATGCTAGACTAGTTATGAGAATTTTCAAACAGAATATTTCTGTCTTGACTCAGCTGTAAACAAAGGTGCTTGTCCGGAAGGGAGTGATTTGATTTCCAGCCTTCCTGCATGTCCACACTGCATTGTTGCAAAACTGTGCATGGTGTAACTACCCATCAGTGAGCCAATGGTGTAATTTTAACAACAAAAATCATTGTTCCAGAGGGAGGAAAAAAATAAAAATACAATGAAGTTTAATTCACTACATTCTGTTTCATGTAGATTGCGGTAAAATAAAATGTTAATAGTTGAAATAGAATGTGCATGTGTTTTGAAATCGTTTCTACCAATGTGTCATTTTCAAACATAGATTTTAGGAAAATGAAATTTTAACCTTCAGATTATTCGGTTAGGACCAACAATTAGCAATATAAATAAAATGATACATAATACATAGATTTCAGAATATAGTTTATGTTTTAGGAGTTTGCTTTAAATATATTTCAATTAACAATTATTTATTACCCAAAAATTATGGGAGGTCTATAAAGTACACTCTTTTGGGTGAGCATCTTGGTTAGTAATAGTGGGTTTGTAATTATAGTAAATATGCAACATATTAGTTACATTTTATGCCAGGTGAATGGCGGCTGTGAACTGTGGTGAATGGGAAGGCGCTGTGGCCTGGCTTCTGTTTAAGGAGAGCTAAATGTCACCAAATTCCCACTTATCTTTTCACTTTTGCTAGGAATATATTGCATCACTTCTAAGATTGAAGGGAAAATAGAATTACTTTATCTCTCAAAAGTTTATAAGTTGTGACTCAAATGACGGTTGCCTTTGCCATTGTGGCTGTCCACGTGCAGCAGTTTCATCCCTAGTGGTCTGGATTACCTTTTCTTTCTTTCCTTGTTGGGTTTTATGTGTACGGCCTATGGAGTCTGTAGTGGATTGAAATCGACCAGGAAGAAAAGCACTGATGGGGACAGGTGCACTACCCAAATCTTTGAGGACCATCTTACTTCAGTCAATAATAAAGGCAATCTATTTAGCAAGTGCAGAAACAGATATTAACCATGCTTTGAGTTGAGTTTTCCAGAATGTTCTATTTGAGTTTTCTTCTAAAAATAGAAACAAGTCAATTAATATAAATATTACTATCTGCATATAATGAGGCCTTGAAAAAATGAGTTAACTTGATCTGGCTTGCCACTTTATTTTTCCTATCTTCAACATATACCCTGCAAAAATTAGCAGTGCTTTTAATAGATAACAAAGTATTATGGCTAGTCAATTTGTAGAAGAAAATTCAGATAACCTCAACATACGTTCATAAATAGTTCTGTCCATCCATCATTCATTCTTTCAACAAACATTCATTGTTCCTATTGGCCAGGAATTCTGCTGACTGCTTCCAGATACAACTAGAAAATTCTAGGTGCTTCACTGAACTCAGAGATGCCTTGATTGAGTTCTGATAGTTTCAATGAACTTTCTCAGAAACACAAAGGCAGAGCTCTAAATGCTAAAAAGAAAAAAAAAAGATACATGCAAACAAGATTAAAATAAAATTTGCAGGGCTGGGGATATAGCTCAGTTGGTAGAGCACTTGCCTGTCAAGCACGAGGCCCTGGGTTCAATTCCCAGCATGGCAAAAAAATAAATAAATAAATAAAATTTGCAGATTTGACCTAAGAATACTGCTTTATTATACAATGAAACTCTTAGGAACATTATTATCAGCAAGGTTGTTGCTACAGGAAGTAGGTGTTTCCTTTCTATATGCTTCCCTTAACCCTTCAAATGTGGGACTGAGGAAGATAAATGTAGGAGTTTGGTCTCTGCCATTAAGAGAGTAGGTTCCCTATCACAATCATTCATCAATAAAGCATAGATCAGTGAAAATCTCTCTCCACCTTGGGAAGACAACTCTTTTATCTAGAAGTGCAGTGCCTTACATGGGCTGTGAGATTCAGTCACGGGCACACACACTGACCATGCACATTTTACTATTTATAAACAATTTTCTTCTTCTACAATAAGTACAAAATATCTTTATTTATCTTTATTGCCTTACTAATTACACTTACTTAGTCTCCAAACAAAATGAGTATTCTTGACAAAGGATGAAACAAGTTATATTGTTTCAGTAGGCTAGTGTGATCTCGTCACCATTTCTGTAAATGTATCACTGTTTTTAAAATTTATTATAATGTATATTTGAAAATGAAGCATATCAGTGATTCTCCTCATGAGGATTTTATATTTTAAGAATGATTCACTGGACACAGGGGGGCACACCCATAATCCCAGCAGCTTGGAGGCTGAGACAGTTCAAAAAGCTAGCCTCAGAAATGGTGAGGTGCTCAGCAACTCAGTGAGACCCTGTCTCTAAATAAAATACAAAATAGGGATGGGGAGTGCCCCTGAGTTCAATCCCCAGTATCAAAAAAAAAAAAAAAAAAATCCAGAATGGATGAGTTCCTTTGGCACTACATTTTATACTTGCCATTCGAATTGTTTTCTTCTTCTTCCTCTTCCTCTTCTTCCTCGTCTTCTCCTTCTTATTTAGTAACTCTCATTGTGCATATTTAAGGTGTACAATATCATGTTATGGAACACATAAATCACTGTGTATGACTATGAATACAGATTTCACTATCATAAAACTGATTAATGTATCTACCATCTCATGGAGCCATTTTTGTTTTTGACAAGACCCGCTAAACATACTCATTTAACAAAACTCACCGGTACAATACAACTGTATTAACTGTCTTCCTGTTGTACTTTAGATCTCTGCACTTGTTTATCCTACATACCTACTGCTTTGTCTCCTTCCAATTACATCTCCCCATCCCCACTCCTGTTTTTTTGTTGTTTACTCTTTCCTTGGCACTTATATAATTCTATCAGAAAAGCCCCACCAACATTAGTTTATTTTCAAGTATCCTTCTCTTGAAATGAGCAGCACCAGTCCCATTGCACACTCGACCTCTTCCCACCAAAAGATCTCCTAAACCCTCAATCTGACTGACCCACTTTGATGCTGAGAAATGTGTTAGACTTTGAGAAGCAAGAAATCTCTTAAAATTAATTCACACTGATGCATGAACCACTCATCTACTTTCAGAGATAACTGTCTTTAAAAAGGGGATGCTTATTAACTGAAAGAAAGATGTAATTAATTAAATTTCAGGCAATTTTAAAGAGAAGAATTTTTTAGCAGAGACTTTCTTCAAAGTTAGGGCTGCCAGGTTTGACAAATTAAAGTGAAAGACATTCGAATTGGAAAGTCAAATAGACAGTGAATAATGTTTATTATAAGTATGCCCTAAACATCATGTTCGATATGTTTACACACACACACACACACACACACACACAGTCTGTTGTTTGAAATTCAAATTTATTTTGTTTTTTCTTTCTGGGTAACTGCATTAAGATTTCTTAAATCATTATGGTGGTCACTGGTATTTGCCTTGGCATAACGCTAACCTTGACTTGTATGACCTCAAACCTGCTAGTCTGGCCCCAGCTGAAGAGTTGATCTGTGGACACCATTATATTTCTTGTGCCTAGCAGTCTACCAAGAAAAGAACAGCAGTTTTCCCCCCAAAATTAAACACTATTTTAGTCTAACTCTGTAACATCTCAAAAACCAAAGCAATAATGCCCTGCCTAGCCCAGAGATTGGGAATTTACTGAGACTGAGGAGGGAATAACAAGTGAGATGTATTTGGGAATTTAAGCAGAATGAAAAATAGTTTGAGTGTAGGTTTTAACTAAACGTGATAATAGTATTTAAATTATTTACAAGGTTTTATCAAGCATAGAGTTGCAAATCTTAAGCTGCCACCTACAATTGAGCATTAAAAAGGAGGAAATTTTCTCAGCACTGAAGACATGTTAGAAAACATATTGAACAGAAGAATAAACATGGACTCAAACAGAATGAATATTTTCTTCAGAAATTCTTGTTATAACTATATTTCCAGTTCTTCATCATTAACTCCTGAGAAAAGGCATAGGCACGGAACAAGAGGTCAAAAGAATGCAGGACACACATTGAACTTTATGTTCTCTTGTCTACCATGTTTATCAACATTCATTGATCATCTTTAAATGAGATGAGCCCTAAAATGTATATCTAGATTAGAGAAAAATGACTGTGTATGAATATGAATACAGGTTACATCATGGTTGTCCTCTTATTTTATTATATTCATTTTGCTTTCCTCCCCCCAGTACTGGGATTGAACCCAGGCCAATCTACCACTAGCTCCATCCCCAGCCATTTTTTGAGTTTTTATTTTGAGACAGGGTGTTACTGATTTTCCTAGGATGGTTTTAAACTCGGGATCCTCCTGTCTTAGCGTCTTTCATACCTGGGATTACATGATGTGCCATTGCTCCTGGCTTATCCTATTATCTAAAAAATGATTTTGTGATAATTTAGGATAGTGTTGCAACTTGTGTGTGTGTGCGCACACACACACACACTGACTTGTGGGTTTGAAAGTGATTTTCTGCTTTCAGGGGCAAT
>JAJEJO010004866.1:6655-54460 GCA_020662805.1 Glaucomys volans | reverse complement strand
ACACTGACTTGTGGGTTTGAAAGTGATTTTCTGCTTTCAGGGGCAATGTTTTAATGTTCAATCAACCTCCTTTTCCCTCTACTCTGGGACTTAAAAAATAAATCCATAAAAATCAGAATTACATAAATATCTAAATATCCAAATCAAGGTACAAGTAGTCTAAAGTCTATTTCATAAAGCAGCTTGTAAAATTAATTTACTTACTTTCCAGAATTCCTATACTATTCTTTTCCACTTGCCAACTCCATAATCCACAGTCCTGCCCAGAGTCTTGTACATGGTGTCTATTCAATCAATATTTGTGGGATGAACATAATAGATTTGCATATATTATATGTCATATATCCAAATAGGAGGAGACTTGGATCTGCTTTGACAGATGTACTATGTATCTGGGTAGTGTCCAATCTGTACAAATCCATGAGCTTCATCAGCTGGTGGGTACTCAAACAGAAAAAAATTATAATAATCCCTGAAGTGTCTCTAACCCTCACGTGTTTACCACAAAAGAATATGGGATGAATGACTTCATAGTATAGACTCAAGGCTAACTTAAGTATAATTTTATATAATAAATTAAGTTTTACTACAAATAAATAATATGTGTAGAAAACTTAATATAGTGAGTTTTTAGGTCAGGAAATTACCTCTGCCTTCCAAAACCCATTTTCTGCAAATTCTTTCAACTTACTCCTGAACACAGTGATTCTTCTTTGAACAAGAGTCTGTAGTAATAATAGAAATATTTCTTGCCTAGAGTTAAATGTTTAGTGTCCAGATTTTATTCATACAGAATCTTTATGAGCTGAATTTCTACAACTCTGACACATAATGTCTCAATCACTCCGAATACTTTCTTTTTCTATGGTTCTATTCTGCTCCACCCATCTGCCCCTGGCTTCTATGCTAAATTTCTTCAAGCATCAACTATGCCACTGGCAGTTTTGCTTTGTGATGAGATGGTCTGATAGGAATTTTTAAGAGCTGGAAGAGCAACTTTAAATTGAGTGTATGCTGAAGAGAGATCCCCTGAGCAGAATCTTACACTCCAGAACACATCATTACAGCATTTAAACATCCTCTGGCTACAGCAGTTCAAGGACTTCTGCAACCATTTTATATCCTGAGTTGCCCAGGCAACATTCACAGGAGTGAAAAATGAAGTCATTATAAAAATTAAAATGACTACAAGTTTTTAAAAACATGAATACCTAGGCATCTAGTAAAGAGTCTACCAAAGGGACATGTTTTGTCTTTTAGAAACACATTCTAATCATGCCACGAATCCCAAAAGGATTTTCATATTGATTGAAAATACTGTGTTATTTCAGAAATGGTTATCCAGGCAGATATTTGCAAAGTGAGAGTGTAACCATTTTCCCCCAGCAATTTTTGTTTGTTAAAATGTTAATGCTTCTTTTTTTCCTTCCAAGGGAATTGTATAAGTAAGCTTGATTTTTTTGTTTGTTTGGGGTTTTTTCCCCCCTCCTATTATGATCAGACAGCAATAAAAAGACAAATGCTGACTCTAGCAGCATTTCCTCTGGTGGCTACTTATAATTACATAGTTCCCACCTTTACCAGCAACTTTGGCAAAACTGACCTGCACTACCTGAGAAAGCAGAGAGAACAATAGTTTTCATTTTGCTTGTCTTCCTGAGATTTATATTGTTACTTTTAAGTGGTAGTTTTCAAATACAACTTAGTTGACTCCTAGCATTTCTACAGTCATGGGTGGGGGTGAGAAAGGGAAGGGTGAACAGGCTGACCACCAGATTTTCTGCTCTCCAAGTAATTCATTTTATTCAAAATTTACCATACACAACCAAGCTTTAGGCAGTGCCTCCCTCATCCTCAGCTAACCAGGGCCAGGAGATCCACATGAGGTTTTAGTGCCTATACCTTACCTCAAAATCTGCAATCACAAACACAGTCATGAGCTGTTAGACTTCTATTTTCTAGATTCTCCCAAACTTCTGTGACGAAAACAATTCATCACTTGAATAAGTTTATTTTCTAATGTGGAAAACCTCTTTAGTAATTTGTTTATTATGCCGATTACTGGGTTTTTTTGTTTTTTGTTTCTTGGTATCAGGGATTGAACTCACGGGCACTTAACCACTGAGTCACATCCCCAGCCCTTTTTTATATTTTATTTAGAGACAGGGTCTTGCTGCATTGCTTTGGGCCTTGCTAAATTGCTGAGCCTGGCTTTGAACTCACAATCCTCCTGCCTCAGCCTCCCAAACTGAGCTGTTGGGATTACAGCACCCCGCTCATTTCTGTTTTCTTGATATAAACTAATCACAGTTGTTTAAAGGAATTCTGCATCTTTCCATCCTGCTTCCAGCCTGCTCCCCTGGTTATGTGGCTATATTTCTTCACATATCAGCTACACCGTGGACAGTTTTGCTTTGTGATGAGGTGGTTTTACATGAATTTCTATAAGCAGGAAGAGTAACCTTATTAGAATTCATGCTAAAGGGAAACACCCATGAGCAGAATTCCACATCCAGGACACTTCCTGTATCGCACCGCAGCCTTTAAACCTCCTTCCAGGAACAGCACTAGCAGGGCAGGGTTAGAATCCTTTGGGTTTTCAGAGAATATGTGTGGTCAAGCCGATTATGGGGACTGATTTCAATGAGTCTTGGTACTTTTCTTTCTTTTCACAGTCATTGAATGCTACCTCAGATATATTGCCAAACTGGAATTATGCTCCAAAATAACACCAGTTGATGGGATTAGAAATTTAGTTTTCTAAGATTTTATTCAATAAATTATACGGTGAGCCAAAAGGTACCCAAACTTGCACGACTTTATTAATTAAAAATACTTAATTTAATATTTAAATACCTCTTGATTCCAAGTATGCCTAGAATGCAATATTTTATTTTATTTTAGTTCAACAGTGTTTTTCCCCCATGATGTGTTATTACCTTTATAGTACCATCAGTAGTAAATTATGTGTTCAATAGTAACAAGTGATGCAAATTTTTTAATCAACACAATCACTAGTGGATTGAATGAGATCTGCATTTTTTCCTTTATTATTATGAAGTTCTGAAAACACCTTTGAAAAACACATATTCTTTCTTTAAACAAAAGCATCAAAACTTCAACCTGAGAAGTCAAGCCTATTTAGTTCACTTGTCCATTGGTTAATCATTTGTCCCTGTAAAGGAGTTCCAGGATCAGACAGAGCATAAAATAATGGCAATCATTCTAATGGATCATAATAATAAAAGTAGAAACTGGAAGGAGAAAAATGAGAGATTTGTCTCACCAAGTTGGGGTACAGGAGGTCAGGAGAGTGGGTAGGGGATTACTTCCAGGTTTTCAAAACAACATCAACCTTAGGAACATTGTTGAGCAAAGAAAATCTCATGAAAAGTTGCCTCAGCTGTGCTATTTTTCAACTAAATCCACAATAGTACCAGAATGAGGTGCAGGTATTGGGCCTCAGTTGGAGGGGAGCATTAGATGGGATCTGTCTTTCTCACTCTGATTCTGAAGCGAGTACAGGGTGCAGTTAGTTAAGGACAGTGGGAAGGAGGAAAAGGCACAGTGGTTAATTTAAAAGGATCAAATTTCTTCAAATACAAATATGAGACTGACTTCATTTCTTTTGTGTGAGATGCTACAGTGAAAATAACATTCTTCACTTTGACCTATTGTAGATATTTCTATTTGGGTGGAGAAATTTATATGCCTAAAGAAGGCTGAACTATGAGACTTCGGGAGTTAAGTTTACTTTAAATAAAGCTCCTCCACCTGCATTACCAAGGTAACCAAAACCAAATGGTTTACCAGTGCTAGCCACCTCACTTGGAAAATATTTTGGCTGGTGATTAGTTTAATTAAGTTCACTGTGTCATACATGTGTAATTGTCTATGGGAAAGAGAGAAATACAATGTCCAGAAGTAAAATCTTCAATGTATAGTTGAATGTTTATTATATGCCATGTATTAAATTAGGTATAATATAATGATAGAATTAAAAAACATCTGCATAAAGAGCATCATAGACTAAATAACTGAAAGCACATTAAAAACTTGATTTTTACATGAGCAAGGAAAAAATGTAAGATTATATATTACTAAAATGTAATTCTGATGATACAAGTTTTCCCCCTCCATTTAGATATGCCCAGAAGTTATACTATAATTTCTTTATTATTATATGTTCTAATATTTTTCCCACCTTATTATTCTTTCTTCCACATTACTTAATATTGGTCATACAGTTGCTATGTCTTTATCATTATTATTTATTTCATTTACAAATCCATTGCATTTTATTACAATCTTTTCTGTTTTCATGGACCCTCACATGCATTTCATTTTCTTTTGGATTTTTTTTTTCTATTTCTTTTAGAATGTTTTCTCTGCTTCTACTTTTAATTTGTTTTGGTTTTCTTTTAAGGAATCAATCTTCTTCCACAGGTTTATTGTTTCATACACTATTTATTCTCAATCCATTTTTTAAATTTATTCATTCAGAATTGTTGTCTGATAACATATACCTCATTAATTATTTTCTTCCTAACTATGGTTACTTTGTTCTTTTTAAATTTGTGTAAATGCTACCCATGTTCATTTTGAAAATAATGTCTGTCTCTTTGATGTCTTTTCTCACCAGGAAAATTTTGTTGTCTAACCTTTAGAAAATAGCAAGATCTCTGCTATCTACCCAAAGACATTTAAATGCTGAGTATAATGTAAAGAGAAAACTGTCAAGTCAAAACTACAGATGCTATTGATTATTACCAATCTCTCCAATATATATTTTCATAAATCAGGAGCATTTTAAGTAGCAGTTATAAATTTTGAAGTTAGAAGGTCAAACATATTTCAAGTGAAAATGCTTATTTATTTCTGAACTTTTAGCAGAACAAATAGAGATTCCATGTATAACTTTATTCCATAATATTTCTGAAAAAATTAATAATGATATTTGAAAGTTTTCTACATATTTCATAAATAACATCATGGCATAGGTCATAATTTTTAAAATGGGTTTATTCTTATAATAAATATCATATGTGGTTTATTTTTAGGAGCATTTAGATATGAGGTCTACTTAGAGTTGAAGAAACACTGTGCCTAAGCTCAGGATTTTGCCATTATAGTATGGGTTAAAGTTCTCACAAATGAGTATATTCCTATACCTAAACCAATTTATAATTTTATATATAATACATTTGAATTGATGACAGTCATCAGTGGTACTTGCCCTTCTTGTTATCTTCTTGACTGTTTACTTCTCTAGTTGGCACTGACAGCTAATGACCAAGAAGATTTTCTTGGAGGGCTTTCTCAAATGGACTATTTCTGTAGAATAGGAAGGTTTTAGGGAACTATTACTGTTCTATTCCTACAACATCATGTACCGTGAAGCCCTGTGTGACTTTCTGTATGAAAGGCAGTAATTGTTCATAATGATCATGTATGTGTGCGTGTGTGTGTGTGTGTGTGTAGAGAAAGAACACCTATCACCTATATACAAAATCTAAATATATGTGTATTGAAGAAAATGCGAAAGCTGTGAAATAGAAAAGATGAAACCAGGTGGATAAAGACATACCAGATAACTACAAGGAAAAAAAAAAGTAACAGTCATTGTATGCTATCAAACTCGACTTCAGAGGGAGAGAAAGCAAAATCAGTCAAACAAAGGCTATTTAAGGAAATACAATCAGGTGGCATATACTGACATTTTGTTCAACAACAGACTGTATATACAACAGTGGCCCCATTAGTCCAAACTATCCTGAAGTCCTGACATTACGCATTACTCTTGTGTATGTACTGATGAGAGTGTAAACAAAGGTGTTTTCTGCTAGTCATACAAAAGTCTAGCAGCAATACAATTATGAACAGTACATAGTACTTAGTCATGATAACAAATGCCCATGTTACTGGTTTATGTATTTACTATACTTTTGTCATTATTATAGTGTGCACTCCTACCTATAGAAAAGAGTATACCATGTTATGTTGGCAGCAGCCTCAAACATACGTGTTTACTGTGTTTCCTCATGCAGTAATGTTGAGTGACCTATACCATCTAGGTCTCTGAAAGTACACTCTATGATATTGGCACAAAGAGGAAATCATCTAGTGACTGGCATTGTGTGACACGTGACTGTAAAGGGTTCAATCCACTGCAAAGTCATCAAAAGCATTGTCTACACACAAAATAACATAGCATTGGAACTCCCAGAACAAAAAAGACAGAAGCTACCAGAACAAATAGAAATCATTAAAAATAGACTTTGATTCAATGCTCTCAGTTTATAACAATCAAGCAGAACAGAAATATATGCAGATAGGGAAATAACATGATAAGAAATAAAATAGATTCATTGAGATGTATTAAATTCTGTTGCTTTTAAATAAAGAATAAGCTTCTTTTCAATTTTTTTTATAAAAGTTGTCTAAAAAGAACCTCTGCTAGAACAAAGAGAAAACACAATAAATTCCAAGAAGCAAAAATGGCACAAATAAAAATATCATATCATGATGCAATAAAACTAAATATAACAAATGAGGGAGAAAATTTGGAAATTTTAAATATATTCTCGTAAACAGCCCTGACATTAGAGAAGATTTTGAAGTCAAAGTATTTTAAGAATTTTCTGAATATTTTTTGTTCCTTATTTGTCCATTTGACCAGTCTAGTAAGTTTTTCTAATCCATCCTGGCTCCACCTCCAGTCCCACCCTAGTGACCCTCCCTCTATAAATATTAATACACAATACCAAGGGTTGTTGTCTTTCCCACTGGAGAAAGCCCTTATTTTTCCTTTAGTGCATCTTCCTTGCTTTACCCCAAAGGCATCTCTCCCTCACCACTTCAATTGCCCGCATTCTCCCTTAAATATGTACCTATTTTCCTAAATAAACTACTGTTTGTGCATGTTGATATTCTTTTCCATCATCTATGTCAACAAACCTGCTGGTCCTGAGTCAAGTTTCTGCTTCTCTCTGGAAACTCCTTAGACAGGCCTTCAGAAACAGCTCTTCCCCTGTGACAGATGTACCATAATTTATTTACCCTTCCACCTACTGAGGGATGTCTTTATTGTCTCCAAGTTTTGGAAATCACAAATAAAGCTGCTACAAATATCTTCATGCAGGATTTTCTATAAACATAAGATTTCAAGTCCTTTACATTAAATATCAAAACATGCAAGAGTATGTTTGTTTCATGCAAAATTGCTATACTGTTTTCCAAGTAGACATACCATTTTGCCAACCAACAATGAAAGAAAATTCCTATTGCTCCAAATCCTTGCCAGCATTTAATGTTATCTGTGTTCTGGACTTCATTCATTCTAATTGGCATGGCACGTAGGGGCATCTCATTGATATTTTAGTTTTCCATTTCATCAGTGACATAAAATGCAGAGTGTCTTATATGCTTATTTTCCATCTGCATATCCTGTGTGAAGTGTCTGTTCCTGTCTTTTGTCCCCTCCTATTCCAGATATTCATTTTCTTAATACTGAGTTTTAAGAATTTATATATTAAAAGAGTCCTTTATCAGACATACCTTTTGCAAATATTTTCTCCCAATACATGGCTTGTGTTCTCATTTTCTTGACCTTGTCTTTCACATAGCAGATTTTTATAATTTTAATAAAGTTCAGTTTATAAATTCTTTCATGGATCATGCCTTTGGTGTTATATCTAAAGAAGTCATTAACAAATGCAAAGATAATCTAGGTTTGCTTCTATGTTATCTCCTAGGAATTTTAGATATCTGCATTTTACATTTAGGACTATTGCCAATTTTGAGATAATTTTTGTAAAGGGTATATAGTCTGTATGTAGATTTATTTTTATTTTAGTTTTAGCATATAGATGTCCAGTTATTCTGACAATACTTATTTAAAAGATTATCTTTCCTCCAATGTATTATCTTGCTTCTTTGTCAAAGATCAGCTAAACGTATTCATGTTGGTTTATTTCTGAAATGTCTTTTCTGTTTCATTGATCTATTTGTATATTTTGTTTGTTTGTCTTTTGCTTCTTCGCCAGCCCCACGCTGTCCTGATTAAGTTAGCTTTATAGCAAGTTCCGCAGCTGGCTTGGTGTCAGTCTTCTGATTTTGTTTTTTTTCAAACGTAGAGTTAGCTGTTCTGGGTCTTTGCCTTTCCCAGCTAGAAACTTTAGAATCAATTTGTCAACATCCACAAAATAACTTGCTATTATTTGAATTAAAATCACATTGAATTTATAGATTAAGTTGGGAAGGACTGATATCTTGACAACAATGAGTTTTCCAACCCATGAAACTGGAGTATGTCTCTTTTTATTTCTTTTATTTCTTTTTTCATAGATTTGTAGTTTCCTCATATAGATCTTAAACAACTTGTGTTAGATTTATACTGAAGAATTTCATTTAGGAGAATGCTAACGCAATAGTACATTTAAAAAAAAAATAGTTGTAGATGGACACTTACCTTTATTTTATTTATTTATTTTTATGTGGTGCTGCAGATTGAACCCAGTGCTTCACACATGCTAGGCAAGTGTTCCACCACTGAGCCACAACCCCAGTCCCCAAATAATATCATTTTAAAAGTTTCAAAGTCTATTTGCTCATTTCTAGTATATAGGAAAGTAATTAACCTTCAAATATTAAACTTGCTTTCTGCAACCTTTCTATAGTCACTTATTTACTCTTGAAAGTCTTTTTCAACTTTTTCAGGTTTTCTATATAGAAAACTCTGTTATCTGTAAAAAGAAGAAAAAGACATTTTTTTATTACCAGTCTGTTTGCCTTTTTTTTTTTTTTTTTTCCCTGTCCTACAGCATTAGTGAAGACTTGAATACACTGTTGAAAGGAATAGTGAGAGGGGGCATGCTTGGCTTGTTCTGATCCAGTGGGATGTCTTCTAGTCTTCCTTATTATTTTTTTTTTAGCCTGTTTATTTTTTTAAATTTTTTTGGTACACAAATGGGGTACAACTTTTCATTTCTATGGTTGTACACAATGTAGATTCACAAGATTCATGTAATCTTACATACACATAGGGTAATATTGTCTGTCTTGCTACTATCTTTCCTTTCCCCAACCCCTTCCGTCCTATTTTCCTCTACACCATCCAAAGTTCCTCCTTTCTTCTCTTGTCTCCCCACACCACCCCTCCCCAACCCCCATTATGTATCATCATCCAATTATCAGAGAAAACATTCAGCCTTCGGTGTTTTGGGCTTGGCTTATTTCACTTAACATGATATTCTCCAATTCCAGCCATTTACCAGCAAATGCCATAATTTTATTTTTCTTTATGGCTGAGTAATATTCCTTATTGTATTTTGAACTCGTATTATTCATATAAGGGAAATTTATTGAATATTTATGTTGATGTTAAACCTAGATCCTTATTTTATTACTTGTAGGAATTTTATAGGTGTTCCTATTGAATTTCTAGACATAAAATAAAACAATATATAAATACATGTAATTATACATTAATTATTATTATTATATATGATGTGACTATTTTATATATTTAATTGGACTGGTTTGTACCTCCAAAAAATTGTTCAATAGCAGGGTTGATTTATTTTTATTAGTTTTAATGGAAATGCATCCAGATTGTTAAATTTTTTGCTTATATTTGGGCTCATATAAATATATACACAATTATATTTTTCATATACTATGAAAACAACCTTGTGTATTGACAGGAAAAGATTAGTTTGTTCTTTAATTTATGTCAGAATAACTGAGTAACCTAAGGGGGGTGAATGAATCTCTGCCTCACTCCAGGTAAAAATCAAATTCTAAATATGTATATCAAAACTTTCAAATTTATAAAATTAAACCATCAAAATGCTAAATTTGCAAGAACAAAACACAATTGATATGTGTTTGTCTACATTATTTATAATCTTTTATCTTTTCTCCTACCTTCACCTGCTCACTCCCCTGGATGCTTTCCTAAGCTTGGCAAAAAATCTAGAAGCCAGAGAAGAGTTAGCTAAGCACATAACATTTTTAACATTTTTAATTAAATTGTTAATCTGTAGCACAAAACAACACAAAGTTGGAAAACATGATTCATGTTCATATCACAAAGCCACACAGTTAATATTATACCTAAAAAGACACAATGGTTATAAAAAAAAATAGGAGTGCTTTAAATAGGCAGTCACAGAAAAGGAAAAAATAGTAGCTCTTAAATATATGAAAGATATGCTGCTTTTCTTATATAAGACAAATGTAAGTTATAACTGCAATGTACTCCCATATGTATCTCTATCATGCTGGATGGATTGAAACTCTGATGACACGACATGTTGGTGAGGATGTAAGTAAGCATAAAGTATGTCACATAGTGGTCAGGAAAATCGCTCCAGAGAGACGCAGTTGACAATAATCATCAACACTACATTTTTATTCTTTATGTAGCCAAGTCTACCTTGAGAAGTTAATCCTATGAATATCTCTGCATACATGTGAAACTATTAGCATAAAACATGTTAACTGTGGCTTTGCTTATAATAGCAAGAGTTGGGAACAACCTGAATACCTCTGACTGGGGAGTTGTTTCAGTAAATTATGGCATATGCATGCAATAAAAAATTATGTAGCTTAAAATAGGAATGAGTGAGATCTATAAAAACTAAAATGGAATGAATTCTATTGTTTATTATTAAGTGAAAAATATGGGGTGCAGACAGCTTGTATAGTAAGTTACTATTTGAATATGTGTTTTAATCGAATATGTATAAATATACATATACTCATGTGCTAGCAAATATATATTACATACCTGGAGAAATATATGAGAGACAGATAAAGAAAAAGGTGGAGGGAGACTAACTGCATTTTCTTCCAAATGTTCCAAATCTATATCATTTATATATATATGCATATATATATACACATATATATTTGTATTTATATATATATCTCTTCTATCAAAATCTAGTTTAAAATAAAACCCTACATATATATATATATTCTGATATAAATCAGAATACTTCCTTTATGAGAAAATGAATCCTATTTGTTATCCTAAATTTTGTTTTCCAAATAAGTAAATGCCAGCATTATCCTGGCGCCTTACGTGCAATCTAGCATTTTTAGACAAACCATTCCTTTTCCTTTGTTCTATAAGCAGCCTATTATTCCAGGCCCAAAGCTAAATGTGTGTAGATTATAACAGTCTCTGGAAAGTTTACCTAAGAGACTAAGGGTTCAACTTTAGACTTAGTTCCTTCCTTCTTTGAGCATTCACTGAAAAATATGGTCAGAAAACTCACAGCAATGGGAACCCCCTTCAGTGAAATTTGAGGTCTCTGGAGGACTCCTCACAAAATAATTATACCCCAAATTTTATTGCTGCAGTTTGTATACAACAAAGCTGTAATTAACTGTATGATAGCTTGCTGAGCTCAATGAGTTAATGTGGTATTCAAATAAAATTCCAGTCCCAGCTCTGGGAAGTTTTGGCACAGTAATATCTGTGAAATTTGAGCTCATATTAAATATGTCTTAAAACAATACATCTGGGATTTGTCCTCTGGCATCAAATCAGGTCTGACTCTGCTAGATGGAGCTGCAAGTTTTGCCTCAGGTCTTTGTAATACATTTAACACTATTGGACTACAAAATCAGCAAGAATATCATTATTGCTTAGTGAAGAAAAACTCTTCAGTTCCTATTGAGTTTACAGCACTCTCTTCTCTTGAATCGTTTGTGTTTCTTGCAATAGGAGATTCCTGCTGTCTCCTGTATCCACAACTATCTTCTCCCATCCCAGACCCAATCTATTAATTTCCTACCCTACTTTTTCTCTCATTCTTAATCAGTCACATAAGTGGCATTTGTCCAACCACTTTTCCTATGTGTTCAGGTAGGCCAACCCTACCATGGTTAACAAAGTGAGCAGGTCATAGTTCCAGTCATCTCAAATCTCAGAGGAGATGAAGGGCCACTTAGGACACCAGTGACTATTTAGCCATTAAGGCTAACTGCAGTAACCTCTTCTGACCTGCATGGCCAGGAGTGACTTCTCAGGCCTAAAGGGTTGGATATTGTTTTCTCGGAGCCAGCTACTTTCCACTTTACCCTAGTGGACATAACTGCACTATCTTTTGCCTCTATAAGTCCACCATATCTATCTTCTAGGTGGCTTCCAGAGTGAACAGCCCATTAATGAAGTGGTGGCAATTAACCTAATGTACCTTCATTCGACTCTATTTGAACTACTTCTTGAAGTAGCCCAGCTCCTCTATCAGTTAAAGCACAAGAGTTCATAATCATAGGATGCTATACAGAAAACACATTTGTTAAGAATTTTTATTTAAAAATTACTTTTCAATTTGAGAAGAAAACAAAAAGTTAAATCCTCAAGGTCATATTTCACCACAGAAGTATTATAGATATTAAGAACTCTTAATCTTCTCCTTAATATATCTCTGTTTTTTCTTAGGGATTTCATATGTGGAATAAATGGTAATTAAAATGTGCAGGATGACAAGATGGAGCAAACAGTGCTTGTACCACCAGGACCTGACAGCTTCAACTTCTTCACCAGAGAATCTCTTGCGGCTATTGAAAGACGCATTGCAGAAGAAAAGGCTAAGAATCCCAAACCAGACAAAAAAGATGATGATGAAAATGGCCCAAAGCCAAACAGTGACTTGGAAGCTGGAAAGAACCTTCCATTTATTTACGGAGACATTCCTCCAGAGATGGTGTCAGAGCCCCTGGAGGACCTGGACCCCTACTATATCAATAAGAAAGTGAGTGTTTTTTGTCAGGCATATTTTACTGCTAATTGCCTACTGTATATATTGGACCATTGTAGCAATCCCATGCTAAATTAGCACACTCTTAAGTATCCTATTCAGAAATGAGACACATTTGTGGGTGTTTTATGCATATGCATGAGAAGTAAATCAATTATAACATGTGAAGCTGTCCCAAATGCACTATGACAGATCCTAAAAATAAATGTTAGTTGTTGGCAGCTAATCTAATGAGTTATTTTCCCCCAGAGATTATATTTACTATGCAATTTATGTACTTCTTGCACTTTTGGAAATCTGGAAATCATCATGAACTACAAAAATTTAAGAAAATATTAGTATTAATTTCTCATGGAACAAAATTCAATACTATCAGCTTTCCAATTTCTGTATCATAAACAATACATCAATCAATTTCCTGAAGAAATTTCTCCAAGTGAAAAATAGCTACATCAACTGCAATTTTAAAATTAGTTTGCTATTTTGATATAAATGTTTTAACATTGGTAAAAATTAGCAAAAGATGTAATATTTTGAAGCATCATTTATAAATGATGTTTGAATGCATGAGTTTTCTGAATCCATGCTTGAAATGAATACCTCATATTAAGTAACTAATCTTTTATTACCATCATGATTTCACCAAATCTAAATGAAGCACAGAAAGAAAATCAAAAAAGATTACTATATTGATTTTTAGTTTAAATTTATGACTTTCATTAATTTACTACATTTTATTATGTTTTTATCAAACAATATGTTTGGGAACTCTTGGTGAAAGGTTAGAAAACAAATGTGATTAAACAAATAAAAGATTGTGTTGGACATGGACCTTAAAGTTTCCCCAGAAATTTTAGGGATTCTTTATTGCTCCCACAATTTTGTTCATAGTCTTTGTTGAATGCACACACAAGTTTGGCACTTTTACTATGTGAATTCAAGATGGTTTGTTCATCACTTCTAATTGACTTCTAAAGTTTCAGAGGTAAAAGCATGACAAAAAAGATGACTCACTCTGTGTTTACATTTTTTTAAACTGTTTGGGATATAACCAGATTAAGTTTAACATCCTTTTCTTTTTTAAAAAACTGATTAACCCAATTTGCAGTAGAGACAAAGAATCATTTTCCATGGATTTCATTTTCCTTTAATTTTGCTTTTTAGCACTGTATTGTCAAATCTTTGTTTGTAGGAGAGATTATCCATCTCATGATTGCCATTGAAATTATGAGAGAATTTGCAGTTTTTCATCAAATCAGTTCTTTGAAAATTACTTTAATTTGATATCTGAAAACCAAAGCTCAACTTAAGCAAACTGTGAGAGTTTTATTTGTATATGGAATGTGAAGCTGTAGATAACCCAGTTATCTAACATCCTATTTAAAATTCTTTAAGTAGACATTGATGTCTCCCACTCAGAAATCCACTCACGCCATGTGGTGTGTTACTTATCTTATAGTCATTGGATATATCCAGTTTCCTCAGAGGCTGCTCTTGTGATGGGTTACTGGGGCCCAACTGCAGCAGGCCTATAGCTACCCTCAGACATCCTGTTTCCATTCTCTGGTGGGAATCATCATCTAAAAATTATTAAAGTCACGGGTGTCCATCCCTTCATCACATAGGGGTAAAATCTATGCATCCCATCTCCTTTGCTGTGTCTTTATTTGTAAAATTATAAATGAATGTTCTGAGAGAAAGCAACCTTTGCATGTTGACAAGGTAGTAATTGTTTATGTGGAAACCAGACCATCCAATCAATCTTTTCTTTTAAATTAAAGAGCTTTCAGACTGATGAAAGGTATTGTCTTGAAGGGATTTCCTCCCACCCTTGAAAAAAACAGGTGCATAATAAATTTTATATAACAAAGGACATAAAGGAAAACAAAATAATACAAACCCTTTAAAAATACCTAAAAGTCTTAAAACCAAGGGTAAAAGATCATCTCTGATTATCACCTGTCAACCAAACGTTGTTAGGCTCCCATTAAAACTTGCCCTTAGAATGGAGGAAGGATAGATAGCATAGAGGGAAGGGAGGGGTGGGGTTGGGGGTGGGTAAGAATAATAACAGAATGTGTGACAGACATCATTGCCCTGTGTACATGTATGAAAAAAAAAAAACTTGCCCTTGATATTGTCCATCCTCATCTTTAAATGCATATTGTTTGAGGAAGAAAAAACATTCTGACATTTTGGAACAAATCACATTGTGAAAGCAGAACAACCTGATAAGAGAAATATTGTTATCAGGAAGGAGTTTTCCTCAAAGTAAGGTATATTTCTTGCTTTCACATTGAGCTGACATCAGGCAAATCTTCAAATGTAAGTCATTCAACACCAAAGCAAACAAAATTTTTTGCAGGTCTGAAATCCTTAAAAACCAATATGGCATGCTTTATTCTCATGATTGATCTATATGCATCGACATTCCCTTCTTTTACATTTTTATGTTTTAAAACTTCCTGTAAATTGCCTATGTACTCTTTTCTAGTCTTAAATTTTCTTTTATAATTGCATTATTTCAGTATTAAGGAATAGTCTTCCTCAATTCTGAATAAATTTTCTCTGATTAAACCTGGAGTAGCTTAAAAAATTTCAACCTTTTAAAAGTAATATTTCTGTCAATGTTTGATAACTAATTTTATTTTAGAGACTATCTGAGATTGGTAGAATGTTCTTCATTAAAACAATGCAGTGCCCACACAACCTTGGTGCAGTTGAAGGGTCAACTGGTGAAAAAAATTAGTAAATAAAATTCTTCTTGGGTGAGATTTCCCATGATTGGTGATATTAAGGGTGTCGATTTATTTTCCAAACAGAGGTGCAATATGCAAACACCAGTTAGACCAATGTCTTCCCCAAAGTTGGGAACTCTAATACTAAAGTTAATGTATCATTTGTCAATGTATAAAGCATCTGGTTTCTTTCTTAGTAACATAGAATAAATAAAGCAAGATGACCTTTTTAGTACCTTTGCGTTGCTATAACATAATGTCTGAGGTCGAGAAATTTAAAATGAATAGAAATTTAGTAGCTTGCAGTTCTGAAGACTGAGAAGTCCAAGACTGAGGGGCTGTCACCTGGAGAGGGACTTCTTGCTATACCCTTGCAGTGTAAGAGACAGTAAGCAGAAGATAAGAGAGAGCAAGTGGGGCCTGAATTCACCCTTTACAATGGTATCAATCCCACCAATGCAGGTGCAGCCCTTAGGGTCTAATCACCTCTGAAAGGTCCCATCTTAATACCACAACAATGGCAATTACATTTCAACTTGAGTTTTAGAAGGGGCAAGCATTCTAACAATAGCATTGACTATAAAAATGGTTCCAGAATCCAATCTTCATATTTTGGGTCTAAGTGCAAGGGCGTACGAACATGCAAGGACTTTATGTGAATATAAATGACATAACGCACTAAAGTTTGCTATGATCTTTTACAATGACAATGTCAATGAGCATATGGAAATGTCACTGCTGCTGGTGTATTTTCCATTGACATATGCCCACATATTTTTATCCTCTATGCCCCAGTTTCAAATGTGCAAATTATATAATATTCAAATATTCTACTAAAATTGTTAAAGTAGTTGAAACCATGACCAGTGATATTATAGTAATAACTGAAGAAATAGTGGTAACCATCTCATGAACATTCCTGATGCAGGAAGTATTAGGACTTTACAGATCCTCAGATGTTTTGAGCCTTCAGAAGTCCCAGGTAAGAACTAAGAAAAAAAAATGTTATCATAATAAAATAACAGAATTTTTCATAATTCATTTGCTCTAACAAGTGACCTTGAGAACATTATTCCAGTTTGAGTTTTTTGTTTGTTTACTTTAGCTGTGTAACAAGGCACATTTTGCTTGTGAACATATCTCCCCACTTCCTCTTTGGGATGTTTTTTCAGTTTCTTTTCATGGCTTGGTCTGATGTACCATTTGCCTATACATTCAAATTCTTCACCTACTCTTTATTACAGAAAATTCCTCTGTTCTCATGTCCTTAAAATTACAGATGACTCATTAGTACCATGAGAAGAAATATCCTTTTGACAATGTGGCAGTTTACTGGAAATAGAATGAGATATTTTAGATCTGCCAAAAAAAATGTTTGTTAATTATGCAATGTAGAAATGTATTCACTTAAAAACTGTACTCTGTCCTCAATTGTCTCCTGATTGTCTCCTGGAGAATTTAAATACAATTTATTGCCTGATCAGCTTTCCTAAAACTATGTGCACTCCCTCTATACTTAGCCTGCATTAGAGGTCCCCCATGAGAGGCTACAAATTCATGACTGGTGTGTCATTGTTATTGGAGTTTTAGTTTCTATTTTGGGGTGGAGGGTTGTTTGTGTTATTTTAAATTAGTATTAGGAATTTTTTTTCTTGCAAAAGTAATTCAAAAGAAAGTCAGAAGAATAATTGATAGTTAAAAGCTTAGGGTTCCATGAATTGTCATATAGACAGTGTCACATTTCCAATTGTTCTTTGCATATGGGCTCCTCTATAACAGCTAGTCACCCAACTCTCCCTTTCATCCGAAGCACTGCAGTTGACTTCTAAATCTTTCTTTTTCCCATAGATCATTTTCCCTTTATGCACCTTTCTTTTTTTGTCACCTTCCATTCTCTGCCTCAGAAAGTCCCAAGATGATAATGATGGTAAATAAAATGAGAGTTAACATTTATTGGATGCCTTTCATATAATAAGAGAACCTTCAAATGAAAGTGACCAAAACCAACAAAAACTGCTTTCAAGGGGAGGGAAAAGAAAGAAAAAAATAAAATGTTTGGGCTCAGTCTGGTTTTACTATGAAAAGACTACTTAAAATGGCATTTTCAGGACAGTCCTTTTCTATTTTGAGATTTGCTTTTACCCACGCTGGGTTCACTTATAGACTGGTTATCCCACAAGATGGCAGAAGTTGCTACCGGTAGTGCTAAGATAACATCCTACAGTCTAGTAACCTCAAGAAAAAGGCTCATGTTTTCTTTAAAACCTCTAACAACTGTCCTAGAATTCCATCTACTTAGGCTACCTGGTATTCTCTGAATCAATTACTGTGGCCACAAGTATATGAGAATATGAGAGTGTTTTTGGCCCATGTTCCTGAAGGGAGGGTCATTCCTATTCAATCTACCTAAGTAGACAATGGGACATGGATTTTTTTTTTCTAAATTGAAAAGAATAGGGACTATTTGAAAAGTCATGCTAGACAAGCAATAATGACATCTATGTACTGTATATACTGTTCTTCAAGATATTCAAAGTTCTTGTTTAATTCATGTGTTCTTCCAACACGGCACTTGTCTTTATTTAAAACTAATGAAACTGAGGTTAAGTAATTTTCCTCTGACCCAAAGCTAGTAGGTAAGAGACTAGGTTTAAAAACAGATATGTGAGGTCCTGTGGCCCCTTTGGATTTGTGGTTATAGCACTAACAATATCAGTGGAAAAGAAGAGTCAGTGGTAGAATCCAAATAAGCCTGCAGGTGCTGTCCTGTCCCTCTACTCATGCCACTTTGCAAACCATTAGTCACGTCTCCTGGGATAGCAGTGTTTTCAAACCCTGGCTGGTCACTTCAGTGCTTGAGCATCCTCTGCCTTTGGAAGAACTAAAATCTTGGTGACTCAGTGGTCTGGACCAGCTTCTAAATGATTAGAGAATTACATTTCACACCAGATTCTAATAAGGTGCTAACATCTTTTTTCAAGAAGAATGAGTTCAGGAAACTTAAATTGTGTAATTTCTAAAGGAAGTGGCATTTGAATTTGGATCTGAAGACCCAAAAGGAGGACAGAGATGAGTCTTCCAGGGGAAGGGAATAACATATAAGAAGTCATGTAATAGGAATGAGCTGTAAAACATAAGCAGAGAGTAAGATGAGGTTAGGGAGGGGATCTGGTAGGTAAAGGCAACTTTTAGTAAACCTTAAAGAGTTTGAAGTGTATTTTAAAAAGGAAAACAAATCCTCTAGAAGGTTGTGGATACAGGACTGACATGGTGCACTTTATGTTGTTAAAAATCACTGTAGCTTCTCTATGGAGAACAGATTGAACAATTTGAGAAAAGAAAAATAAGTTAGGAATCTTTATGGAGTTTTGGTCTAGCATCATGACAATGGAATTGGAAAATACTAGATAGAAGCACAATGTGGTTTTGAGATATAATATTTAGGTGTCAGACTGGAGAAAGGAGATGGCACCATTTTCTGAGATATGAAGTTTGTAAGGAAAGATATTGTACCTGAAAATTTGCATTGCTTTGAGAAATAGAAGCATTCCTCTCTGTGTACATCAGACATACAGAGACACACCACTGATATTTTTTAACTTTCGTATTTATATGATAATCTAAAATCCACAAAGGTTTTGATGTATTTTATTTCATCATCAGAACAACCCCAAGGTTGGTATTATTATAATCCTCCCTGTTGACAGGGAGAAATCGAGAGGGAATAATTTGTTCATTATTTAAAATTTGCTTATAATTTACTCACACAGCAAGTTTGCAGTCAAATTGGGACTCAAGTTTGTTCAGAATTTCCAGTTAAAGAAAAACTAACTGAGCATTTAATAGTGTATGAGACTCGTCAGATGTACTGAGGATACAGAGCTGAAAAAATACTGCACTTTCAGATTTTATCATTTTATATATGGTTGCTATTTCTCCTCTCCACTGAGATGAAGGTCAAGGCATCCACAGCCCTGCTTGAGGAGCTCTAGCCAGGCACCTGCAGGGTTGCCTTTCCAGCAGTACAATCCCTGTCCCACCCAAGCTGACGCAGAGATGTGAGTAAATTATGAGCAAATTTTAAATAATGAACAAATTATTCCCTTTCAATATCTCCACGTAAATAGGGAGGACTATAATAATACCAACTTTAGGCTTGTTCTGATGATGAAATAAAGCACATCTATATCCTTCATGAATTTTAGATTATCATATAAATGCAACAATTACGAAGTATCAGTAGTGTATCTCTGTGTGTCTGACATACACAGAGAGGAATGTTTCTATTTCTTAAAGCAATGCAAATTTTCACATTGGAATTTTCAGGTACAATATCTGATTTATAAATATGGAAAATAAAAATTTTAAAAATATTGAATGAATCTAACAAAATAGATCTGTGGGCTCAATGTCTCACAGTTAGTTTTTTTAAAATTTCTGATATAAGCTGATATAAAGGAGTAAAATTTGTATCCAGAGAAGAGACTGTAACATAGCCATGTTTATTTTCCAATTATAAATCAGGAGATCTCCCTTGATATCTCTCTCTGTCTCTCTCTCTCTGTCTCTCTCTCTCTCTCTCTCTCTCACACACACACACACACACACACAAACACACCTCCTACAAAAATAATTCATATTTAGGATTTTTTTTTTAAATATCAAATCTTGGCGTCAATGACTCACTTGCCAAAAATTATCAAGTACCTACAGTACCAACTGCCACGCACCCTCTGTGGACATTTTAGTTTGCAATCCATGTTTTAGAGACTACATGTGTAACTATATAAGTTACAGTTATAACTTAACTATAAGTTACTATGTGTAACTATATATATTACAGTTGGGTGACTGCAGACAAACAAGTGTCTTATATTGCTCTCTAGGCTGGTTATCCTGGAATTTAAAGGGAAAAACTGAGAACAGGAGAGAAAAATATGAAGTATCAGAAATGCTCACTTCAGAGTCAGAGAACCTGCAAGAAAACTTTCCATACTCCAGTAAGCCAGATTAGGAGGGAAATCTTTGCTTCAATCCAAGTGTTATAATAAATGGGTAGCAAAGCAGGTAAACCTTTTAAAAAGTTCTCAGGAAAGATATGGAATTTGATGCAATGGCATCAGTCCAGAATGAGGAATGCCCCCAGAGTTGTGCACTAACAGGTATCTCTTTGATCTTCTCTACTGTTCCTCATACACAGAACTTTGAAGTCCAAAGCTAGGAGCATAGAGATGGGGAAGGTAGAGTCTACCTCTCTGCAGGGGCTAGAGCCAGATTTTCCCAGCCTGACTGATAGGAGTATATCAAGAAGAGAGATGTATATCTTACATCCCAACTTAGAACTCTGTTACCATTTTCAGGTGTCACTTTCTTATACATAATGATAAAGTTCCATGTACCATTAATTCAGAATTTTACTTCATTGAGTATTACATAGGTCCTAGTTGTAGCTCAGTGGTAGAGAATTTGCCTAGCATTTGCAAGGGCCTGGATTCAATCCCCATCATCTCAGAGGAGGAAAAAGAAAGCATTACATAGACTTTGGGATCTTGAGAAAAATTATATATTTCCTCCTTTTTGGAAAATATGTTCAAAGTTCAAGTAAATGACTTCCAAATTTTATACAGCTGGAAAAAAAAAACACGTTAAAAATGTTTGTCTTTTACTTTGAGGCTAAGGGATAAATTTAATTCACCATAATATTTTCTACTTTTAATACTGTTCCTCATAGTAGCTCATTTTTCTGTGTACTGGTAAGGGGTACTTATCAGATTTTCCATGTAGATTTATTTTATTTATTTATTTTTTTTTGAACCAGAGATTGAACTCAGGGACACTCGGCCACTGAACCACATCCCCAGTCCTATTTTGTATTTTGTTTAGAGACAGGGTCTCACTGAGTTGCTTAGTGCCTTGCTGAGTTGATGAGGCTGGCTTTGAACTCGCGATCCTCCTGACTCAGCCTCCCAAGTCACTTGGATTACAGGCGTGCGCCACCACGCCCGGCTCATGTAGATTTATTTTAAGTTAAAGCAATTAGTTTGGAGTCATTCTGTTATTTGGTAATTTTCTGACAAAGTTTAGATGAAACACAGAATCAGAGTTTATGTTTTAATTATGTATTATTAAAAACATGGACTCTACTCAATGTATGTATTATATGTCAAAATACATTCTGCTGTCATGTATAACTAAAAAGGACAAATTTTTTAAAATTAAGGAAAAAAAGCAGAAAAACATGGACTATATTGAGATAAAAGTTAAGGCAGTGGGTGTATTTTAGAAAAGGAAACTGAAAAATAGTGGATTATTAAATTCAAAAAATTATAACAATTTTGACAAAAAATTATAAACAAATCACTATCTATAAACCCAGATACAGGAAAAGATTTCAGATCATAATAATTACTGTTTCATAAGTAGTATCTGCCAAACTATTGTAACATAATTGTTTCCTTATTGACCATGCAATTTTATTGAAAGAAAAGATTTCAATCCTTGTATACGATATAAGCATTGATGATTTGGTCAATTACTAGTGATTTTCTTTAAATTGCTCCCTAACAAAAACAGACTGACAGCTCTGCTATCAAAGAATCATCTGAGTTACTTAATTAAAAAAAGGTACAGAATGCTATGCATCAAAATTTGACCAATTGAGTCGGAATCACAACATCTCTGTTAACTGAGTACATTTATTACAGTTTCTCAAATGAGGTAACTGAGACTCTAGAAGACAGTAGAGCCAACTTTTTGACCAGACACCTGATTCCAGAGTCTGACTTCTTAATAAGATAAATCCTACTTACATTTTCCAGATCATTATACTGTTGATCACCAGGGGTACTTACAGTTTTTCCACATAACCACTTTCTTGTGTTTTCTTTAAAGCCAGAAATGTTTTTAACTTGGCAAGGTTGCTACGGAGATTCTGACCTAGCTGAAGGGTGGATTCCTGAGGTCTCAGTCTATGCTGCTTGATACAGGTGACATTAGCCACATGTGGCTCTTGTGCTTCAAGACAGGGCAGATTTGGAAGATCTAAGATTTGGTACCAAAAAAAATGATGTAAAATACCTCATAATTTTTGATTTCATTCTCAAATGATAATGTTTTGGATACTGGGTTAAAGAAAGCATTGTTCAAATTTATTTTCATGTGGCCATACAAAATTTAACATTGTATCTGTAGCTGAGATTTGTATTTCATGTTATATTTCTTTTGGACAGTGCTGATCTTGGTAAACCTCCACTAATTCTT
Organism: Glaucomys volans; assembly: GCA_020662805.1. Lineage (NCBI taxonomy): Eukaryota > Metazoa > Chordata > Mammalia > Rodentia > Sciuridae > Glaucomys > Glaucomys volans. Next base: position 31,686 of record JAJEJO010004866.1, on the reverse strand, counting down.
CTAATTAACTTCTTTTAGTATAGGTAATAGAGAGTTTCCTAACTTACAAACGTCTTAGTTGGGACTTGCATATCTTTGTTTTCTTTTTAGTCTGTAGCGCAGGGCTGTGCAAACATCATTGTACTAAACATTCATATATTTCTTTAGTATTTAAATCACCAATTGAACCTAAAATCAGATTCATGCTACTTTACAGTTGTCTCCCATGCTCACACTTATTAGCAATCTATCATATAAGTGCTTAATAAATGTAACTTGATTTTGGCAACTATACTTATAGAAAAATGTGACAGGCTAGAACAACCCCTAATGTGTGAATGTTAATACCTGCAAAGACATCTGTCAACTGATTTTTCACATACAAAATCTATTTTGAGTTCAGTCACAAAGCCATGTCTCAAACTGGTTTCTGTCATAAAAGTATTCATAAATTAAATGATGTCATGAATTTCTTATCGTTTCTATTCTTTTGTAGAATGCAATTAAAACATTTGTTTTGGCCCCATCATAGATGAATTAAGGGACAGATTTTTAAGATAGTCATGGATGTACGTGAATTTTATTAAAAGGCACACTGTTGGTGCTGGACTAATCATGTCAATATTCATATTAGCCTTGGAGTATAGAGAGAAACCCATTTCAAACTGGGTGCTGCTATATCCACCTTCTCTCTTCCATGATCAATTTTGAACTGTTTCTTTTGTATTAAAGTGACTCAGTGCAATGCAAATTATTCTTAGGAGTTGTGTAAATGCACAAAGTAGATTTAAATGATGCAAAGGATGCTAAGATACTATCTTGTCATCCAATACATTCTTTTCCAAAGTAAAAAAAAAAAAAAATCTCAATTGAACAGTTCTTAAATCTTGATTTGCTTAAAGTCACAAAATAATTGTTTATAGTTTAAGGTCTGGTACTATGTGGGCTAGTCTTGATTTTTCCCTCTTAGGGCTCTTTTTTATGTATAAAATATGGAAGGCAAGTGTTCATAAGTTTGCAAATTCTGGGGTTTCTTATTTGTTATAAGTAAACAGTATTTCCTTCTGACTCTCCTCATCCTTTAAAACCATCAATATCACTATCTGGAGAAACATGTGTCTGAGTTTCCTTGGGCACAAGGATCTTTTTGTTAATTCTTAACACTATAAACTGAATGGTTGACTTCTTGGATGTGTAAGAAAATGTAAAGAGGATGGATACAGACAGATGAGGGAATAAGTATCAGATCAGTACAAATAGTAAATTCGAAATTCCAGGTGGAACTTACAGACATAAAAATGGTAACATTTGAAATTCTACATATTGCATCATTATACAAGTCTGGAAAGTTTTTCTTTATTGTATGTCTACTGAAAATAAACCCAGGACCACTAAAAAGTGGCAAACATGAAGTTTGTACATAAAAATATGCATTTCAACACTTGAAAAGCAGAGCTTTCACAGAAAAATATCCTAAGAACATCGTCTTTTAATGCCGGCATTATCACCTTCCTGGATATCTTACCCATCTGTATGTCTTTTGAAAAATTAAAGCAGAACAAACTTTGTGTAGTAGAACCTCAGTCCATTTACAAAATCAAATTGTAACTATTTACACAATGCACATGTAAGTTTTGTAAATATCAGGTTATAAAATAATCTCCTATATATTTTTTAGCTTAATAAATAAATAAAATGCATTCTAAAATCAGTAAAAGATTTCCATCAAAGGCTGAACAATTAATAATTGTGTCCATTGGCCTTTAACTTTTATGCCTAAATATTAATTCATCTGTCAAAAGACTTTGGAATGAAAATTACCTGTCAGCATTAGAGGTACAGTGCTTTCATTAAATTCACCATTTTAAGTCCAACCCTTCATACTTCCTTTTTAGGTACTTCTCTGGTAAGTTTCTTAGTCCTGCCTCTTTGACTTTTAAGTGCTCAAGAAAAACTTTTCTTTCTCTTCCACCCTTTCTTTGGTCTCTCCAGCTTTGCCTTTTGCTTCACTGCCTTTTCTCTCATGTCTGTTTTTTTCATGTATTTACACTGCTCGTGGTTTAGCCAAGGAGCGAGAGTCCTGCTGCTCTCTTCTGAGGGTGATCCCATCTCCTTAGGATGAGCCTGCTTATCTTTCATGTCCTCTGAGCTGTAATCAGAACCACCTTGAGCACCCTCACCCTCCAGCCCATGATTTGGGCCACCTGTGGGGTTGTAATTTCCTCTTCATTGTCTCTTTGTACCACTGTATCAATCAAAATTAGCTTATAATACTATTTGAAATGAGGAAATTCTTAGTTTCGAAGTGTATATTCTGTGTTACACTTTTATTGGTTCTCCTACTCTAGACCCCATTATTTCTATCAGATTTTGCTTGGGGAGTTTGTGAAGAAAGGAGATATGCAGTTGGTGTGAAAGGTGGACTCTCCAAGTCCAGAGCTACCTCAGTTTTGTTCTTCTGTGGCCTGGCATGCTCATATTCCCTAGGGCATGGCATTTGCATCCCACAAGTCTGTTCATGATTCATGATGATTTCACAAAGTCATTTAGGGACAAAGGCACTGAATGAATCAGAGAAAAAGGGGACTAAGTGCTGTGCACTAGACCCACCTCCACCCTGTCTGTAAATACACTTTTTGTGGTGAAATTTTCTGGACTGACTTCTTCACAAAGAACAGAGGAGTGTATTTAGCCGTTGGGCTTCAAGTAGAGATTCTCTAACTATTGTGAAAGGGTGGTCTCTCTTCTTCTATAAAATGCAGTAAAATTAATATTTAAAAAATTGAAATGAAACTCGAATGTACAAACTACAACCTCCTCCTTTTAAATTATTAGATTCAACAGACACACAATTTCATCAAATTGTAAACAAGCTGCACTCGCAAATATTTGTATTTAATTTATCACAGCTGGATTTAATGATCAGCACTCTTTGAGGGATCACACACTTTCACAGAAGATTTAGGATATTTCTACCCAAACCAGTCCTATTTTCAAAGAGGAATTCAGTAAATATTTTGGGGTGATTAATCATTTGAAATTCTTGCTCTATTTGAAAATGGTAGAAGGAAAAGAAATGAGAAATCCATTATTGACCTGAAGACTAAGTACAAAGAGTAAACCATTATCAAAGGCTCTTAATAGAAAATAAATATGAAGTTACAGTGCTATGTCTTCATAGGCTCTATGCAGATCTGCATCCTAAGACTAAAAACAAAGCTTTAGGCAGTAGATGAATTTACATTAAAAAAAAAAAAAAAAAGGGGGGGGGGGGGATGTTCCCAAAAGGGCAAACATTTGAAATAAGGTGCTGTATAAAGAGGGGAAAAAAAAAAAAAAAAACCCTCAAAATTCTCTTTCTATAACATGTTCTTCACAGAGAAAACAACTTTCTCTTACCTTTGGCTTTGACTGAATATAAGTAAATGCCTTTAAGAGCCCTGAGTCATAATCCTTTATACAGTATTGTATGTTGCTTCTTAAATTTTTTTCTCTACACATTACAATCAAATAACTCTTATTTTTGAAATGGAATTCTATTCATATTCATGGATCCTGGGTTCTTTGGGGACTTTGAGTTTTTCTTCTGTGCAAAGAAATCACTACAAGCAATATAGTCAGTTGGGATTAGAATTCAATGTGTCAGCTAACTCAGAAATCCCAATACAGAATTTAGCACTCCTGGGCAACAGATATTCTCCAGGGAACTTGGCCTTCAGAAATCAATTATTGGATCATATCCATCTAACCCAAGAGTGGGTTTGATAGTGACTGCTTTTATTTTCATTTACCAGTAGAGTGATAATATTCATTTTATAAACAAGATGGTAAAAATATTTCGAAAACGTATCAGTTCTATTGAGTAATTTTGCATTCCACAGGATTAATCTTTCACGATATTTTAATTGGGAAAGCCAAAATCATTATAAAAGGAATGTAGTGTCTTAAAAACTTTCAGAATGAAAGTGAAATGTGCACCCATTTAAGAATTCCATTTAAATCAGACATTTAAAATATTAAGAAAATAAATAAATTCTCTTGGCTAAATGTCCTATGTACAATAAAATTGCAGGTAAGTATTAGGTAAAAGGTAAGTAATGTCATCATATCTCCTCTCTAGTAAAGAGATCCAGTGACAGTTTATCTTCATGGTATCTATAAAAGTTACAATAGTCCTGATTTCTTGTGCAACATTGGAATTATTCATTACAGAAAATAATAGAAAATAGGTAAAAAAAAAGTTTAAATTGTTTACACTTGTATACTTTTGTGTTGTGTTCCTATCTTACAGACTTTTATAGTATTGAATAAAGGGAAGGCCATCTTCCGGTTCAGTGCCACCTCTGCCCTGTACATTTTAACTCCCTTCAATCCTCTTAGGAAAATAGCTATTAAGATTTTGGTACATTCATATCCTTTTTCAAGTGATTAATAATAACTATTTTACATAATCTATAAGTGTTTTGTAGCTAAATATAAAATTTAGTTATTCATATTCTATAGCTTTTGTCACTCATTTTGCACCTTTTGTCATGTAAGTGTTATTCTTAAAGTTGGTTAAGCACATAGATGTCATGGAAACTTATGAAGTCCTTAACATTACATATATGTATACATATGTATGTATAGTTGTTATCTTTCTAAAATACTTGTATATATTGAGTCCTACAAATCTAGTGCAAAAGAACTATCCTTATCTTTACCATCTTTGTACAAAGATGTATAGAATTTTCAGTGAATAATGACATAACAACAAAGAAATCTATTTCCAGAGTCAGGATTAGCTATAGCTATATTCTAAAACACTTAAATATTCCATAGAATAAACTTGTAGTTATATTTCCATAGAAGAATATCAGAAGAACTTGATCAATAATTAATTCTTGGGGGCTGGGGATGTAGCTCAGTTGGTAGAGTGCTTGCTTCGAATGCATAAGGCCCTGGGTTCAATCCCCAGTACCACCAAAAAATAATAATAATAATAATAATAATTAATTCTTGAACTTCACTGATAATTTTTGTAAAGGAAGTACTGAAATATTGGCTGAATTCCAAATTTAAGCCACTGAATTATGATTCAGTCATGTAAAACTAATTCGCTTATTAAAGACTTTGGAAGTTAATGAAGGAAACAGACTGTATTTCCAAATGATCTTAGGGGGTTTGACTTTGTGATTCCTTCTGGTTTAAAAAATCCACTGCAACTAAATTCATCTGTTGATATTTATCAGTGAATTCTTCACTTCTTATTGGTTTCATTTGGTGGTTTTTGTAATAATCAGAAATACTATTGTAATCATCATAAGATCATACTGTCTGATTTTAACAAAAAGATTCCAACATCTAAAAGGCTGGGTTGGAGGTGGTGCAGCTCAGAGGCAGAGCGCTTGCCTAGCAATCACAGGTAAGGCCCTGGGTTTGAGCTCCCTCACCTCAAACAAGACAAAGCACAACAGTGAAACAGAACAACAACAACTAAAACACAACTGAAAGACCATTTTATTTTAAACTGATTGCAAGAGGTACAAATATACTATTATTAAAATTGAAATATTTGAAACTAAAAGTTACATGTTCAGGATTTTTACACGTACGTTTCCTATCTTAGTTTGTATTCCTAGTGCCATCATGTGGTCATTTGATGAAAACTTCCTTTTGCAGTTGATGGAAAATTTTCATTTGGGCAGTAAGCTGTAGTGGAAAGAATATTGTATCTGAAGACAGAAAACCTGTGTTCTGTAGTCCTGGACCAAGTTATCTAATTTCTCTAGAGCATAGCCTTGTTTTCTGATTTCTAAATGTAGTGATAAGACTTCTTGTTTTCTAAGGTCCCTGTCAGAGCTGCAACTCCATTATGGCTTCTTCATTTGTTTTAGCTAGCACTTAGAGTATCTTTCCTTATACACAGGCACTGTTCCAAGAATTTCACACACATTAACTCGCTTAACTTGCACACCAGAATGATGAAATCTCTTCATTATCAGCTCCACTTTATCAAAGTAAGTGGAGACATGGGGAGGTTCAATAGCACAGGGAGGATAAGTGACTCACTCGAGGTCACTTTGACATGTTGAATTTATTACATTCACATCATGTTCAGTCCTGACCTTCAGGAATATTCACTTTTCATCCAATGCTGCTGCACTTGTATAAGCTCAGTCAAAACTGAACAGCCCAATACTTAGTATCATGCTGTGTTTGACCAAAAACAAGTTTTCACATGTTGAAATATATTGTGATAACATGTATTGAAGGAATTTCAATATCATAGACATATCCTTCCTCAACAATTTACTATTTGAATTAGTTCAAGTTAATACTCTCTGTTCAAGTACTATGCAACTCGAGATGACAGAAAGTCTTCCCACCAAAGTTCTCTGAGAGGCGAATACATTGGCTTAATAATATTTGCAAAACCAACACCTTATACCAACAGGATAATGCTTTGTCATGCATTATTTCATTTAATGTAAACAACTATTCTGTGAAAGTGATATTACTACCCACATTTTACAGATAAAGAAACTGAGATTTAAAGAGATTAAATGACTTGCCCATGTTTATCACTGAGTCTTGGTTGAACTACAATTTGGACTTTTCAATGTTAGTTTTATATAATAGTTAGATTTGTATTTTGTTTTGTGTCTTCCTTAACAATAACCTACATTATTCAGCATGCTAATTATGTGCACTATTTTGACAAACTGTGTGTTTATGACAATGAGTAACCCTCCAGATTGGACAAAGAATGTGGAGTAAGTTCAACTTCTGAATTTATATATATATATATACATACTCACATATATACACATACACAAAACTTTGGATTTTGCAATTTTGTCTTAATGAATCTATGAGATAAAATGGAAGAGCACTTTTATTAAAGCCATTTTAGACACACTTATGAAACAAGAAGACAATAGGTATTGGGCCTCAGACTTGCTGGTATTAGATTTCACCTCTCTCTTTCACCTGTACTTGATGGTCCCATAAGTCAATCATTCCTGGACATGCACCATTTTTCCTGTAGAATGAACATGTCCAGAGAAAATGTGTTGAAAGAAATTTCAGAAGAAGTCCAATATGATGGATCTTGAGTCCAATTCAATTCCAGATTACACATTTTTTCCCATTGTCCCAGGTATAAAACATCTATAAAAACATAAATTGAGCAACAAATGTATCACTTATGGTAACGTTGAAATAATATTTGAATATTATTATATTATTGAAAACTTGGGACTTAAGGAAGTAATTCAGTGAGTTAAGAATCAAGGGCAAGTTATAAATGCCATAAGAGGACAATGTTGAACCTCAGGAGTTTTCAATTCTATCAGCAATGTCCACCTCATGTCAGGCCTACATCAGTTTCAAGTGTGGTCACCAAAAAATTGACCAAAAGCAAAAACAAAACCCCAAAATTTCAGGATTGTAGAACATGAAAATTTTAGTGAACTGAAAAGCTAAACTAGTAGAAGTGAAAGTTTGGGTAGTATTTTTTAAAAAAACTGGCAGCATTACTAGTAATACTGGCGGTCTCTCTGCCTGGGACATCCCTTGAGGGCATAAAGTTCAACTGTGTGCTAAGAGCAATCCAGGCTGCTCCAGGCCTGGCTTTTGCACCTGCCAATGCTGCCTGTGTTGAAATCTCTGCTACTCTGCGGTCACTTCTGTTACCACTACAGAAGTGTTCCCAAGAGCATCTTCCCATCCTGGATGCATCCAAGATGGAGCCAATAAGTAAATGGAGACATTCTGGAGAAAATAACAAACTTTTTATATGAAGAGTTCCTAAAGCGTTGAAGTTAACAAGTGAGAATCCACAGGTCTTCAGTTACTCTCTAGTTTTTGTGATTTTATGCTACCCTCAAGCTCCTGTTTCTGAATGGAAGTTTTAAACTCTGGACATATCCAAGTTTTTGAATTATCACCAAATTTTATTCTAGAGTAAATTTTCACCCTTATAACCCTAGAATTATCTCCTTTGATTTTAATGAAGTCCTTTTCCAGGAAAGTTAGCCTATCTTGAAAGAGAAAAAACATAAGGCTTGCTAATTTATCAATGTCTTCTCTTTCTTAAAACATCATTGAAGTTGAGGGTTTTTTATTATTTTGTTTTCTAAGTGAAAATCCTTCTATGCTGCAATACTATTGAATGGCTACTCTATCATATGAAGTCAGTGGCTGCTTCTCAGGAGGCTCTATTCATTTTTGCCAATACCTGGACATGTCAGGCATAGCCAGATTGATTTTTATATGGAATATATTTCTCACAGTGCTCTTAGGACACTTTAAAAAATACCTCTTCATATGTTAGGGAGTTGAATTTAAATTTACCACTATGTCTTATTTGTTTGAAAATAAAATAAAGCTGCATAATTTCCAGGTTCTAGTATTCATCTGTCCCATGAGAGAGGTATAAAGAGTTGATATGCTCTGAAAGAAAATTATTACTCTATCAGTTCTTCCTTGGACGCTTGTTTCTAGGTACACCTTCACAGGAATATATACTTTTGAATCACTTATAAAAATTATTGCAAGGGGCTTCTGTTTAGAAGATTTTACTTTCCTTCGAGATCCATGGAACTGGCTTGATTTCACCGTTATTACATTTGCGTAAGTGTCTTTTTTGAAACTTTAAAGAGAATATAGTTTGGTTTTCTATTAGTATTTAAAATTTAAAAGAATGGGTTTGATTTAGTATTTAGAATATGTTGGCATCTTTTATACATTTAAGCTCTGTATATTAATTTAGCACCACAGAGGTGTAAGTGGCATTTCACTATGGATGGAAGGCTTTTCAATAGTTGGAAATAAAATTTTCACATGAAATAAACGCCTGTCATCAAATTTCATTTCTTCCAAATTGCCTTTCTTCCAAAATACAAATACATGCATACCCTGCCCCCCAAATATAAAAGCACAAGTATATTTAATATGTCTTTGAAAAATGATTTGAAGAATCAGGTACAGACAATTCTACTGGTTCCATGAACTTACCTTACCCATTTTGTATACTCTCCATACCTTCATTTAGTAGTTTGGTAAAATAATAAAAGGTAAATATCTACTAGTATCAGAAAACTCTGAAAATAAAACTAATCAGATAAAAGAAGGCATTTGATATAATATGAATTTGGTAAATTATTGTTATTTCATGAGTAAATGGATATTTAAGGCTTTATAAACAGACATACTCTGTCTCTATTTCTCTTTTGACCCCTTTTCTATCTTTTCTCTTTATTGCCTTCTTTATCTCTTTCTTTACCCTCAACACAAGCTTCCTATCCTAATATCCTATCCATTTATACTCAGTAACCTGCACAATTCCTGCATCTCTACTGGTAAACTTCCCTAGAAAGAGACCCAAACAAATAGTGGAAAGTCATTCACAACAGGTGAAGTGGTGTGTGGCACACGGTGGTCGAACACACTCCTTACCTCATCCTGCCTTTGGGAGTTGACTTTCTTGACCTCTCACAGGTGTAATGTGGTGGAGAGGATGAAAAGAAGTGGCAGCAATATATTCAGAGCTCCAAATGCTGCCTGTCTGATCTTACTTTCATCCCTGAGCAAGATGATCCAATTCTTCACCAAGCCCTCCAGCCACAGCTCAAAAGAAGGCATATTGGTACTTCCGTTTCTTGAGACTGAAATAACAATAATGGCAGGACCCCATAAAAATATTGTTACTCATTTGCTAACTTTTGTTTAAAAGTTACACTAGAAAAACCTTATCTTGTAGATAAATAAAGCGATCTGCCTTTTCATACTTGGGTGATTTCACTTTTTTTCTAAATTAAATCCTGAAATCTTAGCCAAATTTTATTTCTTTTTATTTAATTCTAAATTACACAGATGCTGATTATATTGCTTTCAAAATGGCAACAAGGGTGAATGCCTTAAAATGTTTACATTTAGTTAATGATCTTAAATTATGAAAACAAAGCCAAAGTGATAGACTCCAATGTCTAATTTGCCACTTACAATATTTATCATTTAAAATCACCATGAAGGTCTTTGTAAAATACTCAAACAAGCAAGAAGAATTCTGCTTAAGTCTTGAGAAACTCTGATTTTATTCATCAGGTTTGTATCAGAATTTGTAAACCTAGGTAATTTTTCAGCTCTTTGCACTTTCAGAATCTTTAGAACTTTGAAAATTATTTTTGTAATTCCAGGTAAGGAATGATTAAGGTGAAGTATAGGCTCCTTGTATCTACAACTCTTTGTCTCTTGTACTGTGTCTGTGTGTGAACTCCCTTACTGCAGATATGTAACAGAGTTTGTGGACCTGGGCAACGTCTCAGCATTGAGAACATTCAGAGTCCTCCGAGCATTGAAAACGATCTCAGTCATTCCAGGTGAGAGTGGGGTTCAATACTCAGGGTGACCCATTGTGTTGTTAAGGATTTTTCTGAAGTTCATTTCCATAAAGCTATCAGCATACATGAAGGGTTGCCCTCTTCCAACACTGTAGGCTTTTATGGACTCTACGTTTTCAAGAGAACTGTGTGAATCTTTTATTATTCTTAGATGGGTTAAGTCTTCATAGTAATGGACCTCCTTCTTTCAGGCCTGAAGACCATCGTGGGGGCCCTGATCCAGTCGGTGAAGAAGCTCTCAGATGTCATGATCCTGACTGTGTTCTGCCTCAGTGTGTTTGCTCTGATAGGCCTGCAGCTCTTCATGGGCAACCTGAGGAATAAATGTGTACAGTGGCCTCCCACCAATGCTTCCCTGGAGGAGCATAGTATAGAGAAGAATATAACTGTGAATAACAATGGCACACTTGTAAATGAAACTCTCTTTGAGTTTGACTGGAAATCATACATTCAAGATGAAAGTAAGAATTGCTGATATGTATATTTATTCTTTTCATTGTTGACCTGCCTTTTATCTAGGCATGGATAATTAAAATGATCATGTAAGTGGTAGTAAACTTTGAAAATTACCTAATCTAATTACTTAAAAATATTTAAAATTACATTTTTATTTGATATTCTTTTCCCCTGGATTTTTTTTTTTTCCTCTCCCTGGTATTGAACCCCATAGCCTTATGCATGGAAGGCAAAAGCACTATTCTAACAGAGCTACATCCCTAATCTTTCCCCTGAACTTCAAATAGTTTCTGGAAAGAGTTTTAAAGAATTTCATTCATCATCTTACCAGTGGTTTGCTCATATATTAATTTTTTAATTGATAAGTGTTCTAATTTTGACCCCCAAATGCCACCTTCTATTGTATTGTGATGTGGGAGGTTAAAGAGAATTTTCTCAGGATCTTTTAACTCTACATACTTAGTGTGGTAGTTGAGACAATTGAAGGAGATAAACATGTGAAAACCCTTTGTAAATTTTAAAGTACTATATAATATAACCTATTAAACATTAACTGCAGAGTGCCAGGAACATTGCCAGAATGCTGGGAAAAATAGTGGTGATAATATACACCTTGATAATGCTTCAATTGACTTTATTATTTTATGGAAATCAAGTGAGACCTAAAGATAAGTATTCTTCTATTTGAAAAGTATTACATCAAAAAGAAGAAAATTATTGTCGATTAAGCTTCAGGAGAGAGTAATAGAAAATTTCAGATAAATCAGTGAGGTTATGGGAATTGCTTTATCTTTATTTCAAGCACTTAGACAAAATAGTCAAACACTGAAATAATCTATTCTAGAAGAATGGAAAAATAATTGGCCTAATACACTTTCTCTTTAAAAGTGACAATAGAAGTAAGGAAAAATTTCTCCTTTCTTTAATTTTAGTATCTGCCGGTAGCAGTATTTCAAAAGCAGGGAGTCTGAACATGATTCATCGAAAAAGGAAATATCCTTATAAGGAAAAATATTAAATATACGAAACTTAGACCGTAGATATGCTTACATACAGCTATATCATTATTATTTTAAGATGATGAGTAATACTTTGGAAAAAATGAAAGGAAGAAAAACCTTTAGTGAATGGCTGTGTGGAACAAGTTAGATTAGTCATAGAACATTACCGGTGGTTTGATAATTCTTAAAGTAGTGATAGCATAATAAAAGGATAAAGACACATAATGAGTGTCTCCTTATAAATTGGGGAACTATCTTGGTTTGGTACAAATTAACTCTTCCATGATATTTAGACAAATAATTTGCATACAGTAGGGAATCTCCAGGTTAAGAAAAATGCCTCTAAAGCAATGTCAGAGACACTCAAACATGCCTTATTCAGTTCATGTGATATAAGTCCATCGTTGTCGCCAACCTCCTGAAATCTATTGCTTGTTTGTTTTTTATCTAGTTGAAGATTCTGTCTGAAGACATCACTTAGGATTTATTGTTTATAGTGGAAATTTATTGAACTATTTTTCTTACCCTTAAAGAAATCAAGAATATCTGAGGTTATTCTCAACTTTAAAAATCTAGGATTCTCATTTTGCTCTGATGATACTCTCCACTTGTTGTGAAAAGTTATTTCAAACCAAATGCAAATACAAATAAGATGAATCATCTTTAAAAGTCACAGACAAATTAAATTAAATTAAAAATAAGCATCATGACTGAAAAGTTTTTTTCTTTAAGGTTTTTAAGTCATTGAATTTAAAGGACTTTATTCACAGGCACAAGTAATTCATCCTGAAGTTATCACAGCCCTTTCATGGTGTTTGATTTTAATTGAAAACTTAGAAATCCTATGCTCTGTCAATTTGTCTATGTTTAAAGAAGTCAGACTCAGGTACAGTGGTACACGCTTATAATCCCAGTCACTTGAGGGAAGTGGGCAGGAGATGACAAGCTCAAGGTCAGTCCAGGCAACTTATCAAGACCCTGTCTCGAAATAAAAAATAAAAAGTGGTGGAGATATAGCTCAATGAAGGAGCACTTGCCTTGGGTGTGTGAGGCCTTGAGTTCCATTTCCAGTATTAGGAAAAAAAAAAAAGTCAATGGTGAAAACATACTGATTTTTAAAAAATATTATGTTAGTACCTGAGGTTATCAATAGTTCTATATTAATAGTTAAAAAAATGCACCATTAAGTATCTAATGCCCTTAATATAATATCTAGTATTTGGAGGGAGAAGGGGCAAATACTGTCTTTGAATGAATTATATGATATACTTAACTGAACCTAAAAGTAGAACCTGATTTCCTGTCTCATTTTAGTATTTTTAACAGCAACAACAAAATGCTTGTAACTAACTTTATTTCAAACAGGATATCATTATTTCCTGGAGGGTTTTATGGATGCACTACTATGTGGAAACAGCTCCGATGCAGGGTAAGCCATTAATCTCTGTGTGTTTGTGGATGTGGGTGTATACATACAGACATGTGCACCTCTTCTCTTTCTCTGTAGAAACTGACTGATAAAAGCCAACTAATTTATTCATACTGATTTGCTATAATTCAGGTTATTTATAAAGCATAAGGTTATTTAAATTACTAGTTAAGCTTTTCTTGTAAAGTAAGAATACTGGTAGCCATAAAGCCATTTCACTTAGGTAAGTATATCCACCAAGGTGTCCACTCTGGAGAACTCAGATGTAGAGAAAAGGAAATAGACATGTGAAAATGCTAATCCCAAACAGAAAACAATTTTGTTAATGTTGTTAGAGATGCCCTACTATATAATTTAATGATAACAAGTGACTAATAAAGTTATATTGTCAAATTTGGGAATTATAGTAATTAGTTATCAATCAAACGATTTTTCTGTGAAATAGCAAGTCTTCCTGGCCTATATGTTCTAAGGATAAAATTCTACCAGAATGAAAAGGCAGAAGAAGGTCTTATAATACTTTCTTTTCCCTGTTTACAGCCAGTGTCCAGAAGGATACGTGTGTGTAAAAGCTGGTAGAAATCCTAACTATGGTTACACGAGCTTCGATACCTTCAGTTGGGCATTTTTGTCTTTGTTTCGGCTGATGACTCAGGACTTCTGGGAAAATCTTTATCAACTGGTGAGAATCTGAAGCAATATACACTGGATTTAAGTTGAAGTATACAGGAACATGGACTGAGTCATGAAAATCAAACCACAGCATAATGTGGCAGAGAGAGCAGAACTTGAAATCCAGGGATTTGAGCTTCTCTATTGTATTGATTATAGTGCCTATTAAGCAGAATAATACCAAGGATAATAATTCTCTCCCATTCTCCCTGACTCAAATCCTATTTCTTACCCTTCTCAAATACCTCTGGTCTCTTCTTTGACTTTCATCAAAGTCTCAGCTTTTTGATGGAGGTCTCCATCTTATTTTATTGGTTCTGTTTTATTCTTGGTGAATCCAAGAATTCCCTTCTAGATGTAAAAGTATGAATGCTTAAGTTAAAGAAGAAGGAAGAGGCAGAGGTTAATGAAATAGATTGTGAAAGAAGTGGGAGAGCCTGTGACCAGTGTAATTGTTATTTATATCAGTGTTCTGCAAGACACACAAGTTGAAAGGTAATGCCACCACTTAATGAAGTAGTATTGAAAAACAATTCTGTTCTTGTTTGAAGACGCTGCGTGCTGCTGGGAAAACATACATGATATTTTTTGTGCTGGTCATTTTCCTGGGCTCATTCTACCTAATAAATTTGATCCTGGCTGTGGTGGCCATGGCCTATGAGGAACAGAATCAAGCCACAATGGAAGAGGCAGAACAGAAGGAGGCAGAATTTCAACAGATGCTCGAACAGTTAAAGAAGCAGCAAGAGGCAGCTCAGGTAAATTATCAAATCAAATGTGCCTTGTTCACAGTACCAACCTCTTTCCTTCTTTTGGTACCAACTTTTTTTATTGTTAAAAATTACTGAAGGGCACCTAGTTTGGTTCAACAATCAAGTTATTGTGAATTGAGCTGCTCTAAACATTGATGTGGCTGCATCACAATATTATGCTGATTTTAAGTCCTTTGGGTATATACCACGGAGTGGGAAAACTGGGTCAAAAGGTGGATCCATTCCAAGTTTTCTGAGGAATCTCCATACTGCTTTCCAGAGTGAAAGATGGTGGAATGAGACAGACATCATTACCCTATGTACATGTATGATTACACAAAGGGTGTGAATCTGCATCGTGTACAACCATAGAAACGAAAAATTGTACCCCATTTGTAAACAATGAATCAAAATGGAGTCTGTAAAAATAAAAATAAAAATAAATCACTGGAGAGAAAATGAAAGATAACTGATGGCACCTGAGGAAGCTGGCAGAATGGGGAATTAGTAAGGATTTCTGAACATCTACTGAGTTTCATTTAGTTTAATTATTGATTTAATTATTTTAAGATGCTTGTAATAGTAACCACAATAGAAATTTCCCATGTTATTTCAGTTATTCTGAGATGCTTAGAATAAAAGGGAAATGTAATTTTAGAGAGTTTTCTGGGAGAAGAAACTTACTGAGTCAGTGTACTGGCATTAGGAGAAAATTCTAAGGAGATAATCTTTCTTAGAAAAAAGAATTATTGATTATTATATAAAAAGATGTTCATCTAGTTCATAAAAATAGCCTTTACCTTTCTTTAAACAAACATGTATCATCTTTCAATGTGGTTGTTTAATTGTCTTTATAAGAAAGTGATTAAAAATGCAATGTTCTCTGATTCAGTGGTATCCAATAGGCGTCTAAACACCACCAACCTCACAGAGACCGGGGGAGCTTAGAGGGATACTTGTTTATAGTGTGATGTCAGTCATAGTTCAAAAGGGGCCTGTCCCATAATCCCATCTGTGTCATATACAAATTCATGGTCTTTACTGAATAAGAAAGTTCATTCGAGAATATTAACTTATACACAAGAGGCCTGTATTGAGGGTATTCTGGGAACAATGACAATAATCAAAAAGTGCCATCTTAGTACCAGTACAATTTGTTATCAAAAAACAGTGTTCTTATCCAATGCACATAGGTCCAGGGAGAACCAGTGTCGAGTTGAAGATGGTAGGGGCAGTTTTTGGAAAACTGAACATCTTGTATTGCTGCTAACCCTCCTTCCTCCACCCTTCAAAATAGAGTATCTTAGAGGGGTGAAGAAGGGATTTTTATAACCATCCATCAATTTGATTGATAATATTTTGAGGGCATTGAATAACAGTTTCAATGGGAATTATCTAATCCTATTTTTGGTTATGACCTTAAGTAATTCATTAGCTTTTCTTTACACCAGTCTGTTCTTCAGAGGAAACAAGACAATCCTAATCAAATCAAATTTTTAAGACAAATCAAATCCCAAAAGTAGTAAGAATTTATGTTATTGTTGATACACAATGGATCCTTTTGAATATGTGGTCTGTGAAGCACAACACAAATCTAATAAGTGGAATGATGTAGAAAACCAGATATCTCTGAATTTCTCATTGGGTAGAAAGAAAAAAAATCGTCCCTTACTCTTGTAGAGTATCTATGTGAGATTAGCTCAGTCAGCTAAATGTATGTTGTAAATGCCATAAAAATTCTTAAGGCATTTTAAAGAAAGATTAAGGACTTTTCTAGGGCCATGCTAAAGCTCTTTTTCCTCTGCATAGCAAGCAGCTGCTGCAACTACCTCGGAACATTCCAGAGAGCCCAGTGCAGCAGGCAGGCTTTCAGACAGTTCATCTGAAGCCTCCAAGTTGAGTTCCAAGAGTGCTAAGGAAAGGAGGAATCGAAGAAAGAAAAGAAAACAGAAAGAGCAGTCTGGTGGAGAAGAGAAAGATGATGATGAGTTCCACAAATCTGAATCTGAAGACAGCATCAGGAGGAAGGGGTTTCGTTTCTCCATCGAAGGGAACAGACTGACATACGAAAAGAGGTACTCTTCTCCACATCAGGTATGGCACTGCTGAGTTTGCTGATGCACAGATGAAAAGTAGAGTACTGAAGAGAGGGAAAGAATTAAAATGGGGAGGAATTTTAATTAACTGAATCAACCATTAGTTCTATTCTATTTAAATCTATCCTTTCTGCACATGGTTAAGTGAAATTTTTACTCCACATATATGTGAGTCTGCAGCTTGGTGTGGTTGAAGTAAAATTGGGTTGAAAGCCAGGAGACCTGGATTTTCATTCTGAGACTGGCTGCAGGTACTTGTCTGTGACTAATGACATTTAATCTTTCTGGCCCTCAGCTCTTTTAAGAACAACAAAAAATGTGGATCTGGGACTGGCTGATCAGTAACATCCTTTTGGTTGTTTTATGATTTTATGTTGTCTTCTCCTAACTGCTTCATGAGCCACCATGCATGTTTCAGAAAATATCAATCATGATGCACTTTTGAAAAGTACATCACTCTGAACTTCAGAAGTCAAGTATGGAAAACATTATGGCTTTTAGGCAGAACAGGAATAACAGTTAAAGTAACTTTAGAAAAGTGGACTAATGATCTGTGAAAATGTTGGAATTCCTTAAAAGAAAAGAGCAACAAAAACAATGGTGACCTTGCTGAGGTCTGGCAGCTACTGCAAATGTTCACAATATCCGAAGCAATAGAATTTATGGTGTTTCCATTTGAAATTGAGAAATGATGGTTCAGGGAATTTTTTATTATCTGTAGGTTGCACTCTAGCTCCCCATTCTTTAATAGCCATTCTTTAATACCACTATGAATGCCCACAAATTTAAGATGTTAAAGGAATGTGCCATATTCTTTCATGAATGCTGAAATTTCCTTCAACTTAATCTTGCAAATGATTGCACATTACAAAGACGATAGTAATATGATTTTACTTTTTGTTTGTTTCAAACTTGTAGTCTTTGTTGAGCATCCGTGGCTCCCTATTTTCTCCAAGGCGAAATAGCAGGACAAGCCTGTTCAGTTTTAGAGGGCGAGCAAAGGATGTGGGGTCTGAGAATGACTTTGCTGATGATGAGCACAGCACCTTTGAGGATAATGAGAGCCGGAGAGATTCCTTGTTTGTGCCCAGACGACATGGAGAGCGACGCAACAGTAACCTAAGTCAGACCAGTAGGTCGTCCCGGATGCTGGCAGTGTTTCCAGCAAATGGGAAGATGCACAGCACTGTGGATTGCAATGGTGTGGTTTCCTTGGTTGGTGGACCTTCAGTTCCTACATCGCCTGTTGGACAGCTTCTGCCAGAGGTGATAATAGATAAGCCAGCTACTGATGACAATGTAAGGAAGTTTTAAATAGTTCAGGCATGGCTGGCCCATTATTGCTGCACCAGCCAGTGTTTCTACAGAATGGATCTCTTGAGAATGATTCCTGGTTGGTCAAGCTGTGAATGCACCTGCATCTTGTAATACCTTTAATGGACTAACCAACTAAACCTTAAAACCTGACTCTCACCTGCACAAACCTGAATGCATTTACTTATTCAACATGCTAAGGATTAATTAGACACAATAATTACTGCCTCCAATTGGAGGATTTGCTATACGCCCACACTGAATTTATATATCAAGGCATCCTCTAAGGTCCTGGTATAAAAGTAAATAAATGATTCTTCTGTTCAAGTGTAAAGGGTGTATAATAAATCTTTCCAACTGATTCTTCAACATATCTGTGCTTTAGTTCAGATTTCAAAAACACTGTGCTTAAACAGACAGCTTCACTGTTACCTTAAAATTTCTAGTACTCATATTTGTCTTACTAAAAAAAATGCTGATATAGGTCTTTTCAAAAACTAATAAAAAAGAAGAGACACAAATAAATTATTGATATGAACAAATGAAAGAGTTGCCTGTGAACAAAGGTGTGTTACATGTTTGTGAATGTAGGACCAGATGAGGAATTTCCAAACATATACTGCCTCATTATAAACTGTCTGCTCACTTGGAAATATATCAGCATGATGAGGCATGACTAAGTCAGAATTAGATGACTTATTGCTCTGATACCCTGGATGAAACTGTTGTCCATGCAGCATGTGTGTGTGTTTTTAATATAGTTTGTGTTGTCAATGACTACCCATGTCTTATTTCCAGAAAAAGAGATGGCAGCTAAGTGTGTTTTAATGGTTGGTATTTTCTTAAAATTAAATGGCTACCTTCTCAAAAATCAAATGCCTGGATCACTTATGTGGCTTTTTAAATTATTAGGTTCTTACTAGTAGTTCAGGAAAAAGGATAACTGTTGAGTCTAAATATTTGCCAACTATATCATAAATGTATCACATTTCATAAAATTATGAAATCAGAGGACTAAAAATTAATTTTTGCTATATGACTGAATGGTTAACAGTTTTGACATTCCAGGTTAATGATACAATAAGTCAGCAATATCTGCCATCACCAATTAAATATGAAAGTGCATGATGCATGTGTCTCATAAAATTCACCAAATCACCATTTGGTTGTTTGTTTTCATGTTGTTCAAGTTAATCGCTTAATGCATTAGCACTTTCTTCACAGGGAACGACTACTGAGACTGAAATGAGAAAGAGAAGGTCAAGTTCTTTCCATGTATCCATGGACTTTCTAGAAGATCCTTCCCAAAGACAAAGGGCAATGAGCATAGCCAGCATCTTAACAAATACAGTAGAAGGTTTGTAACAAATTCCATTTCCACTTCAATTATTTCAGCCAACTTATTTTATCTCATTGGAAACACATCTTTCTATTTATGGGTTGGAAACTTAATTCTAATGAGAAGGCAAGAGTGATTATTTATTATATGTGCTTCTATATCCTAGAAGTCTTAAAAGTTCATCTATACTCAATGATATTGAACTCTAAAGACTCCTTTTCTGAACTGTGTGTGGCAAATCTGAAAATACAGATAAAACATTCTGTTGGGGATTTCGAATCCCATTAGTCCTAGTGACCCCATGTTCCACTTAGCTTCTAAGTGCTCCAGCAGCACTGTCCCTTTTAGCCTCATCTCAAATACTCTCAGGATTAGAGAGGAGAAGATCATTTTCACAAAATAAAAACAAATCAAAAGATTATTCTTGGATCACATCACTACCCTAACTCGGACAACCCAATGTTGACAACATAGTCAGTCATTAGTGTCAGATATTACACAGTCTGTTTCCCTAAGCATGTTCTTACTGAAAAAGATCAATCACTTAACTTGAGGCCAAGTGCTGAGCCACAGTATCAATGTGTAAGATCAAAAACTCTTTTTTCACTACGTTTTCTCTGTGTGTATGTCTGGGCGTCTCTAGGAGAGTAAATGCTATAATTTTTTTTTTCTTAACAAGTACAAAAGAGTTTGACTTTGTAGAAAATGGAAATGTACCAATTACTGAATCTAGTGGATCAGAAATAAATATTTGTGGGTACAGAAAAACTTTAGTTACTGTTCTTACTCTTTTAAATCTAGAACTTGAAGAATCCAGGCAGAAATGCCCACCCTGTTGGTATAAGTTTTCCAACATATTCTTAATCTGGGACTGCTCTCCATATTGGTTAAAGGTGAAGCATATTGTCAACCTGGTCGTGATGGACCCATTTGTTGACCTGGCCATCACCATCTGTATTGTCTTAAATACTCTTTTCATGGCCATGGAGCACTATCCAATGACAGAGCATTTCAATAATGTGCTTGCAGTAGGAAACTTGGTAAGCATATTGGAAGGTAATTGTGTTCAGTCTTTAGATTTTCTGTTTAAGAAACTGTAACATTTAATAATTTATAGCACTTTTTCAACCACCCTTCCTACCTCCTACTCCACCCTCAAGGGCATTATATCTAGCTGAATTATATATAGTACACCCTACCTTTGCCAAAAGTAATGGTCCTTTATATTCATTCATGCAAAAAGTGAGAAAGAGAACAGTAGGCATAGACCCACAGTACTACTTTTAAAAGTCCTTAGTGATATTTAGAAATTTTTAATGATGCAGTAGTTTATTGCTTAAGAACACATTTTTTAAAAAATGATAGTATCACATTTTCCCTAAGTAGAGAAGGCCAAAATAAATTTCTGTATCTTTTTCTTCTCCTTAATCATTATCATTGCAAGAATAAATATAAGAACTATAACATTTCTCCAGCTTTAAGGATCTAAGTAGTCTATGTAATAGTTCATCTATTTATTTCTATATTATGCCATGAAATATTGCAAACCCCCAGGACATTATACATAGTCTATGATTAACAAGGCCTATTTTTGAGGATTGGGGGGCACTAGGGATTGAACTCAGGGGCACTTGTCCACTGAGCCACATCCCCAACCCTATTTTGTATTTTATTTAGAGACAGTGTCTCACTAAGTTGCTTAGCACCTCACTTTTACTGAGGCTGGCTTTGAACTCTCAAACCTCCTGCTTCAGCTCTGGAGCTGCTGAGATTACAGGCATGCACCACTGCGCCAAGCCAACAAGGCCAATTTTGGTGAAGGTTGGCACTTAATTCTTTCATTTATATTCTTCACAATGTAAATTATCACATTTACCAGTTGACTCAATTTAGTAATATTAGGTTTTATTTGCTGAAAGAAAGAGCACTGAAATGTAATGCATGCATTTTCTATAATATTTGGTTTGATTTTTCTTTTTCTTTTTTTTTTTCTTGGTACCAGGGAATGAAACCACTGAGCTGCATCCCCAGACCTGTTTAGTTTTCATTTCCAGATAAGGTTTCACTAAGGAGCTTAGGGCCTCTAAATTGCTCCGGCTGGCTTTGATCTTGTGATCCTCCTGCCTCAGGCACCCAAGTTACTGGGATTACAAGCCTGTGCCACCATGCCTGGCTCCAAGTTTAAGATTTTTGGTGGTAAAAAATAATAAAAAAAAAACAGTGTAAAATCCTTCAATTATTATTTATATTTATATTTGTAAAAATCTACTTTTTATACTATTAAATTTATTTTTTTCTTGTATAATAGATAATAATGATATATTACACGCAATGTAACAATAGATGATCATGTATGACAGTTATTAGACAAGGGAAATGGGTATAAGCTTATAGATAAAATGAAACTCTGTATGAGCGAAATCTCGTCATTATCTCATAAAAAATCTGGAGTAAATGGCAATTTGATTTAATGAAACAAACTCTGCCAAAAATAGAATATTTGCACTCATATCCAAGTTTTGTCATCTTATAGTTGTTTGCTATTGGGAAAGTCATTTCACCCATCTTGCAATCTTAGTTTCCTCTCTATAAAGAAATAATTCCATGTCATCCAGTTGTTGGGGATTCTGTGAGAATAAAGTGAAAAAATGTATATGAAAGTCTTTTATAAACTAGTATGTGCATTTGAGTCAGTCACGGAATCATTATTGGAAAACTAGCAGAAGCCTTTTTTTTAAGAGTGAATATTATGTCACATTCATTCATTATCTGATGGAACTGGAATAATTTTGTTTTGATCTTAGGTTTTCACTGGGATCTTTACAGCAGAAATGTTTCTGAAAATAATTGCCATGGATCCTTACTATTATTTCCAAGAAGGCTGGAACATCTTTGATGGTTTCATTGTGACACTTAGCCTGGTAGAACTTGGACTTGCCAACGTGGAAGGATTATCAGTTCTCCGTTCATTCCGATTGGTAAAGCAAAACAAAAGAGCAACAATAGCAAAAACTTTTCTAAAAACAGCGTTTTTGAATAGTTCTGTCATGGATTTTACCACACAACCATTAGCCTATCTTGTCAAAAACTGTTCTTAAGTGAGAAAAATCTAAATAGTCCCACTTACTATTAAAAACCTTTATTCTAAAAAGTGTAGTCAGGTACAATTGAATATAGTACCCAGTTGTCATTCTGACTCATATTGTTTCTTATGACTACTACAGTTAATATTTCCATATCTAAGAAACATTTTTAATTCAAATGCTCTATCTTTTAATGATAAGCTAAAAATATAAATAGCCCCTTGTAGCAGTGGAGGACTATCAGTGACATGAAATGCATGCCAAACATTTTACCAGCTCTACCTCTGGACAATATATACCTTCCAAAAATCAGAAAGGAGAAAATCTGTAGGACTACAAAACATGCCTGTTAATTAATATATATGTCCTTGCAAATTAAGGAAATAGAGAGTCATAGAAAATATTCCAGTGTCTCAGTGCAGGTGCATCTAGCTATATCAATGACCTGAAGTAGCATTAATGCTATGTATGTGTGTGATGTATGTGAGGAAAAAATACACATTTTTTCCTCACATACATCAGGGCTCAACATGATTTTACTTATCATACTATTGACAAGTGAATATCATTCAGATTCAGTTGTTAATATTATAGTTTAGGGCATGATGTATCTCAGAGCCACCTTTATAAAACAAATTAAGAAAAGTTATTTCTAAGTAATCATTAAATATTCACTTTCAGAGAAAATGATCTACCTGCTTAAATATGGGATAAATAGATTCTTCCTAGAGGGTCCAAAATTAGTCATGTGGATAGGGCAAGACCAATGTTTTAAGAGATTCAAACTTTCTGTGGGGATGCTGGGGATTGAACCCAGGGTCTCACACATTTGACAAGTGGTCTCCTACTAAGCTGGACCCCAACCCTAAGACAGTCAATTTCAATCATCATTTCTTGGTAAACCTCAACATATTAAATCTTGTAAAGATCATAATGATATGAATCAATTTTTTTTCATTTTCTAGCTCCGAGTTTTCAAGTTGGCAAAATCTTGGCCAACATTAAACATGCTAATAAAGATCATTGGCAATTCCGTGGGGGCGCTGGGAAATCTAACCCTGGTGTTGGCCATCATAGTCTTCATTTTTGCTGTGGTCGGCATGCAGCTCTTTGGCAAAAGCTACAAAGATTGTGTCTGCAAAATCGCCAGTGACTGTAAACTCCCACGCTGGCACATGAATGACTTCTTCCACTCCTTCCTGATCGTGTTCCGGGTGCTGTGTGGAGAGTGGATAGAGACCATGTGGGACTGTATGGAAGTTGCTGGTCAAGCCATGTGCCTTACTGTCTTCATGATGGTCATGGTGATTGGAAATCTTGTGGTATGTATCCACTTAGGATATGCATTTCAGAAACATAATAAGAATATAACAGAATGACTATTTTGTCCCCCAATACTCTTATGATTATTAGTTCTAAATATCTCTTATCTTGGATATATTTATACCTTCAGTTTGAAAGCAGCACAATATAGAAGTAACCTACAAATATATACTCAACTCCATTATGTCAATCATTTCATCACATTCATTATATGAACTGCAGTAGATGGTCACACTGAGGACAAGCCTAAAAGAATATGCTGGAAACATTTTTACAAATCCAGAGCCAAGGGAGGGAGAAGTCTAAAATATATATAGAGAGATATCTACAATATGTTATGTACATATTATATATACATATGGCAGTAGATGACAACCAGTTATAAGATGTGCATGTTTATTAGTCAGGATTCTCTAAAGGAACAGAATCAACAGGAAGTATGATGATGAAAAGGGGATTATTAGATTGGTTTACATGACCAGAAGCTGGATAGTCCACAATAACTGTCAGCAGGCTAGAGAGCTGGAAGAACTAGTAACTGTGCAGGCCAAGAGTTGGAAGCCCCAGAACAAAAAGGATCAACAGTGCTACCCTAGTCTGAGACCAAGGCTTCTGGAAACCACCTGAAGAATCACTGGCAAAGTCTACTTTGGAAGAAAGAAGAAGTGAGAGTCGGATATCCTCAGATGATAGAAGCAGCCATCAAGAACCCATTCAAGAAGAGTGAAACTTGCATCTGCATCTGCTTCCTTGTTCTTCCAACTTTTATTCCATCCAAGCCACCATCCTATTGAGCAGTGCTACCCACGCTTAGGGAGGGTCTCCAGTTCAGTTCACTATCCCACATTCCAGTCATTCCTAGACATGCCCTCATGAACACACCCAGAAGCCTCTTAGTCATCGGCATCTCTTGATCCAATCAGGTTGAAATTCAAATTAATCATTATAGCATGCAAACACTTTTCTTAATGTTACCTCTGGAAAATAAATAGCTCACAAATCAAACAAGAGGAAGTTCATAGGATTACTAAGTATTTCCACTAATTCATATATATGCCCTTGCAAATCAAGGAAAGAATTATAGAGTCATAGAACATGTAATCATTTACCTCAAATCATGTATATAAAAGAGAGAGAGAGAGAGAGAAAGGAAGGAAGGAAGGAAGGAAGGAAGGAAGGAAGGAAGGAAGGAAGGAAGGAAG
>JAJEJO010004865.1:488865-701654 GCA_020662805.1 Glaucomys volans | reverse complement strand
TTGCATTCCTTGATGGAATGCAAGGAATTCCATCTACTTTTAGTTCTTTTTTGAAACCAAAACTCCAAGCAGCAGAGACCAAGGTTGTAGACATATGAATGAAAAATGATGCTAGTGAATCACTAAGGATAATAGTGAGAAAAGGCACTTCCATTTCCACTGCTTGATTTCTGGACCCATGAATCTTGACTGTGGGAGAAAAATCACCATATATTGATTTAGAGCATATACTATGTCCTGAAAGATATTGTCTCAGTTTCACAAGGTATTGTCACCTAGCTGGCACCATAACTGAGCCTTCAAAGGGTTGTTCCACTATTCCATTGAGTCAGGTATTTCAAGATGATGGGAGAATAAGGTAAGACCATGAATTCCATGAGCACAGACCCACTGATGCAACTTAATTTGCTATGAAATAAATTCTTAGGTCAGAAATAATGCTATGTAGAATACCATGACAGTAGATATGACATTCTCTAGGTCCATGGATAGTAGTTTAGGTAGAAACATCCCAGTCAAGGAAGGCAAAAAGAGTACTCATTCATTCTAATGAGAACAAAAGGTTGTCTCTTCCATTGTGGAAAAATTCCAATGTAATAAACTTGTCAATAAGTAACTGGCTGATCTCTCTGGGAATTGTGCCATACTATGGGCTTAAGGACTGTTGACAGATTAGACATTTAGCATGGGTTACAGCTAGATCAGCCTTTACAAGTGGAAATCCATGGTGCTGCACCCATGCATAACCTCCATCTCTGCCACCTTGGTAAGTTTGTTCATGAACTCAGTGGGTGATGGCAAGAGTATGTACAGAAGGATGTCTGCAGAATGGGCCATCCTAACCACCTGAATACGAACATCTTCCCACACTCTGCCCATTCGGAGAAGGTTCCTCAAATCTCTTCCCAGATCCTCTAATCATCAATTTTCCAATCAAGTTCTTCCCAAGTCCCTGACCATCCAGCCAAATCATCAGTTACAGTGCTTCAGTGGGTGCAAATCAGACATTTGGCAATTTCTCCTTCCAGATGAGGCAGGTGATACAAACTGAATCTCTGACCTAAGAGACCTAGTTATGGATATTTCCCAAAAAGATTCTACTATACTTCTAGGAAATACTTTGAAAAAATAAAGCTTCCAACTTACCTTCAGTTCATAAACACTGATCCTTGAATGGCATAGCACTTATATATACACTCTAGCAGTCTTATACATGGTAGGCAGGCATTTCATCAATATTTGTGTAGTGAGTAGATAGCCTTGGCACTTGACCATGACACTGCTGAGACTTTGTGAAAGTTGCCAAATGCAGGACAAGTTCACACATCTGCTTAGCAGCTGAGATTGCATAACACATGAATGCTTAGCTGCTCTGCCAACAAGTTTGTACTGAGCACCTTCTATGTGCCCACTTACTATTCCATGGTAATAGTTTATGCCAATTGCTAGGTTAGATTAATTTTAAAGGACACATGATATCAATTATGCTACATTATGTTTATTTCTTGTCTGGGTTGAGCACATGTGTGTATCCGGACCTGGAGAGTCATAACTACTGCCCTGGAAGTGCTCAAAGAAAAAAAAAAAGGAATTTCTTCTTTCCTACTAATTATATATCTAGATTGCTGAAGCAATCTGTTCTAAAGCTCTGGGAGGCTACAACCCATTTCTAACATTGGACTTGTTCAATATTCCTAAGCTTTCCTTGGGGTTTTGTATATGATAGATCTTCATAAATAATTACTGAGAAAATGAGTGTATTGTTTGCCAAGATCATGTCAAAAACTACTAACTTTCTGAGATGTCTCAAGGAGCTGAGTACAGGGAGTGATGTATAGTAAACAAGTCCTGGGCCAGGGCCAGGGCCAGGACACTGAGTTCTAGCTTTAGCTTTGCTACTGCCTGGTTATATGACCTTGAGCAAGACACATCTTCTTTCTGGGCCTTGATTTCTGGTCTGAAGATGCTGAAGGAGTCAGAGAGCAGGAGACCTCTGGAGTGCAAAGGCATTTTGTTTGGACTGTACAGAGTTCTAGAAGACTACATTTGGATGGCTTTGGTATACATACTCTCTGATTTGCTACTGTTACCACCCTTCCCTGGAGCATATGTGCCATGAGAGCAGCAGTTTGAGCCTGTTTGATCTTTGCTGGATGCACAGTCCTAGAATGGTGTCTGAACACAGCACATGGTTGTTGAATGAATGGATGCATGAAAATGAGGTGACACTACCAGAGCAGACCCTTATGAAAAGGGAGATGGGATACCTCCCTCCAATTTGGTAAGTATGTTTTGCATTTGAAACAGAGTAGGAAGGTCTCTGGTCTTCTCCAACCTAGCTTGTCTGGGAGATCCCAGGCCAGGTGTCACTAGGAGAAATAACATCTGTACAAAAACTTCCATCATCAAATAATACAGGTTAATTTAGATACTAATTGCCATTGTTTAAGAACCTTCCTAAGCAAACCTGATCACTTTGTGCAGTCTGTGATGCTGTGTGCATTTAGGTATCCTGTTCTGCATGCCTCTGCTGAAACTTAAAGCCTGTTTCCTGACCAAGTCAATGTTGTCTACTACTGCATCTGGTTGAAGAACTTTCTGTGGGCCTCCTACTGTTTTGTTTTAAAAACAATCCTTTCTGAGAGTACAGCCCCACAGAACTGCTATTAACACTCAATAGAACTTTTTCTTTCCTTTCTGATAGCTGTTAAATGTTAACATCAGATTACATTGTATGTCATCAGAATATCCCTGGCTTTCCTTGCTCCACAGAAGTGAGTTTCCTTCTTTTTATTTGTTTGTTTGCTTATTTATTTATTTAGTGGTGCCAGGGATTGAACTCAGGGCCTTGTGCTTGCAAGGCAGGCACTCTACCAACTGAGCTATATCCCCAGCCCATGAGTCTCCTTAATGTATCAGTTTGGAGGGAGTATAAGATTTTGTTGTCTTTTGTAGAAACCTTGGGAAAAACTGCTAAAACTGTATTTTTATTCCTTCAGAAACAGCCTTGCACTTAGAAACATCAGAACATGTCTCAAATAAATGAATAAGATGAAGTTAGAAAGTTATAACTTGAGGAAACTGTTTAAAAATTTAACTTAGAAGCCAGGCGTGGTGGTGCACGCCTGTAATCCAAGCAACTTGGGAGACTGAGTCAGGAGGATTGCGAGTTCAAAGCCAGCCTCAGCAATTTAGCGAGGCCCTAAGCAACTCAGTGAGACCCTGTCTCTAAATAAAATACAAAATAGGGCTGGGGATGTAGTTCAGTGAACGAGTGCCCCTGAGTTCAATCCCTGGTTCAAAAAAACAAAAACAAAAACAAAAATTTAACTTAGAAATTAATGTTGAAATATTGAATGCTATAGTCCTAGATTTTTCTAACTCCAATAATTTCTAGTGCAAAACTTTATTTTGTAAATTAAAAATGTAAGCAACTTGACAAATTTTGTCTGACATATCCAGACTATTATTCATGTGGCTTGAAGAGGGAAAAAAAAAATCCATATTTGAATACCACATAGAACTGAGTAAAGAATTGTCATGGTCCCTTGTCTCTTAAAATAGCAATGTTGACTATGGTCTGAAAACTGAGGCATCAGTCTGAGATCCAACCCCACTGGTGTAGTCCCATTTCATTTATAATTTGGACATGGGGCAGATCTCGTCCACTCTCACAGAGCCAGTAATGATCCTTCTGACATGCTCAGTGGAGACTGACACGCCAACACCTCTCCACAGACACTCAGAGCAAACCTTTTCCCTGCATTAATATGGTTTTGCTGATAATATACCAGCCAGTTTCCACTCTTGATTTCACTTGGCACAAGTAGACAAATGAGCCCATGTAGAGCTTTCACTCTGCTCTGAGAATACAAAATCCAAGAAGTCCCCAGAAGATAAAAAGCAGAATAATCGGGGCCCATAGCGTCATAGGTTTTGCCTTTGCAAAAATTACATCAGGATAACACAGGACTGTGTCATGTCCTCACAAAGGGTGAATCTGGGCCATGAACTGCAGAATAGCAAACTGAGTACATTCATCAATCTCTGGTTACAGTTTGTACTGATTCTTTTTATCTCACCACCTGATTTAAAAATAAATATATGAAAATTCATTCCCCACAGAGGGGGAATAATTCAGTAGACTTCCAGTTTAAAATAAAAGTGATCATATAAAATTATTTCAACCTGGTAACAACATCACATGGTAGCCTTAGGAAGGACAATGGGAGAAGCTAGAGGTTGGATTATAGAAATCATCCTGTAAACTGTACCAGTTAAAATAGCTCTAGCTTATTACATGGGCAGAGTTGAAGCATAATGACTTTATCTTTTTATTTAGTGCCTGTAGAAAATATTGCTCTTCATTAGTATAACCATATTAATCATCTCTAAATCCAGCAAAAGTAATTCAAACCTCAACATATTTGTAGGAGTTCCTGATCTCAGACTGAATTTATAACCCAAAGAGATGGAAGTGATGGAGTGATGGAGACCAGGTTGTTAAGCTTTGGATCTGAAGTGTCCCCCAAAGACCATGTGCTAAAAGGTTCAGTTGCCAGACTGTAGCACCATTGGAGGTGATGTAACCTTTAAGAGGTGGTGCCTAATGGAAGGAAGGGAGGTCACTGTGGGTATGGCCATGAAGGAACATTAGCCTCCCCTTTCTCTCTGCTTCCAGGCTATCATGAGCTGAGCAGTTTTGCTCCACCATGTACTCCCTGCCTTACTGTCCTGCCTCTCCAAAAGCTGAAAAGCAATGGAGACAGCCAATCATGAAATGGAACTTCTGAAACCATGAGTCAAAATAAAATTTTCATTTTTATAAGTTGTTTATCTCAGGTATTTTGTCATAATGACTTAAAATAGTACTTTTTTTGGTACAATATACAAAAAACAAGAGAATAATTACCAAAAATGAACTAAGAGAAAATCCATTTTCAGAAATATGCAGTAGTAGGAGTTTCAGACCTGGTAAAATTCTTAAGGTGAGTCCTCTTTTCATTTATTTTTATTTCTCAGTAGCAATCAGCATATCTTACACAAAATTGGTAGAGAAGGTAGGATTTTCATATTTGTTTGGAAAAGTGGATATAGTTTACTAATGTTTCCTTCAAAATCTCTTAAAGAAAGTTAAGTTTTATTCTGGTTCTGTTTTTTATCTTCTCTATAAACTTTCCTCATTAAATGATAAAAATGGCTCCCTCGATTTACTCTAAGTCCCTATAGGTTATGCTGTTTCCAGCACTTCCTAGGGAGGTTCTTTATTGGACGAGGTTTTTAGTGGCTGCTTTTCACAGAAGAACCAGAAGAGTCTGGAACACCCACCCTTGGGGCCTGAACCACCCAGTTATCAGGGCTAACAGTCATTCAGTGTGAATTATATGTTTGTGTAATTCCAACTAGAAAATTTCATAGGGACTGTGCTTTTGAGTGAGGCATTTTAGAATACTGAAACTAGTGAAAATGCTTTTAAAAGTCAAAAGGAGTCCAAGTTGTTGGCATGGTTTTGAGAGTAAGATTACTTAGTGTGAGACTTTTCATAACATGGAAAGTCAAAGAGTTCCTAAATTTTCGGGTATTTTTTTCTTTCTAAAGAAGCTTTTGTTTTGGCTGCCTCCTCAATGAGTATGGTAATTTCCAGCTCTACCTTTAAAGAATTAGCCTTGCCCTGCAGGGTTCAAAGAAGTGTGATGGATAAGGAAATTCTGTTAGTCAGATTTCAATCACTGTGACAAAATACCTGATAAAATCAACTTGGAGGAGAAAATGTTTATTTTGGCTGATGGTTGCAAAAGTTTTGGTACATAGCCAGCTCAATCCATTGCTTTAAGGCCTGAGGTGAGGCAGAAACATCATGGTGGTAGGGCATGGTGGAAGAAACCTGCTCACCTCTAGGGAGTGAGAAGCAGAGGGAGTGTGAAAGAGAGAAAGAGGCTAGGGATAAGATGTAGTTCCCAACGGCATGCCCCCAGTGACCTACATCCTCCAACCATACACAACTTGCCTACAGTTTACACCTCTTCCCAGCAGTCCATCCAAATTATTAATTCAGCAAATTCAGCATATGTATTAATCCATCAGTGAGGTTAGAGCCCTCATGATCCAATTACTTCCCCAAAGCCTCGCCTTTGGACATTGCTACATGGGGCACCACTCCTTTAACACATGAACCTTTCAGGGACATCTCAGATCCAAACCACAATACCTAGGGAGGAATCCATGTACCTCTAATGGAAAAATGGTTAGTTCTCAAGAGAGGGTTGTTAGGAAAGAGTGAGCCTCACCCTTGAATCAGTCTCTGACTTCCTTTCTTACCATGTGATCTCTCCCTTTTGCACATGCTCCAGCCATGATGCTATCGATCATGATGTGATGTGGCCAGAAAAACCCTCCTCAGAGCAGGTGCTCTGCTGTTTGGCCTTTCAGCCACCAAAACCATAAGCTATATAAACCTCTTTTCTTCAGAAACTATCCAGCTTCTGATATTTTGTCATAGCAATGGAAAATGGGCTAATGTAGATCCACATTGCTAACTCGGATACTTTTATTGCTAGTTTTTGAATGTTTACTTTTAAATATTATCTATTGACTTCTCACTATGAAGAAATGATTAAGGCCTTTTCACCCCCCCTCCAACCCACATTCACATGGTTTATCACCCTCCTACTCTGCACTCCCAAATAGTTCTCATACTGTTACCTAGATCAATGTTCTCATTTAATGACAATTTTAAAACTGTGAAAATAGAAATATGCAGCTTATTATGATTGTTTTTCCTTGTCTGTACAACTAACTCTTTTCCCTGGGGTTAGCTGTCTTATTTTTTACTTTGCTTGGTTGTCTGTACAGATGGTCCCTGAGTTACCATGGTCTGACTTTCAAGTTTTTTACTTTAGAATAATGCAAAAAATGATATGTGTTCAGTAGATTGAATTTTGAATGTCAATCTTTTCCCTAACTGATGATGTGTGATCTGACACTCTCTCACAATGCTGAGCAATAGCAGTGAGCTGCAGCATCCAGTCAGCACTCAATCATGAGAGTAAATGGCTGATACTGTACAGTGTATTGTGTTGCTAACCTATTATTGATGTTTGGTAGGTTATATGTATTAAATGCATTTTTGACTTATGATATTTTCAATTTACAGTGGATTCATTGGGACATAACCCCATCAAAACTTGAGGAACATCTGTATATTTATCACCAAATAAGCCTTAAACACTCTTCCAGCTATGGACATTCCTCTTAATATGTTCAAACACATTAGATATTTCATCATAAGTCACTCTGAGAACCTTCTGAGCCCCTCTCATCTTGACTGTTTGATCTCTAGGCTGGTTACATATCCATTGTCCTGGAATTTCCCTTTACCACTATCTGGGGATTATCTTGGTCTCTGTCTTGTGTTGAATTTCCTATCCTGAATTCCTGTACCTCATGTTTTCCTTTCTTGATTTATTCACTTGTTTTGGTGAAAAACATCCTCCAGTAGTTCTCTGAGACAGGTTAAATGGTTGTAAATGCTTGGGAACTTGCATTTCTAAACATATCCTTATTCTACCCCTCCACTTGATTAATGCTGAGGATGAGGATGGAATTGTAGGTTGGAAAAAAAAAATTTCCCTCAGGATTGGAAGACATTTCCTCCTGGCCTTCATATTTCTGGTGTTGCTGTTGAGATCTAAGATGCTATTTTGATTCCTGATATTTTATACCTGTTTCTTAGGATCTTCTCTGTGTTACAAAGTGTTAAAAATGCATAGTGATGAACTCAGGTGTGCATCTATTGTGATATTCTTTGTGATCATCAGATGCTGATCTGGTGAGACCTTTATCTCTGTTGACATTAATGAGTTATTTGATGATCATTCCCATCTTTCTTGTCTTCTTGAAATCTTACTCTTCAGACTGTGGTTGTCCTGGGCTAGTCTTCTATAAATGTCTTACTGTTTCTCTGTTTTGTATTGCTCTGTTCTGCTTTCAGGGATATTTTCTCAACTTGATTTTCAAGCCTTCTATTGAGATTTTCATTTTTGCTTCCTACTTCTAATGTTCTCTGAAGGTCTCATTGTTTTGTTTTTTTTTTTAAATAACATCTTATTCTTAGTTCATGAATATGAAGGCTATTTTTTAATTTTAGGTCATTGTACACAAATGGAGTACAACTATCATTTTTCTGGTTGTACACAAAATAGAATCATACAATTTGCATATTTATACATATATATATGGTATAGACGTTTGTCTCATTCTGTCATCTTTCCTTCTCCACCCCCTCCCCACCCCTCATTTTCTTCTCATACTAGACAAAGGCTCCAAAAACATACAATGGAGAAAAGATAGCCTCTTCAACAAATGGTGTTGGGAAAACTGGAAATCCATATGCAGCAAAATGAAAGTAAACCCCTATCTCTCACCCTGTACAAAACTCAACTCAAAATGGACCAAGGACCCAGGAATTAGGCCAGAGACCCTGCACCTAATAGAAGAAAAAGTAGGTCCCAATCTTCATCATGTGGGCCTAGGACCAGATTTCCTTAACATGACTCCCAAAGCACAAGAAATAAAAGCGGGAATCAATAATTGGGATAGGTTCAAACTAAAAAGCTTTTTCTCAGCAAAGGAAACAGTCATCAATGTGAAGAGAGAGCCTTCAGAGTGGGAGAAAATCTTTGCCACACATACGACAGATAGAGCACTAATCTCCAGAATATATAAAGAACTCAAAAAACTTTACCCCAAGAATACAAATAACCCAATCAATAAATGGGCTAAGGAAATGAGCAGACACTTCACAGAAGAGGATCTACAAGCAAACAACAGATATATGAAAAAATGTTCAACATCTCTAGTAATAAGAGAAATGTAAATCAAAACTACCCTAAGATATCATCTCACCCCAATTAGTATGTCTATTATCAAGAATACAAGCAACAATAGGTGTTGGTGAGGATGGGGGGAAAAAGGTACACTCATACATTGCTGGTAGGATTGCAAATTGGTGCAGTCACTCTGGAAAGCAGTATGGAGAGTCCTTTGAAAACTCGGAATGGAACCACCATTTGACCTAGCTATCCCTCTCCTTGGCCTATACCCAAAGGACTTAAAATCTGCATACTACAGTGATGCAGCCACATCGATATTTATAGCAGCCCAATTCACTATAGCTAGATTATGGAATCAACCTAGATGACCTTCAATAGAGGAATAGATAAAGACACTGTGGTATATATACACAATGGAATATTATTCAGCCATAAAGAATAAAATCATGACATTTGCAGGTAAATGGATGGAATTGGAGAAGATCATGTTAAGTGAAATAAGCCAATCCCCAAAAAATGAAGGCTATTTTTTAAGGTTTCATCTCCCTGCATTATTTTCCTCCAAGTTATTATTCATTAGTTTGTCCTCTTTCTTAATAGAAGTCTTTCTCAAATGCTGACAACTCTCACTATCTGTCAATGTTTTGGAACAGGGCACTATAAATCTGAGCGGAAGCTCTGTATGCAAAAGGAAGGCTTGTCAAGCTAACTTTGAACTTCACAGCAGGGTGATCTGGCTGGACCATTTTGTAGGTGAATCCCTGATGTCAGTCTCTAGGTCTTTTCTCTTAAGCTGGCCAGATTCCCCAAAGAAATCTCCTGGAGAGCAAACCACACAAGGGGTAATTTATATATTCTGTGTGTCAGCTTTCACTGATTGCTTCTGTTTTCAAGACAGTTTTTTCGGCTTTGCTATTCTTCTTGTTCCTAGTCCAAGAGATCCTCTGTCTTATCCTCCTCTTCAGGGAGTAGGTTTCCAGCCTTCTTCCAGAGTAGTGGCGTGAGATAGAATGAACACTCTTGTTGGCTGCAGCCCTGTCCTTACCTCCCTTCCAGAGGCAACTGTATTACCAATTCCTGGACCCTTGGGGAATGCCACGCTGTAAGTCAGACTGCTTCTCAGCTTTTCCTATTTTCTTGGGTCTACTGAGTCATTACCATTCCTCCAAATGCTTTATAGCTTCTAAAATGTTGCCACAGTTTCTTCTGTTGGTTTCCTTTTTGGGTTTGTTGTTGTTGTTATTGTTTAATCCCCAAGTTGTCACTTGAACCTCATTTCTGGAAGGAGAAGAGGCAAATGCATGTATATAACCAGTGATGTTTTAACCAAAAGTCCATTAAGTCATTTGATGTATTTTTTAAAGAAAAAAGTAGAAGTTCTACAGAGAAATATTCTTATGTATAAAGTCTAGGGCCTACTGTGAGTTATTAAAAGAGAAACAGTATCTTTATCAGTTCTCTTTGATCTTTTCAATTTGACTTGGAGATCAACTCTTTGATTCCTTGTCTGTCATATGGTAGTCAGCAGTCCTAAGGATGCCCTGTGTCCTTGGGTTTATACCCACAACCCAGGAGTCTCAGGGAGGATTTCCACGTCCCATTTCATCATGTCATCCTATTCACCTGTGGCTGATGCTGGGTAATATCTAAGAAGCTGCAAAGGCAGAAGGAGAGACCCTAACTGGGGATGGAAGAGGAGGGCCTGATACTCTAGGACATTTACTCCTTCTTCTGCCCCACAGCCTAGCTTTGGGATTGTCCCTGCTGCTGCCCTCCATAACCTCTCCTCTCCCTGGTCTCCTTCACAACACTGGAGCTCAAAGGAGAGCACATGCTCCACTAGTCCACTAGAAACTGCCTGGCCTACAGGGTCAGGGACTAGAATTCCACCAGGTCACTTTTCTTAAGAGCCAAGTAAATGAACACATCCCTGCAAGGAGACAGTTTATCTGCCTCCCATTTCCATTATTATTATTATTTTTTTGGAAGGGGAAAAGGAAAAGATTTTACACTTTTTAAAGCTAGGAGTTCTCAACAGGGTCAATTCTTTTTTTAAAAAAAATATATATATATTTTTAGTTGTAGATGGAAACAATACCTTTATCTTATTTATTTATTTTTATGTGGTGCTGAGGATCAAACCCAGTGCCTCACACAAGCTAGGCAAGTGTTCTACCACTCAGCCACAACCCCAGCCCTAGGGTTAATTCCTAACA
Organism: Glaucomys volans; assembly: GCA_020662805.1. Lineage (NCBI taxonomy): Eukaryota > Metazoa > Chordata > Mammalia > Rodentia > Sciuridae > Glaucomys > Glaucomys volans. The sequence continues at coordinate 690,607 of JAJEJO010004865.1, read as the reverse complement.
TAGAAGGGATTTTCTCTCTCTCTCTACACACACACACACACACACACACACACACACACACCTCTCTTTCAGTGATTGGTTTTTTTATGTGGGGCAAATAGGAATTTAATAAATATCAGGAAAACCTGAAAGGAGAAAGAATTTTCAAAATAAGAATTATATAATCTCAAGAGTGTTTGTGGGAGTAGCTAAGGGAGGACCCTTAGGTTGGTAGGCATAAAGATGTCTTCATGGATTGACTGTATGTGGACAGGCCTCAGGATTGTCTATTTGCTTTTTAAAGTACCACCTAGATGTCTGTTATCATAAGCTCCAGACCCTGGGCATTTATTAATTTGCTGTGTCCCAATAATATCTCTGGTTCCCAGGATTAGGTCTCTAGAGCCAAAGCTTGTGTATTATTTGGATGATACATGCACACACACACATATCCCCCCCGCCACCTCAACATTTCCTGCTCTGCCCATGGAGTGCTGGCAGGAGCTGTCACCTAATGCATGCTTCCTTTCTCTTAATCCTAAGGCTTACTTGCTATTTGCAATCCAGATTTCTATTACTCAGTATGCTGCAGAGCTCAAGTGCTCAGTAACCAGAGGGATTCCTGGGAATCTATTCAGGCCCGGATCTCAATGACACTGTGCTTATTTCAGACAAGTATTCCAGGCTCCATCCTTCTCCAAGTTCAGGGTGAGCTGAGCTGCTTCCAGAGCCAATGTCATTTTCTGCATGTGTGTCCTTATATGAGATTTTTAGTACTACTTTGCAAGCAGTTGTCTTTCTATGTAAGATCAGCTGCCAGAAATGCAGGAAACCACAGGCCAGAAACAAAAAAGACACTAAAGGTATTGTTCAGTGAACACATGTAAGATGTTAGAAACCACAACATCCTACACCTGCAGCAACATCGCCTGCAGCTGGGTATGTGCTTTAGAGCCCATTTTAGACTTGAAAGTGTATTAACTTATAAGAAACAAACTCCGGCTACCTTTCCGCCAAGCTCCCTGTTGCAGATGACTGCTCCAGCACAGCCACGTGTATTACAATTTACCACCTCTGGAGTGAAGAGAAAGCTTCATTTGCAAGGATTTGCCACAACTCAAGCCAAGGTCACCAAGAGAGGTTTTTGTCAGAGCAGTTTTGGCCCCAGAGATCCTACTTGCTCTTTCAAAGTAAACAGGAAACCAAAACAAACTCTATAAGGTTTGTGTCTAACAAAGAAAGAGCAGGCTCAGTCACTCACTTGCACCTTCTTGTCTGAAAGTAGCATGTATCACCTTGATATGAGTTCTGCAAGGAACACATTAGTTCCATTAGCTTTAACTCCCTCCTAAATGCGTTTTCTGAGAATGGCCAAGCAGGGGTGGGCAGGGGCTGGGGAGGGCCCAACGAGGTAGTCAAGAGTCTTGCTGTGAGACAGGAAACCTTCCATTGACAAGGTTTGAGCACCTTATCAAGCAGAGATTTTATCTTTATTAGTTTCCTATTTAAACCCAAGCTATAAACACCATAACCATTAACAGTTCACTGTTCAGAATATATGAATGTTCTCAAAATTGATGACTATCTACAATTTTGGGCCAGATCCAAGACCATAAACTCTTGTGTGTTATGAAAACCAGGAGAGGCAGAGAGGCTGGGAGCAGTAGGAGTGTTATATAATGCTGACTACCTCTGAGGAAGTATTTTTTAGTTGGAGACTCTTTGGAGATTTATTTCATTTTTGTTTTATTTCTTATTGATTCTCAGGGTATTTCTATTTAAACCAACGTCTACATGGGGACACTGGCAAGGCTTGGAAAAAGAAACCCTGAACACTTTCCTATTAATTTTGGTTCTGGAGTACCTTGAGCGAGTCTGTTGAACAGTTAGTATTCAGAAATAGCACTTTCTTTATTATTTTCACAGGGTTGTGGTGAGACCCACGAATGTTCTTTGAAATACACCAAGTGATAAAAAAAAAAAAAAAAATCCAAGGTGGTTTTTTTGCCTTTAAGGTTAAAGGGAAGCATATCTATTTACCCAGTCTATAAGTTATATACAATTCATCCCCAAACTGAGTACCTAAAAACAACAAACATTTATTATCCCACAGTTTATGTGAATCAGGAACTAAGAAGTGACAGCCCAGTGGCTGACTCTGGCATTGGCCAGAGTTATGGTCATCTGAAGATTTGTCAGTACTTCGAAGGCAGCTCACTCTCATGATGTTGTCAATAGGTTTTAGCTTCATAACACATGGGCCTTTTCCTAGGGCTTCTTCAGTATGTATGAGATGGCAACTGCCTTCCCTGCAAAGCTATCTAAAAGAAGGCAAGCAGAAGCTACTATGTCTCTTTGATCTAGCCTTGGAAGTTACACACTGTTATTTGCATACTATCCTATTGGTTACATGGTTTAACATACATGAGAGTGGAAAGCACAAAAGAATCAGTGGGGGCGATCTTGGGGTCTGGTTACCACACATCTGAACTACATTGCCAACTAAGTGAATTAAAAGTGGTTACTTAGTGCATGTTTGAACTCAGCATATTTTGTTTTCAAACATTTTTCCCCTGACTCATGCACACAAGTGCCTCTCATCGATTTGAGATCACCTGAAAAGCCCTGAGCAGCATTAAAGGTATAGTTCTTGGAGTCAGAAAGTGACACGTACAAAACTGGTTTATTCACCCCCTGTATGAGCCAATATTTCTTCATCTGCAAAATGGAAATAATGTTTACTTCATAGACTTATTGTAGCCATTAATCAAAGGTCATAGAACAGTCCCTAAGTATTCAATCACTGATAGGCATTTTCATGAGTTATTATTGCTTTCACCACACAATTCAGGTTGTGAGATAAGCACAGTGTACAGAGTTTACATCCTGGCACTCCCATAAGAAGTCTGGATGGTGGCCCGTTCTAGGTTTGGTTAAGTAACATCATCAAGTACCATCATTTTTCCTCTTTGCCTTGGTATTCTACCCTTGGGGGTCATAAGATAACCACAACAACTTGGAGCATCGTGTCCTTACATCATGAGAACTAAAGGTTGAAAGAGTAAATTCCTTTATCATCTCATACGTCTTGTAGATTTTTCCGTTTTGTAGATTTTTCCTTAGATTAAATAGATCTTAACTGATTTACATGTCCATTTCTAAGCCAATCATTGGCAAGGGGCAGGGAATTACCAGTTACTGGCTCATATTAATTGAAGCTATTCCTTGAGACCGAGGCAAGATTTGGCTTCCCAGAAGCACATGGCTATATAATGCCTGAAAACAAATATTAAAAAGGTAAGGGTGAACCAGGTACGGTGGCACATGCTTGTAATCCCAGCAATTCTGGAAGCTGAGGCAGAAGGATTGTAAATTCAAAGCCAGCCTCAGCAACTTAGTAAGGCCCTAAGCAGTTTAGTCAGACAGACCCTGTCTCTAAAGAAAAAATAAAAATGGGCTTGGATGTAGCTTAGTGGTTAAGTGCTCCTGGGTTCAATCCCTGGTAATAAAAAAGAAAAAAAATGTAAGAGTATCTCTTGGTAAGTCAGTAGTTAGTATCTGTTACAGGGTACATGAGAAATGAATTTTTGAGGATTTTGCATGTCTGAAAACATCTTTATTCTAGCTGCACACTTGATGGGTAAGTTGAGCTGGCTATAGAATTCTAGACTGGAAATGACTTCCTGAGAATTGTAAAGGTATTACTTCATTTTCTTTTTTACTTTCGGCATTATTTTTGAGAAATCCAATGTCATTCTAACACCGAGTTTTTGGTATAGGACTTGGATTCTTGCTGGAAGTGTTTTGGAGTTTTTAATTATTCACGAGTTTCTGCAATTTCATAATTATATGCTTTGGTATAAGTCTTTTCTCAGTCTTTGTGGTGAGTACCCAATGATCTGATGGTCTGAAAACTCATGCCAACAAGTTCTGGAAAATAATTTTTGTACTGTCTCATTGAAAAAACAAACTCCCCCCTGTGTTATCTCTGTACTCTTGTCCTGAAATTCAATTTGAATGTTAGATCTCCTGTATTAATCTTTTAGTTTTCTTATTTTTGACCCATTTTCCATCCTTTTGTTCTTTTCTGAAGTATTTTTTCAACTTCATCTTGACTACCTTACTGAGTTTATTTCCCCCATTTTTATTTTTCCAGATTTTATTTCTTGTTCTATTAATGGCTTGTTTTTAGAGCATCCTTTTCATATTTTATGAAGGCAATGCTTTTCTTATCTCCCCAAAGATTTTATTTAGAGGATTTATGTATGTACAAATGTGTATTTCTTTAGAATTTTATCTATTTCTTCTCACTTGTTTTTCCATATTGATTTTTGGGCTCTGTCATGTTTAAGTGAAAAAGTATTTTTCTCTACCTCACTACTTACCAATAAGGTAAGTTGTTAATATTAGGGCAGAAAGAAGTGTCTCATATTGTGACATGAAATCCCAGATAGAGATTAGTCATTGCCAACATATGTTGAGTGACTATTATTTTATTTAATTCTTACAATTTGTGACATAACTATTAGTATTATCCTCATTTTATAGGTGATGAAACTGAAGTTCATATTATTATATTACCTATCCAGTGACACAGCTAGATTGTGGTGAGTGTGAGCCCTTAGCCACAACATTGTAGTATAGAGAAGACAAGAACAAGAGACTTGTCCTTGGTATTAGCCAAGATAATTATAATACATTTTAGTTTACTTGTATGCTCCCTATGATGGTTAATCTTTGTTGTCAACTTGATTGAATTAAGAACTGTCTAGAAAATTGGTTAACCACACTCTGGGTATGTCTGTTTCCAGAGAAAATTGGCATGTGGGTTAGTGAACTGAACAGGAAAGACCCACCCTGAATGAGGGCAGCACCATCCAATAGACTGGAGGCCCAAATAGGAAGAAAAGTGGAAGAAGTGGGAAGCTCATGCATATTCGACCCTTTCTGAACATATGCATTTTTTGCTGCTGCAGTCGCCTATGGACATCAGATTCTAGATTGCTCACCCTTTGAATGTGGATATGCACCAGTGACTCTCCAAGAGGTTCCAGGCTTTCAGCCCCTGGGACTGTGGCTGCATTATTGGCCCCTGAGAGACTTCCAGTATCTGGGACTGAGCAGCTACTGGTTTCCCTGGCTCTCCAGCCAACACACAGGTTGGACAACCCAGCATCTGATCATGTAAGCCTGTCTAATAAATTCCCTCAGATATATTCTACTGGTTCTGTTCCTCTGGAGAACCCTAACACATACTCTTTAAGATACTTAACACCTTATAGGTAATGACAACTTGTCATAAAGGTAACTTGAGCTTGTAGGTGCACTGAAATTTCAGAGAAAGATAGGGGCTCAGAAAGGGCAGCCAGGTCTGCAAGGGTTAGAAGTGCCATTGCACTGGGGAAGGGCATGTGGGGAATCTAGATAAGGGAAACTAGTAAGGGTAGAGGCTTATGAGAGGTGACCTAATGCTGTCCTTATTTCATCAGAAGAACAGGAATCAGTAGCCCAGCCCTCCACTTCTGAAGGGCAGTGGTCCTGGAGCAAGGGTGAGGATGACACAGGAGTGCTACAAGATCCTGTCAGCAGTCACACCTGTCTCTCCTTCCTGGGTTCCCAACAGCAAACAAAGCTGCAGGGAGAGAGGGCTGCTTCAGAGCATTGCTCTTCCAACCTTGTGTTTTTAAATGAAAGAGCTTTCTTTTAATATATTTGAAAAATCTGGAAGGAATCATATAAATCAATGCCTTAAGCTTTATCGGCTTTAAGTTTAGTCATTCTTCTTGAACTGACTTCACCATGTTTAAAGAGCAATAAGAAAACAGAGCCGTCAGCACAGACAGCCAATTTTCCAGACTTCAGTGTGAGCCAGTAGGTTGACTTTTATTCAACACACACACCAAATCCTATTTCAGCCTATCTTTGGCTTTCAGATCTGGCACCCAGCAGTGGATTGAAAATGTCTCCTGGGTATTGGACTTCTAAACCCTTGCTGGTTGGAAGGAGTGGCAGAGAATGCTGTGCCACCCTTGGACACACACTCATGGGGGTACTTCCTACCGTTTGTGGCCTGAAGTGTTGCCAGGCACATGAACTTGAGCTCCCAAAACTGGGGAGCCCAGGACAAAGCATGTCACAGCAAAGGCACAAAAGGGTGGCCAAACCCATAACCTAACGTCAAGTGCCTAGCCTGCTTGCCCTGGGATGTTAAATATAGGGGTTTGTGTCGTTTTAATTAAGTAGGGCAGATACATTTCTCACATACCAGCGGGTTTCCCTAAGCCAGGCCAGTCCCTTGGGGAGACAACCATTAAGAGGGCAAGTCGCAGTGAAGGGTGGGTCCGCGTGAGCCTCCACTCCCCGGGCCTGCTGGGCCCGGCACCGCACGGCCCAGCCTCCGAGGCAGCCAAGGACGCTGGCTGCCTCCGCACGGTGCGGCTGTACTGGTGCGGGAGCCTTCCGAACTGCCCCAGGCTCATTTTCCACTCGGCTGCTTTGCGGCCGAGCTGCAAACCCAACCTGACGTGGGCTCATTAATTTGGCAGCGACTGGAAGGCTGGGCCTTGGCGGCGCACCCGGGAGGCCTTTGTGGGCCCAGGGTCAGGTCAGAGGGCAACCGAAACACCGCTGAACCCTGCACGCGGCTCCCAGGCGCGGGGCCGCGCGGGCGGAGACGCTTCCTTCGGTCCGAGGGCCCAGGCCTCCCGCCCCAGGGCCCCGCCAGCACGGCTTCCGGCGTCCGGGAGCGCGGTGACCTGGGCCCTCCATAGCGACCGACCGCAGCTCGGGAGCAGGCATTCTACGCCGGATCTTTTCTCGCCACTCGCGGTCCCGAGCTTTAGCCAGCGGGGGCTCAGCGGGCTTGGTGGACGACCTTTGAGCCTCCTGCCTTCGAGGTTCAGTCACTGGGCTTCAGCCTCCCCGCAGGTCTGGCGCCCAGCACTAGCCCGGGCGCGTGTGCGCCGCGCCGCCTCCCGGCCCAAAACCGTTCCCAGCCAGGCCTGGGGCGCAGCAGCCCTGTGACCAGGTCCCGTGCCTGCTCAGGATTTTTCCTGGGGATGTCAGCCGCGCACCTGGGTCCCGGGCGCCCGCGAAGTCCTGGTGGCCCGTCTCCACACTATTTACGCCGGTGGTGCGGCCCTGACCTCATGGATTAGGATCGTCGGGCTGCCTCGTCGTCCTGGGTTCTTGCTCGCTGCAGCCCCGAGGGGAGCGTGTGGGAGGAAGCACGCGCACTCTGCGCGGATGAGGGGCCGCGGCCCCACGGGTGCCCAGGGACTGTTTTCTTACACAGTATGGGGCGGCGGCGGGACGAACACCACGTGCGCTTTTTCCTCGTAGGCTGGAAGCGCCTGCTGGATTCTCTTTGTTTTCCAGTTTTCTTGACCGGCGGGCTTAGACTCTAGTTCTCCGGTTCTCAAAGCTGCACTTCTGCCTTTCACAAGGCAGATATCCGGCGGCGGGGAGCGGAGTGGAGGGCAGGGTTTTCTGCTTTTTACAAGGGGCTTCAGGACAGATTAATTTTAGCAAGTTTTGCAAAAACAAGCGGCCTCCTTCTGTGCCTTTAGGTGACTTTTGTGACATTTAGCAGCAAAGAAAACTATTTCCTCTGCCATTCAGAGCTAACCACGTGTAATTGGCCCAGAAGTCTGTTGTATTTTGGGAAACTGTTTGCGATATCCCATCTGTTTTCATCTCGCGGTTCAAACGAGTCTGTGTTTACCCTTCTGTCGGGGAAATTGGTTTACATGCAGAGCAATTTCGGTGCGACACGAAGTATTCCCTTGAACTAATGCTACGGGTCCGACAGCCTTTGTACTGCTAATAACCCTCCATTACGTCTGTCAGGAGACATTTACACAGCCCTGTGGTCGGTCCTATAAAGGAAATTAAGATCTTAGGTTTATCATAACTATTTGTAAACCAATTGGTCTGCGACGATGGCCAGAGACACAGACTCACGGGGTCTGGGAAGGTGCCCGAGTAGCTCCGGAGCAGTTGGGTCACTGGGGGCAAAGCAATGACGCGTTCTGCCGTCCACAAGGCCGGCTGGGCTGACAATGAGCCCCCAGCAACTTCCCCCCTTTAAGCCCAGGAGACCCGGAGTTTGGATCTGTTTTCAGCGCAGCCAGCGATCTGGGCCCAACTCTAGTGAGAGATCGAGAAAATGCAGGGAAGCAGGCGGGAGCCCAGCACCAGTGCTTCGCTGACCAGGAGTGTTTCGCAGATTGAGGATGAACCTGGGGTATAGGTGATGAAGGGACCATCTGGGGATTTTTGGGGAGGATTCGGGGGTTCGGCACTCTCCAGAGGGACAGGTCTCCTGCCCAAGAGCCTAGGAGGGGTGGCGCCGCAAGTGGCCAAGCCCGGAGGGTGTGAAGAGCAGGGCCAAAGCGGTGCTGGGTGCTGGTGGGCAGCGTAAGGCTGCGAGTTGGCTTCGTAGGAAGCTCCCCGCGTCCCGGGCGGTCCGTGGGCTGTGTAATCGGAGAAATTGCTCTGAAATCGCTTCGGCTACCCTGGCTGAGAGGCCTGTAATTAGCTCCTGGCATGTGTGCAAATGCTGATTTTGCGGGTGTTACTTCATCCACACTGGCGGTGAAAAGCCTGGGATTGGTGACAGGCTTGTCTCTTACCCTGGCGCTTCTCCTGGCTAGAGAGAGCAGACCCCAACCCGAAGTGGATTGGGATGAAGGGTAGGAGTGTGATGATGTCTGGGGCTTTGGGGGCTCAAGGATTGGGGACAGGAAAAACAATGTGAAAACTAAGCCGTTGACAGTCATGCCTGTCCCCTTAAGGCAGGCTGATTGACCCACTGTCCTGGTAGAAATTAGCTACTTTCCTTGCATCCCATGGTAATTTGCTCTTTCTTGTCTCTCTCTTTTCTGGAGTAGGAAAAGTCAGTAGAGGAGAAAACCAAAATGATTTATACTTACAAAATGTCACCATGACTGTCTTGGTGAAGATGCAAAGAGAGCCATCTTCTCTTGTTTATTTAAATTTCCATGGCTAAAAATAGTGAAAGTTTTCTGTGAAGGCCATAAAATCAGTGAAGAACTCCTCTATAACAGATAAACCACATTTTGGTATTAACAGTTGAGAAGTGACCTTTGTTAACTCCACTGCGGCAGAGACTTGCCCTTTGGAACATGCAAGAAGGCAAAGATCTGACCAGAACCTGTGCCCCCACAGAGAAAACACACATCTTTTCCACAGGGAGAAGGAATTAAGCACCCCATCTCGGTGCTGGCCAGCCCTTGGATTTTTCCACCACCTCATTCTCTATTTCATTTGACTCAATTAGATACTGGCAGTGAGTAGTTTTAAAAATGAAAATATTCAGTGGGAAAAAGTGAAAACTCCAGCATACCCCTACTCTTCCAAGTTAAAAAAGTGAATTTACTACATTAACTCATGACACCTCCCCCCAAAGAATAGGAATTTAGATTTATGTTACTACTTGGCTATATAGGTCTCAATGATAAGGGACTTTCTTTTTTCAGATCTTTGAGGATTTTAATTTGTGGCATTTTTCCAGTACTGCCTTCCACAAAATGCACAAAGGATTTGCAAAGTCTCGAGCTCTAGAAGCTAGTTTCAGTTCATGAATGAGGATGAGCTAGGTTTATCCCAAAAAGCAGTGAAGCTAAGATTCGACTTTGTATTCATTGTCAGTAGCCACAGAGCCTGAGGAAAACAGGATTGTATCTGAATACAGTGCTCACATATTTGGGCCAATCATGGAAACAGGATTTAAGTTTAGCAGGGTTTCATAGCAGGGGCTGATTTTACTTTGCTAGTTGTCATTCCTGATATTTATTTCCATTTGTCCTTCTCACTAATCTAGTACACTGACCAAAACATACTCTCTTCACGTAGTTGGTTTTTGAGAAACTGCTGTTTGCTTGACCCTGTGTTTCCAATAATGGACAGGGAGGACACATCTCTGCTAGAGGACCCTCTAATTCGCTTGGGGAGAAAAAAATTAGCTGACTTAGGATATTTATTACAGAGTAGGAAGAGCCTACATAGTGTTGCTAAGGGAACAGTGAGGAAGCCTAGGGCCTCTTGGCAGTATAGATGGGGCAAGAGGAAAGGCACAGGCCCCAGGAATCTTTTCTGGTCACCCAAGTGGTTTTCAGGCCATGCAAGAAAGAAAACTAGATCAGGAAACTGGGAAGTCAGCTGCCAGCTGGGCTTGGCTGGGCTCTGTGCTGCCATTCCCGCCTTTCCACTTCTGCAGTGGCTATCAGAAGATAACTGAGGGGCAAATCTGGAATTCATGGTATATGTCTGTGCCTGATACATTGTCTGGATCATTCTCTACCTGTGGAGGATTAGAGTGCCCCATCTTTTAGCTGTTGACCCAGAACTGCTTGCCTTGCTATTTGCATCAACATGATGCTCAAATATAATCTGTGGGAAAAGCCTAACTGGATTATGAGCTAAAGCCACATGCCTTTTTCTCTGCTAGGATCTCATAGGCTGTTTGTGGACAGACGCTGTCCAACAAGACTGCCACCACCACAGGGTTAATCCAAAGGGTTTGATTTCCTGGGAGTAATCTACAAAGACTGTTTGAAATTTTACATGTGATTGGGAAGAATAACCACAGTGGAACACCTGCTGCATTTCTAATTGATTTTAAAACCATTTTTACCTGGTTGGCATTTGAAAGCAAATGGTTCTTTCTGCTTGAGAAAAACGTTTGATTCTGTTACTCTAAGGACTGTGGCAATTAAAATCCAAGTTGGGATACATTGGATATTTTGACTCTAGCTCTTTCCACCCCTCTACCCCTCACATGCTCTTTGGTTTGATTTTTCAGACTGCACAGAGAACTGAATGTTTGGTAAATGGTCATAGTCTTATCTGTTCTATAGTTGGCAGAAGACATTATCTTTGAGCACCTTTCCATAGCATTTAGTTATAGGAAGGCTTTCCCTCTTTAATAATGTGGAATATGGTGAGTTCACAGGCCCATCTACTTTGTCATTTAAAATACAGTTAGTCTAAGTCCAATGGACTTGAAACCTGATTTCCCCATATCTTACCCAATGTCTATCATTATAATCATCCATAAGGAGACTGGGCCCTGGTGCCATAAGATCAGGGCCTAGGCCAAGGTCAGTACCACTATTGGGGTAGCCTGGAAGAGCCCACCCAGTAGAGCCTTGGCAGATGATAGGATTTTGCTTCTCCATGTATACCTCCATCTCCCCATCCCTGTTTGAAGGCCTACCTGCTCTAAAATACCTGAAACAAAAATACACATTAAAAAATTTTATCACCCTCTTAACCTGTAAACAGTTAATTTTTACCCATTAATGAGATTATGAAGTACTTTATATATGCTTCTCCCATGTATGTATTAATCTGTCATTGAAATTTTGCCTTGGGAGGCTGAGTCAGGAGGATCGTGAGTTCAAAGCTAGCCTCAGCAACTTAGCGAGGCACTAAGCAACTCAGTGAGACCCTGTCTCTAAATAATAAAAATACAAAATAGGGCTGGGGATGTGGCTCAGTGGCTGAGTGTCCCTGAGTTCAATTCCTGGTTCAAAAAAAAAAATTTTTTTTTGCCAGCACACAAAACATTTGGCAGTCAGTGTCTTCTTTTTGGAAACTAACTTGATGAGTTTTCAGGGGTGACCAGGGAGCCTAGAATGAAGTGTATGTGTAGTCAATAAAATATCCAACTAGAGAAGCCATGTTCCTGGCAGGCAATGAATAGAGTGAGAGAGGAAGTCCAAGAGTGAGCAGGCAATTCAGAAGGTCAACTTCTGACATGTGTTGGCAGGTTTTAACCTTCACCTCTTATGTGGCGTTGGCCTTCAAAAAAGAAAAAATTACCATGCATGTTTCGATTCTAGTAAAATAATGATTACATGTAAATGAAGTATAATATTCTAATTATTCTCAGTGCATATATGCTTAATTTTTTCCATGTGTATTTTTTTATCTGGATACTTAGAACTATAAAATCAAAGTCAGCATTTATCATTTATATTTTCCACATAGAACTATTTTTTCCCTTAAAATGTACAGAATTTTTTAAGACATAAAATTCATTTTAGATTCTGAAAAACACTTTCAAGTTGTTTCTTTAGCTAACTGAGCTTTGTCCATCTTACAAACTGAACTTTTTATATGTTTATTTGGGGGAATTTTTAAAAATTTCCCCATCATTTTAACAGTCACCCTGGGTACATGGGCAATGGCTTAGAAAACTTTTCAAAATATGGTAGTACCACTATAGCAAAACATCATTTCAGCAACAAAAAACACAGATCCATTGAACATCAGCCCAGAACAACATTTCCCCCCTATCTGGGGAAAATCAACCAAAAAAAAAAAAAAAAAATAGCTGTGCCTGGACTCAGCTACATAGGGCCTTCAGGAGAAAGGGGACCGACATTTTACAGAGGAAGACCCTTTATGGAAGATTCTCTACTCCATAAATGCACATTTGGGAGAAGTTTGAAGCCCAGTCTCTATTTGAGAAGAGACATGGAGGAATACAGTGATGTGGAGCCTGTCCTACCTAGCATCGAGGCTCTGCCCTCCATGGGTAAATTGACCCAATATGGTCCATTTGAGCTCATAGACCCTCTTATTCTACAAGCTGAGGGGATAGATTTCATTTGTTTGTTTGTTTGTTTTGCTGTTTCTTGTGAAGGGCTGCAGGAAGACTGGTAGTATGTGTTGTGACATCACCTTATATACATGAATTTGAGTCTAGCAGTGCCTTTTACTAGATGTGTGGTCTTGGGTAAGTTAGTTGGATTTTCCTCGATCTGAAGTATTTTTTCCTCTAAAGTCAGAGACAACAGTGGTTGCTTCACTGAGTTGAAATAAAATGACGTGTGAAATGAAATGACATGCGTGAAAACACCAATTTCCTATATTAAAGTGTTCAATGAATGGCCATACTATCTAAAGTTTTACTTGAGTCTAAATCATCAGAAATAAATACTTGGGCTCTCTCCTTGTCTTTGATTGAAGGTACCACAGCCTTCACCTGCTGTCAATCAAATCTAAGGGAAGACCTGAATAACCCAGAGAAGGGATGGTGTTATGGTTTGGATCTGGAATGTCCTCAAGGGCTCATGTGTTAAAGGCTTGATTCCCAATACAGCAATGTTTAGAGGTGGGGCTTTGGGAAGTGATTGGATCATGGAGGTTCTGACCTCATCAGTGGACTAATGCACTGATGAGTTCATAATTGAATGAACTATTGGTGGGGGGTGAAATTGTGGGGATGGCAGTTGAAGGAAGTAGTTAACTGGGGGTGTGCACTGGAAGGCATATCTTGTCCCTGGTTTGTGTTCCACCCCCACCCCCTGCTTTCTAGCTGCCATGAAGTAAGCAACTCTGCTACACCACATGCTCCTTGCCATGATGTTCCACCTTATCAAAAGTCCACAGCATTGGGACCAAGTGACTATAAACTGAAATTTGTGAGTCAAAATAAATCTTTCCTCCTTTAGGTTTATTTATCTCAGGTATTTTGTCATAGCAATGGAAAACTGGCTAACACAGATGTGTAGCCTGGTTCAGGGTATGTACCACATCTGATAGCATAGGGGCATACAAATAAAAACTTAGTCACTTGAGAGTGCAACAGAGATCCTGGTAGAGCCTGGACTTAGAGAAATTGTGATGGATCATAGGAAAAGGTGAGAGAGAACAGTATGTTACGATGACCTTTGCCAGGCATGTCAAAAAGTGGCATAGAGCGATGATTTTCAGCAGGGGCTCTGGGGCCTGCCTGCCTGGGCTCTTTTTACCAGTGACACTTGCCTACCTTTCAGTGCTGAGGGCCCACATGTACAGGAAGGGAAGAATAATATTATGGTCATGCAACATTATAGTGAAGATTAGGTGGGTGAGTGAGCATGAAGGGCTTGGGTTAGTGTGGGATATGGTGGGCGGTTTGGGGAAACAACAGAATCATGCAAATACACCTGAGTCTGCTTTCACCACTGTATCACCTTGGGAAGTTCCCCAAGTTTTTCATCTGAAAAGTAGGAATAGAAATGATCTCTACTTCCTAGGGTGGTGGTGGTAATGACTGAATGGAGTAATAAATATGAAGTGCTTAGAAAAGCATCTGGCACATACCACATCTTTGTTATTATTGTTGTTTTAAATATTGTTATCATAGGCAAGTGCCCCTTCCCTTTCCTTCCAGCTGAATAAATCCAGATTACTCCTCAGCTAACCTGAAGGAGATAGCTATACATCATTCATAGACTTTTCTATAACTCTCACCAGACCCCTGGTCATGCCTACCTCATCCTTGATCTTTCTTTGGTGAGCCTCCACGGAAGAGACCCGGGGGATGCCTATTGGCCCTCCCAGCAGGCAGGCCCATACCACACCCTCACTCCACCTTTGGATGGAGTCTCCATTTTTCACTCGCAATTTTTCACCACCTTTAGTTCTTCAACGTGTGGCATTCCCCTGTCTTGTTCTTGAGCTTAGCTACAGGTTCTGAGTCCTGTTGACTCTCAGGAGGTCTTTACTGGATTGCTGTTGGTCTGGATGGAAGGGTGGGAGGACAGACTCCATGGACAGTGCTTGGTTTCTGATTTTTATAAATCAACAGAAAATGAAAAAAGGGGCATCCTGAAGAAGATGAAATGCCCCATTGACTTGCTTTTAATTAATTCAATAATCTCATCCTAAATGCTCCTATAGATCCAGAATGATACCTCAGTTGTTTTAAGGAATGGAAAATAAATACCTTCCCAAAACTTTGTATTGCTCTGCAGTTTCCTCTATAAACTCCTTGCCTTTGAGGGATGGATGTGAATTCAGGCAGAGGGCACTACACATGCCCTCTTAGTTAGTCTGAGACTCAGACGAGGGCTTGTGACATTCCTTCATGGCTGGAGAGAATAGAATGAGTTGTACATACTGTTTCACACTGACTGAGTCCCCTGACTGTGAGAAGTTTAATTCATACCTCCATGTAGCTTTGCTAATGACATTTATTAGTCTAGAGTGCTGCTGCCAACACCAGTTTGGAATGGATTGTGGTATAAACAGATTTCCTCTTTACACATTCTAATCAGTGCAGAAGGACTTGTTTTTATTGAAACCGTGTCTCAACTCAAGCTTCTCCACACATGTAGACACACATGTACAGAATTTAAATTGTATTTACGGTTGGTAAATGTTCTAATTATGAGGCTGCATGTGTTCAGAGAGGAAAATTAAATCAGTGAACATGGGAGGTCAGGACGCTTTTCCGCTCTGGTTTGGGTTCCTTATGGTTTTAGGCTTTGAGAAATCAATGCCGTGAAATGGTGGGTGACAAGCCAGGCAGACATTTGTCTCCTGGCTGATTTACAATGTTATCTACAGATTTTTTTCCCCTTGATGAGGTAAATTCTGATTCTTTATTGACTACTTCATCCTAACACATCACAGAGCAATTCCTAACAAGCAAGTCTTCTGGATAATGTCCCAGGCCTCACTTTCCATATTGGAATACATGAAATAATGAAGTAGAAAGGGATGTAATTGACATTGTGCCACCACCCCAGTCCCATGCTTCTGTCACAATGACGAAAATTACTGGATTGTCATTCTCTGGAGTGCCTGAGCTTCTTTGGGACTCATGCAAGCAGAGATTTGAACGCCTTCCCAGAAACTAAAGAACAGAGGCTTGACTCCAGCAGACCGAGGGGTGTTGAAGGGTTTCAAAAGTGGCTATTTTTGTTCCTATACATTTAGCACAAGGAGGATAATAATACATAAAAGTGGGTAAAATATGAACTCCAAGGATATGTAGAACACAACCCAGCCAAGTCTGTCCAACCAGAGTCATTTTGCTGCTGCAGACGAAATGCCTTTCCTGCGTAGGCTTGAATTGACATTACTGAGGGAAACTTTTATCTCACCCATGCTTCCAGATTATTCAACTTATTTACTAATAGGCGCTCAGCCTTTCATGCAGATTGTGTGGTGTAGACCTGGCACCCTAAACCAAATAATCTCTTTGCTGACAGCTGAAAGTAAAGGCATCTGCAGCAATCAGATGGGTGCCTCAGGTTGGTTCCAGATGTCAAGTTGATTAATGCTGGAGTTGGCGCTGCTGCCAGCAGCCAGGCCGCGTGAGTGCACAGATCCCCAGGAAGCAACCCTGGTGGTTGTGGCATCAGTGGGTACAGACACACGCACAGATACTAAACAGACGCCAGTCCTTCTGTATCAGCTTAGTAGAATGCCCAGAAAACCCCCCAGGATGCAAACCCCCAAGCATTAAAACTGATTCAGCCATTCTTCATGTTTCCTCACCCAGGGGGTTGTTTCCTTAAATTAACATTAATATTTCTACATTAAGAAGTTCAACCCAGGAAGGCACCAGTAGGAAGAGCCTGATACAAGTTAAGTTCTGCCTAGTTGTGACTGGGAAAAGCAAAGAAAAGAAGATTATAATAAAACACATTTCTACAAGTCTTTTGATTTTTGGAAGCACAGCCATATTTATTTCTTTGCTTGCTTTTATCTCAAATCCTGTGAAGAAGTTTGGGATCATGTAAGAGATGCAGGGAGTGTCACGAAGTCACTGTCATTTCTCATTCCCATAGCATCATGAGATAGATAAATGTTCTCCCAAAGTTTACATGGTTTGTTTAGTGGCAGAGAAGAACAAGAACCAGACTCTTCATCCACAACCCTACTCATTTTCTCAATTAGTGTTTCTGAACGTGTAGTCCCCAACAAACATCAGCATCACCCCAAACCTGCTGGATCAGCACACTAGGGATGGGGCCTTTAAGTCTTCCAGGTGATTCTAGCATATGCTTGAGTTTGAGAACTGCTGGCCTAGGTCAATTCTTCCCAGTTTGAGTTTTCTGGGCCCCAGCGTCCAGGGGACATAATGATGAAGACCCATAAGCTGTTTTCAACATTTCATAAAACAGTAGAAATCATACTCTTAATATTACTATGAAAATCATGTATTTTATTATATATGGCTGATAAACAAAAATTGGAAAAGAAAATTAATGATGAATCAATGCTGTTTGTTCATGCAATCACTCGTTTAGTCATTTAGTGATGACTGTGCTAGACCCGGGGAGAGCCAAAGATGGGAATGTTCTTGTTATCAGAGTAATTACAGACTTATAAACAGGTTATTACAATACAATATGGTAAGTGCTGAAAGGCAAATTAAAACAATACTATGATAGAAAAAAAATCTTCTAAAATACTTGGTGGTGGTAGGGGGAGAAATCTCCAGGTTGCTTGAAGTCTTGGGGGAGAGAGATGGGGAAGAAGTAATGGTGGACACCTGCTCTTCCCTCTTCTTTTCCTGAAAAGAAAGCACAAGCCCATTTTGGGGTTCTGAGTTTATCCCTGTCTTGGAATCTCCTGCCTTTCTCCTAGGCAACAGCATTCTGAATATGAGAAGCACTGATTCAGCATTTGGGGTAGCCTCATTGATTCTCTGCATTAATGAGGAGAACTTAAGATCTTCAACTTACATTTTTACATACCTGTCTCATCTTTTATTATACTGTGCAGTTATTTTAAAGGTACTTCTATGTTTCAACAAGGATGTAAAACTAAATGATATGTCATTTGGAGAACTTCTCAGTTTTATTCCAGAGCGATTACTTATATGGCACATAGGTTTAATTTCAGCTTAATTATTTCTCAGTTCTTTGTCTTAAAAATCAAACAAACAAAACAAAACAAAACTATGATTATGTGATTTGTGTTTCATAGGGAAAAAAGGAGAGAGAAACTCTCTGGGTTTGCTTTCAGAAGATAGTAAGGTTAATCTCTCTTTGTTAAGTTCTTGGTTGCAATGCCCAAACCTAAAAGGATGATAGGTCTACTACCTCTGTGCATCTCTTTAAGTCTACTTCCCATCTGCCTATAATTCCACTTCAGAATGTCTGTGTGAACCAAGAAGACCCCGTATAATGAAAACATCATGAAAGGGTGGGTGTAGAGACAAGAATAAAAGCAACCTTCTTATGTAACAACAGAAACTTACATTGAGAATGTTAGCAGTTGCTTTCTTCTTGGGCAGGACTTCAGGTTCTAAATGAGGTGTTAGTGTTTGTGAGGGTGATAACCTTGTCCCATTGAATTATGATGAGAAAACAACCCAGTTGCCTACAGAGCCAAAAACAAACCTTAGAACTGCTTAACTCATCCGTCAAACAAATTGTATTTTAGGAAATGCAGGACAGAGAAAAATGCACAAAAGAAAAGGAGATTTATTTATTTGTACAAAAGTAGAACGACAGGCGTTTGAGTGGATCCAAATAGCGTTTAGGAAGAAAAAGAAAAAGAAAAAACGTGATTCATTGCCAGCTATTAAATCTTGTTTATCCTTCTTTAAACTAACCAGAAACACATTTTGGAAAAACGTGAGTTAACAATTTCAGCACTGAACACCAGCTGTGGTGCGGCCTGGCTCTCCAACCTTCCTTCCCAGTGGAAGGCAGGGGCCAAGCGAGCTCACTGGCCTCCTGAGGTCGTGCAAGGGGTGCGTCCCCAGTCCTGTCTCCTCAAAGAGGACGCTCACCTCAGGGCAGTGGCACGAAAGTTCAAGTTTTCAAGGTGGTCACTGACAAAGGGCCTGAAAGAATACAAAATGTTCCTCCAAAGACACAATCACGGACCAACGGACGTGTCTGTTAGCGCCATTTCCCTGATAGCCACCCCTTGCCAGAGTATCCCCCAGATCACCAGCTGACGTGCGTGACACGTGCTGACTCCAAATGCAGCTATGTGCCTGAAATTCTTCACAGCCCTTGACAAGTATCTGAAAACTTGGCTGGAATCCCAGTACCCGGTGGAAGAAATCCCTCCAGACGGCAGTGCGTGGGGGTGGCCCCTTCCAGCGCCCGCCCTACGCTCCTCCTGTGCCTGGCCTACAAAACAGCAGCCTTTTATAGCAGCTCCCGGTGCCTCTAGCACCCCCTGGATTAAATGTATTAGTGTGATATTTGCGTTGTTAATACCCTTAGAGGGGAATGTACTTAGCCATAGACTATAGGAATTAACCTGATTTAAATAATTACAAAAACATACACATTTCTGAAAGAAGCAGGGCAAATGATCTTTTGAAGCAGAAGCCCCTATGGTTCTGTCCCATCCTGAGAAATTAATTCTACCTTGAGGATTATCTAGGGTTCGCAGTCTCAGTAGTGTCTAGAGAGGGGACTCTGCTAAGTCAAAGGCCACCAGGAAAGGCCTAAGTGGACTTATTTCAGCCAGTGCAAAGCGACCTCATTCGCTGCTCCTGCCAGAGTGGAAGAGGCGGAAGAAATGCCTACGCCATGAATTGCGGGCTTTCAACCATGGGTGTAAAATAAAGCAAGGCTACCATCCTTTATCTCCCCTCACACACCTTCCACTTCCTCTTGCCCAACACTGCAGCCACCTTTGCTTGTCTCTATCGATGCTGTAAATTTCTCGAGGGAGAGAACCATCTTATTTACCTGAGTTTCTCCTTTTTTCTTAGTAGAGCACCTACCATGTAAAGCAGCTATTGGAAATGGTGATTAGATTAGCTTCTCTGCCAGCAGACTCGGGGTCTCCAAAGATGGGTGGTTGCTGGTTCCGAGTGCAGGTCAAGATACATTTCTACGTGGGTCCACCTTAATACCTAGTGTTGGGAAGACTCTCCTTTAAAATTTTTTAAAAAGATTAACTCAAGAGACATTTCAACCTTAACCACAGCAAAAAGAAAATACAGCCTGCGTCCTCATCTTGTGAACATCCTCAGCAGCTGCGCTTGAAGGAAGAGAATCCACTTGAATTTGCAGTGAATGGTGCCTAGGGGGTTACTTTGGTAGAAGAAACACAAAATAGCCCAAGAGGTAAGAGTAAGAAAAACTTGGAAGAAAAGGTGCATTTTCTCTGCCAACTGTTTGGTCAGGGAGGCAGTTTACAGAGGGAAGGAAGAAGAATGTACTGAGCATGCTTTTTGTACAGAAATGTCACAGTGTACACTCTTTCAGAAGCGCCAAGTACCATCACTGACTCTAGTCTCTGAAGGAAACCCTGGGAGTGAGACGGGCCCAAGGCAGCCAGTCAGCAGGAGTCCAGCCTCGTTCTTCCCTGGCACCCAGAATATATGGGCAGCTGGGTGAAGAATTTTGAAAAGTAAATAAACCAAGTTCCCAGATTGTACTTTTAAAGATTGTGTCAACTCCTTGCACCTATTTTCTTGACTATCTCTCCAGCATTTTGGAGGGCACCTAATGGAACATGAATGTAAACAGACTCACTTGTGGTAGAGCCGAGGTGGCAGAAGCAGGTAGTAGGAGACCCTGCGAGGACTTCCCGCTCTGCCTGGCTTCTTTTGCAACATCACCTTCTACTTTCCCTTTCTCAGGCACATCTCTGCAGGCCCCAAGGCCTCATGTCAAACTGCCCCATGGCATTCTGCGGCCTAGAGCTTATCCTCAGGAGTGTGGTGGCAAGGACGGCAGTACTTCATTTTGTCCCTTGCTCCTGCATGAAGGAGCAGAATCTCAAGTAGTAAAGAAGTCTGTGATCTGATAATTCCATTCATTTATCTATACTCCAGAAAACTGAGGGCATATCTTCATACAAAAGCTTGCCCACTAAGGTTCAGAGCAGCATAAGGGTTGAAATGTGGGAATGATTTTTCAACTGAATATGCATAAACAAAAGGCAGTATTTCACTAAAATGGAATATTATTCAGTCATAACAAGAAATGAAGTACTAATACACACTACAGAGATTAACCTTGAAAGTATGCCAAGTGAAAGAAGCCAGGCATAAAAGTCTCCTATTATAAAATTTTATTCATATGAAATGTCAGGATGGGAAAATCCACAGGGACAGAAGGGGAAAGGGAGGAAGGGAAGTGACTGCTGATGGATATGGAGTGAAGTGTTCTGGAATTACATAGTGGTGATAGCTGCAAAACTTGGTGAGTATACTAAAAACCATGGATTATGCACTTTGATGAATTTGGTCTGGGGATATAGCTCAGTGCTAAAACACTTATTCAGTATGCTCAGGGCCCTGGATTTTGATCCCAGCACTGCCAAAAACAATGTGAATTTTATGTTATGTGAAGTATCTCAATAAAAAAAAGCAATTAGATGAAGAGATGTAATAAAGTCAACTCATGGGGAAGTTGCAGTCCTCTGTTCTTTCTTTCTTCAGACAACTGGCAACCCTGTTCAGGCATTTGCATATGCCAGAGCTACATTTTGGACTGATTTATTGGCATAATTCCATCTTTTCTTCTACCTTCCAGGTACATCACTCTGTTTCAGCAACCATCCTTCCTGACTCAAATGGGTATTCAGTTATGCCTCTTCCTTTGGTGCCTAGGCTACATATTGGTCTTTGGGACTTGATTAATCTAGACAGAGATCTGAACACCCTCCTGCCTGTCTCGGGAATGCTGCCCCTGTGGAGCCATGTTCCTCAGTGTTGGCAAGCAGCAGGGAAACTGGCTTGAGAGATTGACTGATAAACAAGGCTTGGCAAAGTGCCAACTCTGGTGGTCTGTTCTTTTTTGCTGCTGTCATTACTGCTGTCACAAGACAAAGCCTTGGGGTGAAGAGATGCCTCAATCATGGGGATCTTGAGGACTCCTGGATTTGCTCTTCTCATCTGCCACCAGAATCACCTCCCTCAGGTCACACATACATTTAGTTCACAAGCATGAGGGTTCCTCTGGGATCAAACCTCATCCAAGTGGCAGCCCTGGCACTAACTGTGCCTACACACTGAGGTCCCCTTCCCACCAACTCTCATACATGGCTTCCTGCTCTGTTCTCCCAGTGGATGATGTTCCTCCTTCCCTGATAGAGACTCAATCTGGGTAGAGTCTCAATCCAGTTCTGGTTTGAATCTGAGCTATCCCCTAAAGGCACCTGTGTTCATGCAGGAATATTCGGAGGTGAAATGATTAGATTCTGAGAGCTAGAACCAAATCAGTTCACCCTAATATGAATGAACTTATTGGGTTGTGACTGTGGTCAGCTAGGGTGTGGCTGTAGAAGGCAAGTTGCTGGGGATGTGCCCTTGGGGATTGTATTTTGTCTCCTTAACTCCTCCCTTGCGCTCTCTCTCTCTCTCTCTCTCTCTCTCTCTCTCTCTCTCTCTCTCTCTCTGTTTTCAGGCAGCCATGAGATAAGCAGCTTTCCTCCACCACATCCTTCCACCATGGTGGTCTGCCTCACCTCATGCCCAGAGCAATGGTTTCAGCCAATGATGGACTGAACCTCTGAAGCCATAAATCAAAATAAACTTTTCTTCCTCTAAGTTGTTTTTGTCAGGCATTTTGGACACAGCAATGAAAAGCTGACATACATATCAGTGTTCTCAAGTCTCACTTTCTTGTCACTCCATCTCCAATCAGCACAACCAGGAACTTTTAAAATTCTCATTGATGACGCTAAGGGACAGATAAATTGGGAAACATTTTTTATCATACCAGTTCTGGGAAGAAAAGGAAAATCACAACTTATCAAAGACTCTAAGCAGACATGCTGAGATATGATGCAACTGAAGTAGGACTATCTCAACTGGGCCCAATAGTTTAAGCTAATAAAAACAAAGCCTCAGCTGGGCACGAGAGGGGAATGCTCTGGAGACTGAGGCAGGAGGATCACAAATTCAAGGCAAGCCTGGGCAAAATAGCAAGACCTTATCTCAAAACTTAAAAAATACAAAAGTAAAAAGAACTGGGGATGGAGGTCAGTGGTAGAGCACCCCAGGTTCAATCCCTGGTATGGGGGTCGGGAGAGTGCACTTTGAGTTTATTTCTTTTAAATGATGATTAAAGCCAAGTATAGTCAAGCAGGTTGAACACCATTCAAATGACTCACATGAGAACACTGACCATTGTTCAATTTTCAAAGAGTACCAGTGAAACAAGACTGAATTTGTGCCTGACCACTTACCTGCATATAGCCCAGATAATTAGTAACTTACTGAGCTCTTTTCTGCAGGCAGAGATGTTTATGGAGTTAGAAGTATGTTTTCCTCTGTTGTTTTGGTGAGTCATTTGAGTGCTATGGTGTAAACAACAGAGATTCTTGATAACCTAAGTGGTGGAGAGTTTATTGGCAGCTATAGGGTGCTCATTGACTGACAGGAAACCTAGAGAACTAAGCTTGGGGATAGTCAGAATCCAAGATTGCTCCAGAGTAAGGAGGCCTATAGTATAGGAATGGCTATAACAGTTGGAGTAAGTCAGAACTGCCAACTTTGAATCACTCAAGATTTAAAGTCTTGAGGGAATGCATCAAACTGGTTGAGTTCTTATCACGGGTAATGACCATCCTTACATAATGAGAGGGAAAGGGACCTAATCTTTCAGTTTCTCTGATAAGAGGTAGGTGTAGTCCCAACAAAAACCCCTCCCAAAAACAATTAGGGTGCTAATTAGGAAGAGGGACCAGAGACTGGGTGGACAAAAACTCGCCAGTGTTTCTATCGTTCAAGGCATAGAAAATCTCTTGAAACAGACCCAATTGAATGACAGATCCTCTCTGAATAAGGGCATCCAATTATCTTTAGTGAAATTATTACATGTTTATAAGACCTGGAGTTTGGGAAATCTGGCAAAGGTGATATCTGAGTATGAGCTAAAGGGATATCAGAAGCTGTCCCTAGCTCCCTGGTTCAGCTTGGCTGTGCTGATAGAGTGAGTTAGAACATGGAACACCTCTACAGTGAATCTGAATCAAATAAGTGAAGTTGAATAAACTTCCTCTGTGGAGTTCTTCAGTCATATTTTCCTATGAAAAAATTCATACTTCAGGTGCTAAAAGGGATGGACATGGAGAATCACAACACTGAAAGATCCTATATGTGACTAATGAGCATTCAGTTATGAAACTGATATGATATTTCACACACACACAATGCTACTAGCCAATGAGAGTGCACAGTAGGTACCACCCTGCAGGTGCTGTCAGCCAATGAGGACCCTGCCCAGTTATCCTGGGAGGAGTGTGTTGTGCTATTAGGTAGGCCATTTTCTTTACTGCAAACTGTTCTGCAATTTAAGTTTCATTCTGTGAACAATGTTTTTTTTTTGTTTTGTTTTGTTTTTTTGGCATTGAACCCAGGGCACTCCACCACTGAGTCACATCCCCAGCCCTATTTTGTATTTTTTATTTAGAGACATGGTCTCACTGAGTTGCTTAGGGCCTCACTAAGTTGCTGAGGCTGGCTTTGAACTCACAATCCTCCTGCCTCAGCCTCCCAAGTACTGGGATTACAGGCATGCACCACTGCGCCCGGCTTTTCTGTGAACAATGTTGAACCCTGGCAGCTGAAAAAGATCTACTGTGGTAGTGCTAGACTTCTTCCAAAGAAATAAAGACAGAGGATCATGCTGGACCACACTGCTAGTTTTACAGCAACTTGTGCCTGTTATAGATGTGGTTGAGCAAACACAAGATGAAGTTCAGGCACTTAAGGATTGGAGATAGTCCTTTGACAAGAGTGGAAGAGTTCACAAATATCACAGCAGCCCTGGAAGATTTAGTAACAATTTTGTGAACAGGAGCTGGAGGAACTGTGTCCAGAGGCATGCCATGGAAATGGGAAAGAACAGAAGTGCAATTTCCAAGGCACAGTCTGCCCAACATCTCCAGAGGGAGGGATCAGGTGGTGCCCCCTCTCCCAGGAATGCCTTCTCCCCCAGTGGAGGATGCCAGTATTCCTGACACAGCCTGCCTCAAGGAGCTGCTCTTTCCCCACTGCTTTTTCAGAGAATTGACTCAGCTTTTCACTTAACAGAAAAATTCATCAAAGCTTTGGGAGAAGGAAAGTCTGAGTGTCTGTAGAGTATTCAGCATGGTTTTGTGGCTCCCAAGGTGTCTCATTTGATTTCTTGGATGAGAAATCAGACAATGTTCTCCATGTTTCTTTGCATGTAATCTTAGTAATAAAGTGTTTGGCCAATATCTTATTGATTACCAAGAATTACAAATAATAAAGGCTATGTTTTCTGAAGAGCTTCTAGGGAAAGATAAATAGAACATATTTTTGTTATGGCAAAAAAGTAATTGTCATATTAGCCTTTAAGGAATAATTCTAAAGTAATTAGGCTTGCTTCTTTTTAAAGAAAGGCTTCTAAAATAAAAACTGTAATACAGTACTAAAGATTAATGATTTTCTTAGAAAATTTAGAAATCAGTTTGTGAGAAGTACTATTAACAATGAAGAACTAAACTATAAGATTAGTTGTTTTGTTTATGCATTCTTACCCTCTGGAAAATTTGGCTTCAAAGAATGGGTAAATTGAATTGAATCCAAGCAACATTTTCTTCATGTTCATATTCTTGAGTTTCTTCATAAAAATAGTTATGTATTTTGATAAAAGTTTATAAAACACTGTAAAACACCTAAAGTCTGTGTCAATATAAATAGGATTAAAATAGCAAGTGATCAAACTATTTGTGCATGTATAATAAAGCTTTTTAAAAAATGGAGAAATGCAAAAGTATCATTTCTCTGTCCTAGACAACTCAATCTTTTGGATCTTTAGACACAAGCTAGGATATATTATTAATAAAATTAAACATTACAAAATAGTTAATGTGTCTGTGACCTAAAAAATTCATCTAGATACATTCATGGGAAAAATATTTTCATGTTCCTGTTTATATATGAGTCTTAACATTTCTCATGCTTTGACATGAGAATGTGAAATCACAATAGTTTAGCATGGTGGAAAGGATCATTGATTAGGGTAAAAAGACCAATTAGGAATCTATCACAATTATTAATCAAGAAATAATGCCAGTAGAAATAGTAAGTAGCTGGATCATGAATTTTTTTTTTTTTTTTGAACCAGGGATTGAACTCAGGGACACTCGGTCACTGAGCCACATCCCCAGCCCTATTTTGTATTTTATTTAGAGACAGGGTCTCACTGAGTTGCTTAGGGCCTCGCGAAGTTGCTGAGGCTGGCTTTGAACTCGTGATCCTCCTGACTCAGCCTCCCAAGTCGCTTGGATTACAGTCGTGTGCCACCACGCCCGGCTATGAATCATTCTTGATAGAAGATTCAGTGCATGTGTACAAAGAAGAATCAAAGATGACTGTAGGGTTTTTGCTCAGGGAAGGTAGAAAAAGTGGAGTTGCACCTAGGTTGGTTCATAGTTTAGTTATTGTGAATTGAGCTGCTATAAACATTGCACATCTGAGTTTTCAACTAAAGTTCCTCCAGGCTTTTACATTATGTTCCAAAGTGTGGTAGAATCCCAAGGTAAGCTTAGGTGGTAAGGAGTCACTGTATGCTTATTTTTTTAATTTTTATTTTATTTTAATTTTAAAAAGAGAGAAAAAAATAAAGAAAACCCAGATGTGTAAAGTTGCTGTTTACAGAATGACATTTCTGGTTGATTGTGACAAACCCATGAGAAAGTTGTAACTGTTCACTTGACTTTATGTTAACGGTGACAACCAAGCATTACATTTGTGATTTCCTCTAAAGTTCAAAGAGGTTTTTTTTCAAAATTTAGTTGATGAACCTTTATTTTTATTCATATATTTATATGCAGTGCTGAGAGTTGAACCCAGTACCTCACACATGCTAGGTGAGTGCTCTACCACTGAGCCACAACCCCAGCCCCCATCAAAGAGGTTTTAACTCTGGACACATTTTCTTTTTTATATTACAGTGGGCTTGATTGAATGTCTTTTTTCTTCAGTGAAAAAAAAAAAAAGAAAAGAAAAGAAAAAGTGGAGTTGCCAACTCCCATTATGAGGAGGGCTATAAGAAGAGCAGGTTTTGGGGGAGAGATCAGGAGTTTGGTTTTGAACTGCTAAGCTTGAGATGCCTTTAAGACTTCCAAGTGAAGATGCCAAGGAGTCGGTTGGAAAGAGTCTGACATCCAGGCGAGAGATCTGGACTAGAGATACAAACCTATGAGTCAACAGTGCATACCTACTATTTAAAGACATGTGAAATGTGAGACGAGGACTGAGGACAGACAAGGCAGGCCAGAAGCCAGAAGTCAGACAGATAGAGGCACAGGCCCAGCAAAGCACATTGTGATGCTTCATGGCCAAAGAGAGAGGAGAGAGCCATGTAAGAGTGGTGTCCTGGAGACAAGAGAAGAATGTTGTTCAAGAAAAATGAATAATTACCTCCATCAGTTGCTCCTGGAAAGTCGATAAAGGTAAGGACTAAGAAAAAGCCCAATCAATTATTCTAGTTTGCTTGTAACTGTCCATATTTTAGCACTGAAAGCTGAAAGTCTGCTGTAATCTGCATGTTTGTGCTCCACCCCCTCAAGTTCATGTTGACACCCAATTGCCAATGTGATGATATTCGAAGGCGGGGCTTTTAGGAGATGGGTAGCTCATGATGGCACAGCCCTTGTGAGTGGGATTAGTGCCTTATATAAAATTAGACCCCAGAGAGCTAGCTCACCCTTTCTACCTTGTGAGGGTGCGACAAAAGGGTGTGGCATCTGTGAAGCAGAGCACGAGCCCTCACCAGACACCAGATCTCCTGGAACCTTGATATTAGACTTCCCTGCCTCTACAACTGCAAGAAGTCAATTTTGTTGTTTGTCAACCACTCAGTTTATGGTATTTTTATTATAGCAGCCTGAATAGACTAAGACAAATGGTTCTAAGAAATCCAAGTCTTAAGCAAACTGGGACAGTTGGTTGCATAATATTATGAATATAGTTAACACTATAGAACTGTACACTTAAAATAATCAAAATCACTTAGATAATAAATTTTATATTTGTTTTTATATGTATAGTCTAAAAACTATTCTTAAAAATAGTTCTTTAAATATATATGCATATATATTTAGGTTCTCAGCAAAATTAAGAGGAAGTTACAGAGATTTCCTCCTTCCCTCACACATATACCCTCACACACAACATCCCTGGAGTGGTGCATTTGTTACAACTGATGAACACACACTGACTCATCACAATTCCGCAGAGTCCATAGCTTACATCAGGGTTCTTGGTGTTGAACATTCCAACGGTTTGGACAAATACATGATTGCATATTCACTGTTATAGTATCATGCAAATATTTTTGCTACCCAAAAAGTTCTCTGTGCTCCACTTATTCTTTCTCCGCAGCCCAGCCTCTGGCAAATACTGATCTTTTTTACTATCTTCCTATTTCGTCTTTTCCAGAATGTGATAGAGCTGGAATCAGACTGCATGTATGTAGTCTTTTCAGATTGATTTCTCTCACTTAGTAACATGCATTTGAATTTCCTCCATGTCACTTCATGGTTTGATAGCTTATAGATTTTTGGTGCTGAATGATATTCCTTCTTCTGGATGTATGACAGTCTATCCATTCACCTTGGACATCTTGGTTATTTCTAAGTTTATAAATGAAGCTACCATCAACATATGAAGTATTTTGTCTGAACCTGAGTTACTAAGGAGCACAACGACTAGATTATATGATGAAAATGTTTTGTTTTATAAAAAAACCCCACCAAATTAGATGGGCATGTGGTGCACACCTATAATCCCAGGGACTTGGGAAGTTGAGGCAGGAGGATAGTGAGTTAAAAGCCAGCCTCATCAGCTTAGCAAGGTCCTAAGCAATTCAGTGAGACCGTCTCAAAATAAAATATAAAAAAGGGCTGGAGATGTGACTCATTGGTAAGTGCCCCTGGGTTCAATACCCTGGTAAAAAAAAAAAACAGAAAAAGAAAGAAACTGACAAATTTTCTCCCCAAGTGGCTATACTCTCAGCAATGGATGAGAATTCCTATTGCTCATATTCTCACCAGCATTTGGTATTGTGCTGTGTGTTTTTACCACAATAAAAAGTCATAATCTTAGCCGGGCGTGGTGGCGCACGCCTGTAATTCAAGCGACTTGGGAGGCTGAGTCAGGAGGATCACGAGTTCAAAGCCAGCCTCAGCAACTTAGCGAGGCCCTAAGCAACTCAGTGAGACCCTGTCTCTAAATAAAATACAAAATAGGGCTGGGGATGTGGCTCAGTGACCGAGTGTCCCTGAGTTCAATCCCTGGTTCCAAAAAAAAAAAAATCATAATCTTTGCTCCAAATGATGCTCTGAATCCTAGACAGCACTCCCACATTATTCTTTGAAGAACATATTTCTGTATTAGCATGAGTGGCAGGAGAATTAAGAGAATTATTTTTGTAGGGGAAAGTTGGAAAGAGGAGGCTCTGCATGGAGGAGAACCTGCCTTGAATTCAAAGAAGCACTTCAGGAAATTGTCCAGCCAAGGAGACATCAGCTCCTGGCCCTGAACTGTGTAGGTGAGTGGTGACTCCATTACTTGCACATGGAGACTGGATTACATTGACCCTGTACTCCAATCCGTGCTCCACAAAGGGTGTGGCAACCTGCAGGTTCTCAGGAGATGGCCTGTTTAACATTCCCCAACAAATAGATCCCCAATAACTGCTCTCTCCAAGGATGTGCCCCAGAAGCAGCCCTTAGGAAGAGGTCCAGGACAAGATTTACACAGTAGGCCTCTTTCCTGGGAAAGAGCTATTGCATCTCAGCTTTCTTTCATCCTGAATAATGTGTTCTCCATTGTGCCCATGGGAGGCTGCACTGGGAGTGCCAATGGGCTGAATGAATGCCCAGGGCCTCCAGTTTGGTCCACTTTGGTGGTGTTAAGGGGTGGACCCATATATCTTCTCTCAGCAACCAGCTCTAAGGAGGCAGGTCCCTGGTCCCTGCATGCAGGAAAAGGGGGCATTTTAAAATACTGGGTTTCCCACTCTAAGTTAAAACAAGACATGAAGCAGCAGGGGTTTTCTTCATTCCATTGACTTTGAGCAGCTGCTGATCGGTGTCTCTGGCCCCCTCGGGTGGAAAGCAACCTTGCCCTGAGCAGGCACTGTTTCCTTCCAAACCAAACTTCCCTTCAATGACTTCATTGAAAGCTGGTTTACATCATGAAGAGAAACTTCATTTATTTATTTGTAATAACTTCAGATTTTATGGACCCACAAGAGGATGTAATTTAAGAAAACATTAGCAAGCTATTCCAAATACCCAAGTTTTGAAATTTACTAGGCCAAAGAATCATCAATGGAAATATTTCAATATTAAGAATGAATGGCTGCAGCAAAACTCCTTTTGAACAGGGCTGGGGAGATGGAGAGGTCTTAAAATGTATGTTTTTGGCCATGATATCCTGGGGTCCTAGGAAAAGACAACTATGTTTCTAGGAACCGTGATGAACAACATATGACCTAATAGAAGTGGGGGCCCATCTAATGCCTCCCTTGTGGGGCATTAGCCCTATAAATAACTTAGAAAATACATGGGCTGATCTACCCTCTGGAGCCTTGCTTTGAACACAGTGTCAGAGAGAATTACATGGTGTGTTTCTTAGGGTTTTTAAGACAAAATAATCAAGAGGTTACCAGGAAAGGGAGTGAGCTAAGAATGGTCCCTCGCTGCAGAAATATGTTTTTCAAGTTCCCATTTTATTAGCAATCATATGTTAGTGATGTTTTATCTCCTTAAATAGCCAACATCATAAATATTTAGAAAGCTTTTTGAACCAATGTCAACCTTCCCTTTCTATAGGAAGCATGCAGGGTCCAATGGTAGAAGACACAACTTCACCCAACAAGTTCTCATCTCATCTCTCCAGGAGATACAGGTTAAAAGGGTCAGATGTGCACACGTGGTCACCACTCATCTCAATGTTATTATATGCATGTAAGTACATGAACTACCCTTACAAATACTTGCCAACTTAGCTTTTGTCTCCTATCTCACCCCACCCACCTGACCTTCTGGAGGGGACTATCAAGTCTCATTTAGATAATTGCCCCATGCCTGCACTGGTGCTCAATTGTTGAATAATTTTAGGGTATATGTACTATGCTGAATATTGTGTTAAACACTGCTGTAATTTGGATCTGGATGTCCCCAAAATGTCCATGTGTTTAAAGGCTTGGGCTCTTGTGTGGTGCTATTAGGAGGTGATGAAACATGTAAAAGGTAGAGCTGACTGAGAAGTCTCAGGTCACTGGGCATGCCCTTGAAGGGGGTGGTAGAATCTAGTCACTTTATGTATCTTTCTCATGCCAGTCATGAGGTGAGCAGTTTTGCCATATGCTGCCACCATGATGTACTGCCTTGTCACAGGTCCAAAAGCAATAGGGCAAATTGATAATGGACTGAAACCTCCAAAACTTTGAGCCAAAATAAACCTTCTATCATTATAAACTTATCATCTCAGGTATTTGTTACAGTAACAGAGGACAATTGAGGATCTTAGGATGAAAACTAACATTTAAAGAGCAATTTATAGGTCATGAGATGCATTCACAGACCCTGTCTTACTAGATCCACACAAAAACTTTAAGAGGAATAAAATTTTTATTATTTTTCAAATATAGAATCTAAGAATCACAGGGGTTAAGTAGCTTTTCTGAGGTCAGAGAGCAAAAAAGCGAAACTGGATCTTTCATTCCAAGTTTGGTTCTTGCCTAATATCACTTCCTCTCCTCACGCTCTCCCCAAGTTAAGATATTGACACACTTACATCTATTTTTTCTTTAATGGCAGCTGTATCGAGATAATTCATCTACCATAAAATTCACCCTTTGGTTTTAGCATATTAACATATCATTTCTATCTATTTCCAAACCTTTTTCAAACCCCAAATGAAACCCCACACTCATTAGCCACCACAACCCCATTTGCCCCTTCCCCCAGCTCCCTGCAACAACTAGTCTTTTTGTCTGGATTTGCTTACTCAGAATGTTTTGAATAAGTAGAATCATACAGTATGTGACCTTTCATATCTGGCTTATTTCATATAGCACAGCCTTATCAAGATTCACCCATGGTGAGCATGTATCAGAATTTCTTTCCTTTAAATTGTAGAGCAATATTTCATCGTATGACTATACCACATTTTATTATGTATCAGTTGATGGGTGGGTTGTTTCTACTTTGAGGCTGTTATAAATAATGCTCCAAGGAACATTTGTGTGCAAGTTTTGTGTGAAGGTATGTTTTCAGTTCCCTTGAATATATACCTAGAAGTAGGAACTGTCAGGTCACATGGTAACTCTACATTTAATACTTTAAGGAATGAAAAAAGTGTTTTCCAACATGACTGTACCATATTGTATTTCCACTAGCAATATGTGACAGTTGCAATTTCTCTATATCCTTGTCAACCCTCTTTCGTTCTGTTTTTTATTATAGCTAAACTGGTGGATTTGAAGTGATATCTCATTGTGGTTTTATTTGCATTCCCCTGATAGTTAAAAACATCGAATATCTTTCTGTATAGTTATTGGTTTTTTGTGTATCTTCTTTGAAGAAAATTCTATTCAAATTCTGTGTCCATGTTTTAATTGGGCTATTTGTTTTCTTCTTTTGAGTTGTAAGAGTTCTTTATGTATTCTATATAAAATTCTTTATAAGATATATGATTTTCAAATATTTTAGCTCATTCTGTGGACCATCTTTTTGTTTTCTTGATGGTGTCTTTTGCCATGCAAAAATTTTTAACTTTGATAGTGAACAATTTATCTACTTTTTTTCCTTTCATCCCCTGTGCTTTTTGCGTCATATTTAAGAAGCCATTACCTAATTCAAGGTCTTAAGACTTACTCCAATTTTTCCTTCTAAGAGACTTACAGTTTTGGTTCTTTTATCTAAGACTCTGACCTCTTTTGAGTTACTTTTGCACATGGTGTGAAGTAGGGGGATGTAGATATCTAGCTATTCCATTTGCTGAAGAGTATTTCCCCACTGAATGGCCATGGCACTCTTGCCAAAAATCAAATGACCATGATCTTTCATCACACCCAAAAATCAACTCAAAATGGATCAAAGACTTATGTAATGCTTGAAACTATGAAACTACTAGAATAAAAAACACAGAGGGAAAGCTTCATGATATTCATGTAAGCAAGAATTTTTAAAAAAATAAAACTCAAAAACATGGGAACTTAAACAACTCAATAACAAAAACCCAAATAACCCAATTTTAAAATGGGCAAAAACCTGTGTAGACATTTCTCAGAAGAAAATGTACAAATGGCCAATGGATATATGAAAAAATGCTCAACATCACAAATCATCAGGTAAATGCAAATTAAAACCACTCCAGTCAGAATGACTGCTGTCAAAAAATCAAAAGATGATGAGTGTTGGCAAGGAGTGGAGAAAAGGAAAATCCTCACATACTGTCATTGAGAATATAAATTAATATAGCCATTATAGAAAACAGAATGGAGTTTCCTCAAAAAATTCAAAATAGAACTATCATAGTATCCAGCAATCCCACTACAGGGCATATACCTAAAGAAATGAAATCAGCATGTTGAACAGATACATGCACTCCTGTGTTTACTGCACCACTACTCACATTGGCCAACTTGTGGAATCAGCCTAGGTGTTTGTTGATTAGAAGCGGTAGGAACAGATATCCTTGTCTTAACATTCCATCTTTGACCATTAACTACAATGCTAGTGATATGTTTTTCATAGAGGGTTTTTATCAGGTTGAAGAAACTCCCTTCTGTTCCTATTTTGCTTATTGCTTTTTATCATAAAAGGGTGTTGGATTTTATTTTTGCATAAGTTGAGTGATCAGGTAGTGCTTGTTCTATTAATAAGGCATGTTACAATTTTTTTTATATTGAACCTACCTTGCATTCCTGGGATAAATCTCACTTGGTCACTATATATATATATACACATATGTTTCATATGTTGTTTGATGCAGTTTGATAGTACATATGAGGATTTTTGCACCTATATTCATAAAGGATATTAGTTTTTAGTTTTCTTTTGATTTTTTGTTTTGATGTTAGTGTAATAGTATTCTAATAACATGTTGGGAAAAGTTAACTCTTCTGTCTCAGGGGAGAGTTCTCAAAGAATTGGCATTGCTTCTTTGCACATTTGGCAGATTTTACCCTTGAAACCCTCTGGGCCAGGCTTTTCTTCACAGAAAGTTCTTTGATACAATCTCTAATTCATATGTATGTATGAATTGATTTTCTTTTTTGTCTTGAGTCACTTTCAGTTACATCTTTCTAGAAATTTGTTCATCTCACCTAAGTTATTTAGTTTGTTTGCACACAATTGCTTATAGTAGCCCCTCATTATTCCTTTTATTTCTATATGGTTGGTAATAATGACCTTTCTTTTATTCTTGATTTTATGAATTTCAGTCCATTCTCTTTTTTCTTTCATTTTATTGGTTTCTAGCTAACGATTCACCAATTTTGTTGATATTTTCAAAGAATCAACTTTCAATTTCATTCATTTATCCTATTATTAGTTTTCTACTTTATTTATTTTCACTGTAGTCTTTACTATTTCTTCCCTCTACTTGCATTAGGGCTTAATTTGTTATTGTTTTCTAGTTTCTCAAGGGGAAAAGGTTAGGTTATTAATTTGAAATCTTTTCTCCTTTTTAATAAAGTAATTTACAGCTATAAATCTCCCATGAGTTTAGTTGGATCCCATAAGTTTGTTGTGTCATTTTATTGATTTTGTTTCTCTCAAATATTTTCTGATCATTTATTTATTTTTTCTGTTGACAGGTTATTTAGGAATGTGTTGTTTAATTTTACATATTTATGAATTTCCCAAATTTCTAATTTTATTCCATTATGAGCAGAGAACATGATTGGTATTATTTCAAACCTTCTGCATTTATTGTGGCTTTTTTTATGGCCAAATATATAACAATTCTAGAGAATGTTCTATGTATACTTGAGAATAATGTATATTCTGCTCTTGTGGTATGATATGTTCTTCAGATGTCTGTTAGGTCTAGTTGATTTATGGTGCTACTTGATTAAAGAAAATCATTTGTCAGTTGTTCTAATAATGAAGACGGGATTTTGAGATGGCCAACTATTGTTTTCCAATTGTCTATTTCTACCTCAAGTTTAACTTCTTTGTTTTTTTGTATTTTAGGGCTCATTGTTAACTGCATATATGTTGAGTTTTCCTGATGGATTGATCTTTAATCACTTAGAAATATCCTTCTTTTTTTCTAGTAATAATTTTTGTCTTGAAATGTTTTTTGTCTGATATTTTTATAGTCTGTCCTGTCTTCTTTTGATACTGTTTGTATGGTATCTCTTTCCATTCATTTGCTTTCACCTATTTGTATTTAAGTATAATGTGAAAACTCTTTGAGTTTATCCTCTTTGGAACTTTTTGAACGCTTTGGATATGCAGATTAATGGTTTTAACCCAATTTGAAACACTTCAACCGTTATTTGTTCAAATATTCTTTCCTTTTCTTTCTCTCCTGTCCTTTAGTCTCCCATTATGCATATGTTGCTATGCTTAGTGGGATCCCATAGGTCTCTAAGACCCTGTTCTTTTGTCTTTATTCTTTTTTTTTTTTTTTTTTTTTTTTTTGGTACCAGGGGGATTGAACCCAGGGGCACTCCACCACTGAGCCACATCCCCAGCCCTATTTTTTGTATTTTATTCAGAGACAGGGTCTCACTGAGTTGCTTAGGGCCTCGCTAAATTGCTGAGGCTGGCTTTGAACTCACCATCCTCCTGCCTCAGCCTCCCAAGTGCTGGGATTACAGGTGTGCGCCACCACACCTGGCTTGTCTTTGTTCTTTTGTGTTGTCATTCTTTAGATTGGATAACCTCAGATCATATGTCCTTAAGTTGGCTAATTCTTTCTTCTATCTCAAATCTGCTGTTGAGTTCTGTGATGGTTAATTTTAAGGGTCAATTTAGCTACATTAAGGAATTCCATGGAGTGCTGATAAAGCATTATTCTATGTCTGTGAGAGTGGTTTCCAGGAACAATTAGAATTTGAATCATTGGACCAAATAAGGAAGGTCCACTCTTACCCAGTGTGGGAAGGCACTGTCCCATCAATTGAGGATTCAAATAGAACAAAAAAGTGAAGGGAAGGGAAATTTGTAAACTCTCCATCTCTGTTTTTGTCCGTTTCTCTCTGTGTGTGTGTGTGTGTGTGTGTACCTCCTAGTGAGTTTATTGTAGTTTTGATTGTCATTACTTTTGCTATTTGTTTCTTCAATTAATTTCCTGAACTAGTTTTATAAAATATGTACTTTTTTCATGTGTAAGGCAGTGAAGTATCTGTTTAGTCAGCTTAGTAGATTAATGATTGCACAGAGATTTTGTAAAAGGCCTTAACTAATAAGTCAGTAGGTCTCCCAGCCTTTTGCAAGGGGATTTCTCTGTGTGTTGGAGCATTTTTTTAAAGTAGATTACAATTCCACCTTAACCTTCATTTCCTACTAGAGTCGTGCCTCAAGGCTAATAAGAGGTAAGAACTTAAGGCTTTCTAAGAGTCTTTTCTTGGAATGTACACAACTCTGAACATGTCCAAAGTCCTGTGCATGTGCATGGCCTACTAGATTCCCAGAAATAAGTTGCAGATATTCAAACTTCCCTCTGAACGTCTCATTAGCCTGCTTGTCTGCCTCTCTTCCTCTCTCTCTCTCTCTCTCTCTCTCTCTGTCTTTCTCTCTTTCTCTCTCTGTCTCCCCCCTTTCCATTCAGCCTCTTTTTTTTTGCATTAGTGGTCAAATTTATTTATTTTAATTTTTTTGATTCATTGTACACAATGGGGTATATTTCTCTGGTTGTACACAAAGTAGTGTCACACCATTTGTGTAATCATACATGTACCTAGGGTAATGATATTTGTCTCATTCCATTATCTTTCCTTCCCCCTTCCCCCTCCCTACCCCTCATTTCCTTCTACACAATCCATCCTTCCTCCATTCTTCCCTTAGCCCCACCCCCCATTACATATCATCATCCATTTGTCAGAGAAAACATTCAGCCTTTGATATTTTGGGATTGGCTTATTTCGCTTAGCATCATATTCTCCATCCATTTACCTGCAAATGCCATAATATCATTTCTCTTTATGGCTGAGTAGTATTCCACTGTGTATATATACCACAGTTTCTTGATCCATTCATCTACTGAAGGGCATCTAGATTGATTCTATGAGCTAGCTATTGTGAATTGAGTGCTATAAACATTCAGCCTCTTATTAGCTGAAACTAGTAATGCAACCTCAGGCATCTGTGACATTAAACAATTTCAGCTGATTGTTTTCAGTGACTGCCTTGTGAGCCAGATGGTTGCACATAGACAGCTTTGATAAAGACAAGCCCTGAGGATGAAGCTTTGCAGCAAGTTGCCAAACAATTATCAGGATGTAGAATTTCAAGGGAACTCCAAACTTGCCTCCTCTCTCCACTAAAGACCTGAAGACTAAAGACCACTAAATTGTTATTTTTCAGTTACTATGGTTGCTAGACTGTTGATCCTCAAGGCTGCAGTAGAACTAGGTAGAGGGGAATGGGATTAGATTAGACTAAAACAGGGATAAATCTGGTCTAAGATTGTCCAAGGGTCTGAGTTCAAATTATGTTTAGTCAACAAAGTGTATATATCACAGATCCTTACTGTTTTAGCTTCATTTCTAAATTATAAGGCTGTTGTGTATTTTAAAAAACTATAATTGACAATGCCAAATTCTGTTCAGGATTCAGGGTAATTGAAATTCCTATCCACTGCTGGTAGAAATGCGAAATGGTACAGACACTTTGAAACAAATTTTTTTCAGTTTTGAATAAATCCAAACATACATCTACTATTTGATGCAGCAGTCTGACTCCCAGATATTTCCCTAAGGGAAATTAAAAGGTATGTCCATGCTGAACCTGTATGTGAATGCTTATAACGACCTTATTCATATCAACAGAACCTAAGGGTGAATATCCTTCAACTGGCAAAAAGATGAACATGGTAGAGTACTATCATACAATGGAATTATATTCAAAAATAAGAAAGAACAAATTACTGATATTCCAATAACAGAGATGAATCATAAGAACTTATGCTAAACGAAAGGAACCAAGCTCAAACGACTGCAGACTGAATGCCTTTATTTATATAATGTTCTATGAAAGACAAACATTGCCAGAGGCTGCAGGTGAGAAAAGAGATTGACTATAAAGAAGATGTGGAGGGGGAATGATGCAACTGTTTAATATCTTGATTGTGGAGATGATTCCATGATTATATGTTTTGGTCAAAACACATAGAACTATACCATAAAAAGAATGAACTTATTGTATATAACTTAATATCCTAATTTAAAAATAAATAAAGCTAGAATAGTTTTAGTGGGGAAAAAGGAAGCTCTGTTGCTCTCTGTAAACACTCTTGTATAGCTCCCTCCCTGCAGGGGACTGCTAGGGTCTGAGTTTTAGTGTTCCCTTGGTTTAACTGAAGGCCTGTAGATTCTCAGATATCTCAATTGAAAAGAATCTTTGAACTGGCCCAGTTAGTGGGTTAGTGCTGGGATCACTCTCTCCTAAGAACATTTTATGAGCAACAATCCCAATCTCAATGTGTGTCAGAGGCAAGAACCATAGGGAAACCTGCAGTTATTATAAGACATTGAGTGATACTTGAGCTTTCTTTCAAATCTCCATGGAAACATTGTCACCATATCATCTTCTGATTCCATTCACAGCTGGAGCTACATAGCGGAAGCTACAGATATGGGCTCTGTCTGTAGCTTACTGCTCCCTGGATGGCTGAGCTTTGGTTTCGCTAGCAGCAGAGGACCATCGTGCATAGAGGATAGGCCCCAAGCACCATTAAAGGTGGCTGCATGAAGATGTTCAGTACACAGCATAAAAACCATTGAGTCTGTCTTTTTTTCCTACAATATCTTAAAGAGCTGTTTCTAGTACAGTGTAAATGTTTGTTTGGCTGCAACTTTGAAATTTATATAAAAAGACAACCAGCTAAAGAGAGGTCAAGAATAGGAAAACAAATGCACTAACCAACAGAGGAAAATGAATGCATATTATTAAACACACTAAAGGGAAATGTTCTCCTTCTGATCTGATTTATACAATGTCTACAGAGGGCATACTTCCTTTGGGCATGTGTTTTGGCTCAGGCTGCCTGATGGGCTGCCAGCTCTGGGAAGATGCTGGGGCCAATTTGGCTTCCCCTCACCATGAAGACACATAGTGACCTTAACCATCAAGTTTCCTCACCCTGCTGTCTTGAACTTTTCTCCAGGAGCAAGATTAGGATTTCTGTTCTCCCCCAGCTCATGAAGAAAAATAGCAAGATGAGGAAAAGAAATCCCTGGAGAATTTGATGGGGATAAAGAAGCTTGGATTCCTGCTTGGTCCAAAGCCTTTTCTCCCTCCTTTATTGGCTTGTTTCTCTGGAGGGGAGATCACCAGGGAAAGAGGGTTATCCTTTTAATTTGAGATACTTAGTGGCCTGCTTGTACCCCTCCCTCTGGCTCAGGGAATCATTCTGGACCAGGGAGGCACTTTGCTGTTTTTCAAGTTCCTTCTGGGCTTCTGTTAGGTGAGCCAGTGGTGTGGTCTATAGTAAAACTTCAATCAAGTAAACAGCTGCAGTTATTGTTCAGATGAACAGTTAGGCTTTGGTGGGAGACCCATGGGTAATGTGTGTGCATTTGGGAGTGGGGACTGCACAGTGGCAATGTCAGAGGGGAGACAAGGCCCTGAGTAAATCACCATTTAAAATAGATCTTCCAGAGTGATTATGTTGCCTGCAAAAACAATAACAAACAACAACATGATGAAGAAATTCAGTAACTTCATGGTGCTAGGAGAGGTGCTCTAAGCTCAGCAAGGGGAAATTTTCCTTTTAATACTGAAAGGAGTAAGTCAGGGACTTTACAAAAAACTACATGAAATTTTCAAAAGTTTCTACATGACACGTTCTCCCATTTCCGACAGTTCTTGGGATGCCTTTAAGTTTCCTTGACTTTCTTTGGCTCTTTCTTCTCAGCCAGGTAGATGGTGCTAAAACAGACCAGCAACAAAGGCAACAGGCTGGGCTGGCTGCTGCAAGCATCCCTGGCTCACCCAAGTCATTCAACTCTGAGGCCAGAGAGGAGCTCTGTGCAGCTCCCTGAAGTTGCTCCCACTCGTTCTGTCACCTTCTGTAGTCTTGGTGACCCACTTGATCCATAGGGGATTTTCAATTTCAGTCTAGCACTTAGGTTGATAATGTTGCATTAGCAATTGTTTAATCTTTAATTTTTACTAAGAAGAAGCATGGATATGTAGACTTTCATAACTTTTAATGATAAAAGTTTTAACCCCTGTTATACAAATAAGAATACTGATAATTATATTTTGTTATAGATAGAATTGGGTTCCCTCAAATTTTGTATGCTGAAGTCCTAACCTTCACTGAGACTGTATTTGGAGATAGGACTTTGAAAGAGGAAAGTAAGACTAAATGAGGTCATAATGGTGGGATCCTAATCCAACCAGACTGATATTTTTATAAAGAAAGGGAGAAACACCAGGACTGTGTGTGTACAAAGAAGGACCAAATGATGACACAGCAAGGAGTTGGCCATCTTCAAACCAAGGAAAGAAGTCTCAGGAGAAACCAAACCTGCTGACTTTCCAGAATGGTAGAAATAAACTTCTGTTGTTTAAACCACCCAGCCTGTGGCATTTTGTTATGGTTACCCTAGCAGACTAATGCTTCACTCCACTCTTGATCCTTCTGAGTGCTTTACATTCATTATTTCTTTTAATCCCTTAACCAAGCCTATGTGATTATCCCCAAATTAAGAGTTGAGAAAACAGTAGTAAATAAGTGCTGGGATTTGAAGTCAGGTCTGCTGACTGCAAAACCCTGCACACGAGTTGGACACTAGACTGCTTCAAAAGGAAGTGTAGCCCAGGATGCTCAAGAGAGTGGGCCTGGTACAGCATCAGGTGTCCTCCTTGAGAATTCAAATGACCCAGATTCCAGCCCTGACACTGCCACTGACTGTCAGGGGCTAAATGGTAGCCTGCCCCCCTGCCAAGATATGTCCATGTCCTAAACACCAGAACCTGTCAATATTATCTTATATGGTAAAAATGTGAATATTGCCTCAAGTGGCAAAAACTCCAATGAAGATTTTGAGAGGAGGAGCTTATCCTGGTTTATCCAGGTGGGACTTAAATGCCAATGCAAGTGCCATAAGAAAGAGACAAAGGAAGATAACACATATGGAAGGAAAGGCAGTCACACAGAGGAGAAAGCACTCTGAAGACAGCAGGAAGAGAGGCAGCCACAAGCGCAAGTTTTGGACTTCCAGCCTCCAGAATGGTGAAGGAATCAATCCTGTTGGTAGCAACACCAGTTTGTGGGACTTTGTTGCAGCAGCTTCAAGAAGCTAATACAGTTACTCCCCTACGAAACCAACATGTTAGGTAATGCCATTAGTAGGGGCTTGGCTGCTAGGCGTCTACCCTGGAATCATCCACCTCCGGGGTTACCAATACTTTAAAAAGTTTTGAGGTCTGAGCATCACCCCAAGGTAACAGAAGCAGGAAGTGTAAGAACCCTCCAGGTGACTATAATGGTGCCTGGGCAGACCCCTGGTTTCAGTGTCCAGACCCTAAGGTCTCCCAGAGGCTGTGATTAGCACCGAACAGAGCCCAGCGTCCCTTTCTTACAAAGCTTTCAGAAACGCCATGAAGTTTTGAGCAGAGAGAAAACCAGGACTTTCTAGAATAGAAATGGATAGCCCGAGAGTCCTCCCCAGACTGCAGAGGGGGAACAGAGCCTTTCGGGAGAAAGGGAAGAGGCCAGCCGGCAGCAGGCGCGGGTGGAAATGAAACCGCCTGGGAGGTCTGGGGAGCCTTCAATAACATGGGATCGGACGACGAGGGTGGAGAGGGCTGTGGGGCCGACGGGAGGCACCTGTGAAAATAGCAAATACTTGAGCCAGAGACGGTACACATCCTGCCCTGGCTCCCGCAGGTTTCCCGCAGAGGCAAGGATCACAGGGCCAGGGTGATGTGTCTCCCACGATGTCAGCGTCCCCGAGGGCCCGTCAGGAATTTGACAGGGGAACTAGCTCAGGGGCTGCAGCGACATCTGAGAAAGGCATAGGAGAGAAACGGAGGGAGGGAGCCATAGTCAGATCATCATTTCCAAAGATATGGCTTTAACCTCTGCCCCTCCTGCCCGCCTGGGCCGGGAGACCCCGACAAGCCAAGAAACTTGTCTAGGAGGGAGGGGCGTGCGGGCGGGGGAGGAGGAGAAGGGGAGGCAAGGGGGAGGGAAGCGGCGGGGAGGGGGAGGGGGAGGGGGAGGGCCTCCGCCGGGCGCCATCGTCTCTTCTCCACCAAGCAGCTGACAGACACTTGAGAACTTTCCTTCCCAAGCCCGTATCCTGCTGGTTCGGGGCAAAGTGTGCAGCTTTCCCACCAGGATCAGTGAGGAAATGGCCTGGTTTGGACTCAAACAGACTGATTTGTTTTCCCAACAACGCCTCAGCTCAGTTGAGGGAGCCCCAGTGATCCCGCTTTTCCAGGGTGCCTCTCTCTCCCCACCTCCCTCTCCTGCTCTGAGAACACATCACCCAGTGTCTGTAAGGCTTCTGCTTCTTGTTTGACATCCCTTATTTACAAAGCAAACAGAATGTTCCTTTTAACACACATCATGCTAAGTTTATTAATGCAGAAAACAATCCCAGGGGGCCGACCCGGGGGACCCTTGAAACCTGCCAGCACAAACTCTTCAAACGCTCAGCCCGTCAGATCCTCCAGGACAATATT
Source organism: Glaucomys volans (assembly GCA_020662805.1). Taxonomy (NCBI): domain Eukaryota; kingdom Metazoa; phylum Chordata; class Mammalia; order Rodentia; family Sciuridae; genus Glaucomys; species Glaucomys volans. The sequence continues at coordinate 648,031 of JAJEJO010004865.1, read as the reverse complement.
TCACACAATGGAGTAAAAATAATATTTTTCTTTGGGCCTTTCCAGCCGCTTTTGTGGCAAGCAGACAGAAATTATTTTCTTACTCTGCTCCCAGAGCAGAAATCTGGACGAAGCTGCGTTTATTTGTTTAACACAATGATTTCATCCTAAATGTCTCGACAGCAAATAGTTGGTGGTTTAATAAAGGGCCTTTGAAAGGAGGCTGGAGCTAGGGAAATGTGAGGCATGTGGCTCTCAGGGGCCAGGCAGCCATGGGCTGCTGCGACTGTGTGCCCACCCCCAGACTGTTGGGGAGCCCTGGGGGTCATGGTATGTTATTGCTCCCTGATCAGAACAATTCGTGCTGCTTCCATCCCGGAGAAGGAAGGAGACTGACCCCTTGGTCTTGAATGCCAGACCTTCCTCAAGACTGGCCCTGCCAAAAACAGACAGACATAACTACAAGCAGATACTCAAACCTGAGTGCAGAAAAGAAGCCTTTTGTGTTCCTTTTTGCCTTCCCTTGATTAAAAATTATGTTCTGTGTCAACCAAATGTTGGTTGCTGTTCTGATGCCAGCCTGGACTTCTGCAGCCAGGACTCTGATTAGGAGGAGGGAGAAGGCCCAGGGCCAGGTCTGGTCTAGGACTCCTCCAATGAGCACACCCTTCACTCCAGCCATCCAGGACCAAAGCCCCCTGGAGCTTTCCAACCTGCAATTTGAAGTATCAACAAAAATGCAAAAGGAATAATTTGCGTTTCACTTCTTTTCCTTGAGAAGAATTGTAAGGAGGAGCAAAATGGTACAAATAGAGCACAGAAGAAAAGAACCAGAAGATGGTAAATGGTGTAACAACTGCCTAGGCACCATGATCATCAGAGGCCAGCCCATCTTTTCACAGAAGAGGCCCAGAGAGGTTCAGTGATATGTTCGAGGGCACACAGCTGTTACAGGTAAAGCCATGGCTGGAATCAGGCATCTGCTTCCAGGGTGGAAGGGAAAAGAGCATAATCTATACCTAGCCTTACAGCTTTACAAAAACAAAAAGCTGCATGACAGGTCTCATTTTTGGCAGTTGGAACTTGGATGGAATATCTGATTCTGTTCCTGGTGATTACATCTGATTCGGTACCTGGTACAACTGATTCAGATTTGAATTAGCTTCTGGAATAGGCAAGAAGAGAAAGTGTTTTTCTCTCTCTCTCTTTTACACACACACACACGTACTTATAAAATCAATACTTATTTATTGAAGATTCTAAAAAATATGCACAAGTATAAACAAGACGACAAAAATGATTTATAAGTACTTAATAGTATACTACTGTTAGCTTACTTGTGTTTCTCCTCTTAATCTCTTACTTGGCTTCTATATGCTTTTAATATTGTTGTTGTTTTACAAAATTAAGATCCTAACTCCTATATTGTTAACAGTCTCTTGGAAGCATGACCTTTGAAAGACACTTGGCATTCAATCACATATGACTGTTAGAGTAAAGTGAATTCCCAGTGTGCTACAACTGGTCATGGAACAGAATATCTTTGAACAGCTCTTGAGGAACAGGCCCTGAAAGGTTGTTGGGCTGTGTGGGAGGTAGCCCTTGAATTCTTGCAGCAATTTAAGTTTCTACCCTTCACCTCAGAGTGGTCTTAAATTGCTTTTGAATCCAACTGCCTGCCCCTCACCCAGCCCTCTTTCATCTTTCCCACTTCTTCCTTTTTCCTTCTTCCTTCCCAGACCTGAAACAAACTTATCAATTCCTTACATCTACATGATGTTTTACAACCACAAGGAGTTTTTATCCAAAAAAAAAAAAAGGCTGCATTTTATTGTCATCAAAATCTTATAACCTGGGCAAAGCAGAATGATCTTTATTTTACACTCAGCAAATGTTTTTTAGTGCTGATCATTGGCACTTTGACAGTCACTGAAGGAGGGACAAAAATAAGTCAGTTCTTATCTCCAGAACTTTTTGGTCTTGTGGGGGCACTTGTAAGAATTCAGTAGATGACGACTATTCTTATTTTGGGCTTAAATGACTTACTTCCGTCACATGATTTGTCAGTGGCTCAGGGAAATGCCCCCATACACCCTTGCTTTCTGGAGTCTATTCCCTCTGCCATGTGACTGTCAGTCAAGAGCAGGCCCTGGATTGAAAGGGAAAGGTCAAAACAAGTGGATGATGGGGGATCTTTCAAATTCCCCCTACCCCTTTATCTCAAGCTCCAGTGAAAGGTCCTAACATTTGTGACCCCAAGTTGCCCTAAGAGGGGTCACTCTGTGGACTGAAGTTTTCTTTGTGTTGGAGGTAGAGATGATGTAATTTATCTTTTAGTGAACAAATGCTTGTTTGAGAGCAAACAACTACTATATACCTTAAAGGATAAAAAAAGAAGAAAGGAAATAATAGCATTTCCCATGTACCAGTCTCTATATTAAATGCTTTACATACATTCTTCTGTTTCAATCAGAATCATGAGAAACCCAACTGTTTTATTCATTGCTTAGGACCTCCTCAGTCTTTTGGACCTAGTGAAATGCTGGCCACTTAGCACTGGATAAGTGCTAAATGAATAAATTATGAATGCCCATTTTATAGATAAGCAAATGGAGGTTTTGAGAGCTCAGGCATCTAGTACTAGGTCAAAGAGACAGTAAGTAATGGAATTGGAATTCAAACCAGTCTACCTTTTCTAGAGCTGTACATTTCTTACCACTTCACTCTTGGTGAGCTGTGTATATGATGCAGCATGAAGAACTATTCAGCTATCACGGATGTGGTGGCTTAGAAAATACAGTTCATTGTGCATGGACTGTCTTACAGTTCAATTTTGCCTCTTTCTCCAGTTCCTAGCACTTTGTTATGAAAACAATACTTGCTGGTGTTTACTGATTGACTGTGCTTTCTCTAAGTCATTGGATGCTCATTTCTACATCACCACTTGCACTGGGGCTCTGATTCCATGAAAGTGGAGAGCTACTCTTCAAAAATACTACAAAAGATACAGTTTTACATTCTCTTCAGAAATGTGGAGAAACAGGTCTCCTACTGAAGAAACTAAGGCAAAAAATAAAATTTTGTCAGTGTTGCTTCTAGATATGTCAGGATCTCATCACTAGCAACCCATCAGGCAGGGGTAAGAAAGCTACTGAAGAAGCCACTTCCTTAAGTCTTGGGATGTCCATCTTCTCCTTTGGTTTGACTGCTAGTCCAACCAGAGAGCTAATTGTTAGGTCTGAAAGAAGCTCTTGTTAGCAAGACTACCTGCTCAACATGCAGAGACCTAAAATCAATTTTATAGTCCATTGTATGCATTCATGTGTGGGAGTTTAGAATTGAGTGTTTATTAAATTGAGGAGTTTAGTTTAGTGTTTATGTTTCATGCATTTATAAGTTGTGACACTGGGTATGATTTGGAAAACAGGCTTATGAAATCAAAACAAAGTTATCTATACTGACGCTGAATACCATTTAGCTTTTGTTCTGTCTAAATAGTGAGATCTTTGCTGATAATATACATGTTGACCTAAGAAAGCAATGATTTCAGAAGGGTTATAGGCACTCTCTGGGAATATCCAGTTGATACTAAAAAGCCATAGGAGGACTGTTTGGGAAAGAAAATTGATGCGTGTCAAGGAAAGTTGCTTTGGGCTCTGGAGGAGAGCATTTGAAGTTACTTTTTCACTTTCTTTACTCCTCCCCAACCCAAGACTCCCACCCCTTGCTCAAGTATGCAGTGTGCTTGGACCAAACCAGCAAATATTTCCTGGATTTCTCCAGTGTGATTTCTCTGTCTTTGTCACCCAAGTGTGAGTCTCACCCAAACAATCTCTGGGTGTTTTTTTGTTTTGTTTTGTTTTGTTTTAAGGGGAAGGGACTTTCTGAAGGAGATGGTTTTATTTTGCAACTTACAAAAAGCAATAGAATCCTTTCTGAAATATTTGTTTTGGACCCCAGAATGTAACCTGATGCTCCCAATCATCACTTTCATTTCATGGAACTTAGACTGCATCTTGGAGGCTCATTAAGTTATCTAGTCAGTGTGTCCATTTTTAGCCTGAACCAAATCTAAGTGGTTCCATGTGGAGATAACCCAAAGAATTCTTATTTAAACTACCTTTGGAGACTTGCAGTGAGTATTCTTGACATGCATATACAAATGAAGTCATTGGTTGGGGATACTAAGCAGATCACTCATGTAGCACCTGGCCTAGAATAACTCACTTTTAGTTCAAAATAACTAAGCAGCAGAATTCTCCAAAAGCCTCAGAGTGCCACTAAATATAATAAATTTTCTTTTACTTATAACCAAATCATTTAAAGCTCAGTGATGACTTTTAATATTATTTTTATAACATTATATCTATTACAGGTCAAAGAGCCCACCCCTCAACAAAACAATAACATTGAGTGAAAGCTTTTATATAAAGTTTCTCTCTATTAGAAAAGTTAGTTTTGGCCCCCAAACATCAGTTTTTATGGGTTTCTATAAAATCATGACTATTTCTTAGCAGTTGAATTTTCCAAGTCTTGTAATGAAATTCTTAGTTATATTAGCTCTTTAAAGTGAAGAATGAGTGACTTTGACTTCAGGGAAGATGGAGTGGTCATACTTTTTATTTTTCCTGCCATTAAAACCCCTGGATATTATATATGAAACTAGTATAAGAAGGCTCTGGAAGATGAAAAAAAAGAAAAAGGCAGACCAGCTTATGACACGAGGACCAACAAATGACACAGAAGTGAGCTTTCTGGACACTCTTTGGCCTCATATCTACTAGACTTGGAGCTAAAATAATAAAAATGAAGATGAAAAAAAAAAAAAACCAGGAACCAAGAAATACAAATTGGTGCAGAGATTAAAAAACAACAAAAAACCACCTCAACAAAAACCCTGAATCTGTAGCTTAGCAAAATCAAAACTTTAGATAATAGTCTAACCTTAGATAATAGCCTAATAGAATAACCTTAGTCTATTCCAACCAAACCCCACAGGAAAAAAAAGTGACCTTATCCTACCATGCCGACAAAGGCATAGACTGACTCTCTCTCTCTCTCTCTCTCTCTCTCTCTCTCTCTCTCTCTCTGTACCAGGGATTGAACTCAGGGGCACTTAACCACTGAGCCATATCCCTAGCCCTTTTTATTTTTTGAGACAGGGTCTCACTAAGTTAGGGCCTTGCTAAGTTGCTAAGGCTGGCTTTGAGCTCACAATCCTCCTGCCTCAGCTGGGATTACAGGCATGTGCCACCAAGCCAAGCAAGGCCTAGACTTTCAACCTCACAGGTTCTAATGGGATACCCCAACCTCCCTGCCATGATGGAGTCAGAAAAGGCCAAATAAGGAGCTGGAACTTTGTCCCTACCAGTTCCACCTGTGATGTCAGTGGAGATCACGTGAGGAGCCTAAACTTTTGCTTTTATGCAACAGTAACAAGGCACCCCTCCTCTTCCCCACTCGGGTGGTGTCAGAAGAGGCCAAGCAGAGAGTCAGGACTCTCACAAGTGCCCAGTGATAACAAGGCCTCCCTACCTCCATCTCAGGAGACACCACAGGGACCCAGATCTCTCACTTCCATCCAGTAGTAACAAGGACCCCTCTCTCCACCTCAGATATCAGCAGAGGCCAAGAGGGGAGCTGTCACCTCCACCTATTGGTGACAACGTGATGACTACCTCTTTTGTTTCTAATGGAATGATCTTTTTTAAAAAGTCAGTAAAAACAGAAGGCTTAAATAAAGTTCCAGAGTCTGCTAATATAATACAAAAATGTTCAGATTTCAATTGGACAGTACTTGTTATAAAAGAACCATGAAGCTGTCAAACTGAATGAAGAAGGACAAGCAGTAGACACTAACAGTGACACAATAGAGGGAGGCCAGAATTATCTGACAATCTTTAAAGCATCCATGCTAATAAAGCTTCAATGAACAATTATGAACATAATTGTAATAAATTAAAAAAGTGAAAATGAAAATAAAAAGACCCAGTGAAGGAATTGAAAATCTCAGCAAAGAAATAGAAAATATAAAGGAAAGACAAGTGGAAATTTTTGAACTAAAAGATATAATAACCAAAATAAAAGGTTCAGTTGATGAGCTCATCAATAGAATGAGGACAGAAGAAAGAACTGGTAAATTGGAAAATAGAACAATAGAGATTGTTCATTCTGAATAACAAAGAGAAAATAGACTGAAAAAAATTAACACAGTCTCAGGAACCTGTGGAACCACAACAAAGGATCTAACATTCATATCATCAGAGCCCCAGAAGAAAAGGAGAAAGAGAGCAGGGCTGAAAAAGAACTTGAAGAAATATCAGCTGAAAATTCCCCAAATTTGATAGGAAAAATAAATTTACACATTCAAGAAACTGACCAAACTTGAAATAGGAAAATCCAAATAAATCTACACCAAGATACATCATAGTTAAAGTTCTGAAATCTAAAGAAATTATATGGAGGAAATAGTTGAGATAATTATGTTATAAATTGGGGAGGCAAAGGCACATAAGTAAGTTGTCATAGTCCTTTGTGCTCCTATAACAGAATACCATAGATAGTGTAATTTATAAGCAGAAATTATTGGTTTGCAGTTCTGGAGGATGGGCCAATATTGAGGTGCTGTCCTAATGAGAGCCTTTCTATTGCATCACAACATGGTAGAAGGACTTAAAGAGAGAAAGGGAACAAGAGGGGATGAACCTGATTCTCTGATAGTAAAACCACTCCTGTGATAACAGCAACAGTTCATTAGTGAGAGCAAAGCTCTCATAGCCTGAAACCCTCTTGAAGGTCCCATCTCTGGGACCTTTTTTAATACTGTTACAACGGTACTTCAACATGAATTTTGGTATAGACTATGTTATGGATATACATAGATATACAAAATACTTATTTTATGGATAAGTTATGGATATACAAAATACTTTTTGTAGCAACCACTGTAAACACTGTAGATTAATAAAATACAATTATATAAAAGGTGTGTGTAATGCACAGGAAGTCTGGAAAAATAAGCAACAGCAAAAGAACAGAGAATAAAAACAAAATGGTAAACTTAGCCCCTAACCTATCAATAAATACATCAAATGTAAATTGTCCAAAAAAAACACTTAAAAGATAATGTGTTATGGTTTAGATACAAGATGTCTCACAAAAGCTCATGTGTGAGATGATCCAAGAAAGTTTAGAGGTGAAATGATTGGATTTTGAAAGCCTTAAACTAATTAGTGCATTAATCCACTTGAGTAGATTAACTGGATGGTGACTGTAGGCAGGCAGGGTGTGACTGGGGGAGATGCATCATTGGGGGCATGCTTTTGGAGTATATATTTTGTCCCTGGTGAGAGGAGCTTCTTGCTCTCTCTGCTTCCTGGTGTCATATCCTAAGCTCTTTCCCACCACCATGCCCTTCTGCTTTGATGTTCTACCTCACCTCAGATCCAAAGCAATGGAATTGGTCATCTATGAACTGGGACTGCTGAAACTGAACCCCAGATAAACTTCTCCTCCTCTAAAATTACTCTTGTCAGGTCTTTTGGTCACAGTGATGAAAAAAACTGACTAAAATAGAATGGAAGAATGGAGTAAAAATACATTTGAACCTGGCATGGTGGTGAACATCTGTAATCCCAGCTACTTAGAGGACCACAGTTCAAAGCCAGCCTGGACAACTAATCAAAATGGAATAAGGAATAAAATAAAATAAAATAAAAATATCTCAAAATAAAAATACAATAAGGGCTGGGGATATAGGTCAATAGTAAAGTCTCAGTAGTAAAAGTTAAAATTTTTTTTTCACCTAACTATATCTGTCTGTAAGAAATTTGCTTCAAATATGATGATATAAGTATGTTGAAAATAAAAGGATGCAGAAATTTATCATTCAAACATTAGCAAAAGGAAATCAGAAGTGGCTATATTGTCTTTAGGTAAAGTAGACCATAGACCAAAGAAAGTTACCAGAGAAGGACATTATACAATGACAAAAGTGTCATTGAAGAAAATAAGTAAATCTTAAATATAAATACACCAAAAACAGGATGTATGAAGCAAGAACTGATAAAACTGAAGGGAGAAATAGAAAATAGTGGGCGATATCAACAATCCTCTCTAACAATTGGAACAAACCTCTCTAACCACAATAGAATCAAATGAGAAACCAATAACAGAAAGATAAAAGGAAAATTTTCAAATACTGAAAATTAAACAATGAAATAATTAATTGGTCAAAAGAAGTTTAATGAAAATTAAAAGACATAGTACTGAATGAAAATTAAAATATGTTTCAAAATATGTGGGAGATAGTAAAGCAATGCTGAGAAGAAAACTTACAATAGTAAATATATACAATATAAGATTATTAGGAAATAATCTAAACTCTCACTTCAAGAACCTAGAAAAAGAGAAACAAAATAAACCTAGAGCAAAGGAAGAGCAAAAACATTAAAGATAAACAGAAGTCAACAAAATTGGAAATAGAGAAAAATCAATGAAACAAAAAGATATTTCTTGGAAAAATCAATAAATCGGCATAATATTAACAAGACTGACAAAGAAAAAGGAAGAAGAAACAAATTACCAATACCAAGAATGCACTTCTCATTGGGATATCACTGAAGGCCTTGTAAATGTCAAAAGAAGATAAGGATATATTTTGAATAACTGTACACACACACACTTGACAACTTAGGGAGAAATGGACTGATATTCAAAAAACACAAATTTCCATCAGTCATCCAATATGAAATAGATAATTTGAATAGTCATATAGCTATTAAAGAAAATGAATGCATTACCTAAGGAGGGGGGATATCTAGATCCATATGGTTTCACTGGGAAATTGTACCAAATTTTTACAGAATTGACACCAATTTTACACAATTTTTTCCAGAAAATAGAATAGGGACACTTTGTCATTCATTTTATGAAGCTGGTATTTCCCTGATATCCAAAACAGTCAAAGACACTGCAATATGAAGAAACAGAAAGAGAGAAAAAAAAGGGGTGGTGGGACAGGGAGGCAGGCAGGGAAGAATTACTTACAAATACAGATGTGAAACCTTAACAAAATATTTGCAAGTAGAATTCAGCAACATATAAAAAGAATTATATACATCAGGACCATGTGGGCTTTATTCCAAGGATGCAAGACTAGTTCAATATTTGAAAACCAATCCAAGTAATCTACCATACTAATAAAATAAAGGACAAAAACATGATCATCTCAAAAGATTTAATAAAAGAATCTGACAAGATTCATCGTGCTTTCATGCTGAAAAAAAAAAAAGCAACAGAAAAAACTAGATGGAACTTTCTCAATTAGATTAATAGCATCTACAAAAAATCCTTCAGATAATATTATATTTAATGTTGAAAAACTTAATGTTTTCTCTAGAATATTTGGAACAAGATAATAATAATATTCACTCTCACTGCTATTTTCAACATAACCACTGGAAGTTTAGAACTTACAAGTGAATTAGGCAAGAAAAAGAATAAAACACATACAAATAAAGAGGAATAAATATAACTGTCCTATTTGCAGATTATGTGATTTTCTGAATAGAAAATCCCAAGGAATTTTATAAATATATATGTGATTATAGATATATAATCTTATAAGATTCATATCTACATATGAATGAAGTAGTAAGGTTGTAGGATGCAATATAAACATACAAAATTCAATTGTATTTCTGTATACTAACAATGAACAAGTGGACAAGTGGGCATCAAAATTAAAAACAAAATACAACTCAAAAGTGAAATAGTTGTGAATCTAGCAGAATGTATGCAGGATTCACATGTTAAAATGCAGAGTGATCTGTGAACTAAGAATTTTAGGAAGTCTTTTAGTTCCAAGTCCTAAGCTTGGAATCTGGTGTATCATTAGTCATGAGATTTTGGAAAATTAATCTCAAATATCTACTGCATGGGGTTGTGAGAACAAAAATAATGGTGTATGTGAAGTAAATGATGTGCCCTTAACTCATGGAGGAGGAAAGTACTATCTCTTGGTCAATTGTGGATAGTATTACTCCAGACATTGATTCAGCTAAAGTTTCCTTGAATGCATTATATTGGAGTTTTTGTCCTGTTTTTGTTTTGTTCTGTTTTTATTTAGATAGTAGGCTTGTTAAGGAAAGGGACTGATAATGTTTTTCATCTTTCTATCCAAAATGCCACATATAGTGCCTAACATATAGGAGGTCTTCATTAAATGTTGAATGAATAAGAATGCAGCCTTGATAAGAAAAAGAATAGAATCTTTGAGTTTGACTTAGAGTATATTTAGTGCAAAGATAATAGATTCTTCAGGATCCCTGACAGCAAACAGGCATCTGGCCTCTGCTCAAATACTGGTGAAACCCTGCTACTTCAAGATATCTCAATGCATTGCAAAAAATTTCCTTCATTTATTGAGCTGGACTTCTTTTCTTCATTTACTGAGCTGGACTACCTGTTTGGACTTCAGTCTATACTCTGGACCAGTGTATTGAACATCTGTTTCTTGACAAATTGCCTTAAAACTTAGGGATTTAAAACAACCATAACACTTACTATCTTTTGTAGCTTCTGTGGTTTAGACATTCAGAAGTTTAGCTGGGTGGTTCTGGTTTGGGATTTCTTGTGAGATTGCAGTCATCTAAAGATTTGATTGGAGCTGGGTCCTCTTTCAAGGTGGCTTGTTCACTTGGTTGAGAAGTTGATGCTGGCTGATGGTAGAGATTTCTGTCCTTCTCCACATGGGGCTCTTCTGCAAACTATTTGAATATCCTTAGAATATGGCAGTCAGCTTCCAAAAGAGTGAGCTATGGGAGAGATGAAGGCATAAAAGGCAATGTCTTGACCTTACCCCTGAAAATGACAAAATATTACTTCTGCCACATTGTGTTTATTAGAGTGATTCATTAAATCCTGTCCACATCCAATGAGAGGGGAATTAAGTTCCACCATTTGAAAGGAAGAGTACAAAAAATTCACAACCATATTTAAAGGTGAATTGTCCTTTTTTTCTGCTGTGGGATTTTTTTCTAGAATTCATGTGGATGAGTTGAACAACCATCGTCAGGTGGACCTCCTAAATTGATACTTCATTTGGATCTCTTATTTTCCTCATATTTCCTGTTTTTTTAAGTCTTTTGCCCGAAATGCTGGGAAATTTTCCAAATTTTATCTTAAGTCTTTTATTAGCTACTGTTTTATTGTTAATTGTCTCTACTATCCAAGAAATCTTGTTACTATTCCATTTGCTTCCTTTTCCTTAGCAATCTTATTATTTTGTGGTTATGATAACTTGTCATGTTTCTCAATGTGTATAGGTATACAATTTTAAAGATTTTTTAAAATTTTCTGTATTATATCTGTTCTTTCTACTGTAGATTATTTTATCTGTATCTTTTGGTTCTCTCTTGTGCTCTTGACTTTTCCCAAATGTCTGTTGATTCTTGATGCTCCATTCATATTTAAGAGTAAAAAACTAGGCTAATAACAGAGTTTCACTGGTTCATAATTGATAGAATTATGAATTATGATATTTGCCTATCTCCATAGTTTGGGTAATTTATATCTTATCTATAGTATTTCAAAGATTACCAATAATCACAACCACAAATTATGAGGAGGAAAATGTTAAAAGATATTTTTAAAAGATCATAATCAAATATGCTTAGGAAGGAGTGGTGTGAATAGAACCTGTCTCAGATATATAAGCCATTCACTTCTGTTGATTACTAGGAGAACACAGTGCCTCACAAGCATGGTGGGATCTTTATAAATATTAATTGAATTTAATTGTTTTTTCCTCCTTCTTCCCTTCCATTAAATAAGAGATAGGAAGAGCTTCCACATAATGCTTTTAGATGTTTCCAAGTGTTAGGTTTGAACCTGTTTAGTGTGCATGTGATTTGACACAGCAATTTCTCCACGCCATGCATTGCTCTAAGAACTTTACATATTTACTATACTAATTTATTCTAACAACTCATGAGGCAATGAAGCAGGTGCCATTAACGACCTATCCATCTCCCCTCTCACTCTCTTCTGCAATTGCAGTCTGCAATGCAGACTCTTGAAATTCACTGCCTAAATAACCTGGATGCAGGAGCATGCTCAGACCACATACAGGACAATGGGAGGATTAAAAGCTACAATGCTCGGGAACAGCTCTCAACCAAATAACATATGGGAATTGGGTTGACAAACACCTCATCTTTTTTGCCACTTACCTGGGGTAACTGTAAGGTATATCCTACATTATTATCCCTAAGTTCCCCTGTGTAGAGAACTTCCAGCTGCCATTTATGCCTCCCCCTTCCCTGCCTCACTTCCCTATTTCCCTACCAGTGTTTCCTAGCATAACCTTCCAAGTAAACTCTTTGTTCCTGAATTCCTGTCTCAGGTATTCTGAAGGCACCCAAACAAAGAGCAGTGTGTATATTACTCAATTTGCAGATGAAGAAAGTAAAACATTGGTAGGCTTGTTACTTGAGCACAATTAAAGAGTGAATGTCAGCAGGCTCCTGAGTAGCTGCCACATTATAATGCAAAATGCTTCTGAGTACTGTTCTGATTCTGTGCTGGCATTTTGTGAGGGGCTTCATATAATTTATTTTACAGATAATAAAATAAGTCCAGATAGGCTGCATGACTTGTTCAAGGTTATAAGTGGTAGAACACAAATTTTAACTCAGATTCAAGATCTTACATTCTGTCACAGCTGAGTGGCTCTCTGTAGTGGAGGTGAGCAGGATCTAGGGCTCTCAGCGGAAGGCCCACAGGGACAAAATTTGTAGTCCCCAAATGGGCTGTAATCCTTGTCCTAAGTCTTTATTCCCTTTTCCTGGTGTGAGGGTCTGGAGTCTGTGTTTTAGTCAGCTATTTCACTGCTGTGCCTAAAAGACCTGACCAGAAAAACTGTAGAAAAGGAAAAGTTTATTTGGGGGTTCACAGTTTCAGAGGTCTTAGTCCATAGAAGGTTGGGTGCATTCCTTGGGGTTTGAGGTGAAGCTGAACATCATGGTGGAAGAGTGTGGCAGAGGGAAACAGCTCACATTGTGATCAGGAAGCAGAGAGAGAGAGAGAGAGAGAGAGAGAGAGAGAGAGAGAGAGACTCCACTCTCCAGATACAAAATATATACCCCAAAGCCACACCACAATTCCCATCTCCTCCAGTCACACCCTACCACTTCAGTTACCACTCAGTTAATCCCTATCACAGGATTAAACCACTGATTGGGTTAAGACTCTTACAACACAACCATTATAGTCTGTGAGTCAGCCTGGGTCAGTCTCCAGGTGTTTTCTTTCCTCTGTCATGCTTGCTAGGTCTACCTTTCTTTTGCTTTGGCACATTTCTGGATTGTGATCTGACTTCCAAGGAATGGCTACAGAAAGGTCAGTGGTGGGTGAGGAAGAGTAGTCATCAATGACAAGCATTATCTCTATGCCAGGGGCTTTGCTTAAGTGTTATTTAATATTTTTAAAAATTCCTTCAGGTAAATGCTCTTTTTCCCATTTTAAAGGCCAAAAAGCAAAATTTAAGAGAGGCTAAGGAATTCACCCAAAGAATTCATCCAAGCTCAAGGATCTTGGATTCTACAGTAGTTCTCTCCCCACTGAGCTAGGTGAGGGTCTGGCAAGGCAAGGAGAAGGTAGAAAGAAGCCAACAACATATAGAGCATGCCTTGTCTAGCACCTGCAGAGGTGTCTGGTCATTTCTGATTTTGATGCTTCCAGCACAACATGCCTGCTTTGTGTTCAAATCACAGTTGGCTGGGAATGAATGCCCATTGTCAGGGCAGATCGGTCATTGTAGGGGTAGACCCAGAAATTAAGCCTGTTTACAAAGGTCTTTCAAAACCTAAACACATTTCTCTCCACATTTATGAACATTCTCTAGGTGTTGGGTTCTGTGCTGACCATTACAACATAGGGTTTAAAATACAAAGAAAAGATCTGGTTCCTATTTAGGAGAAGTTTAGTCCTTCTAAACTGGTTTGGGAAAATGGACCACACACAGATGAGGCAGCTAAATGCAAACATGACATTTGTATATAGGCTACATCATGTGAGGGGACCAGAAAAATGATTGGGTTGCCTGGTGTGAATTCTGAGCCCCTTTCCATACTCTCTTGACTAATCTATCAAACTCAGCTTGAAAAAAATGGGAAGAATTGGAAAGGAGACAGAATAAACATATGATATGAATTGCTCCATGACATTCAAATTGAAAGAAATGTCACATTTATTTTCCTAGATAAAAATAAATCTGGTACATGAACCTACTCTCCTAAGTATTGGGAATTCTGGAATCAAACATTGTTGAGGTTCTGCATCTCCCTTTTGTAAGAATTTTTGGATTTTTCTGGGCACTAGGCCCTTGTTCCCATCTGTCAATCATCACTGTCCATATGAAGGAGGATGACTCCCTTAGAATCTTCTTCTCTCTGTGCCTAGCTTGGTCTTGGGGGCTGTTATTGAGGGTCTCAAAGCAACAAGAATCAGTGTCTACATCCATGGGACAGGGTGTGTACTTCTGCCATCTCAGGGTCCCTGTATGTATGACCTAGATCTTACTACTCCTGGGGTGCTATTTATACAAATCCCTTCCAAGACTTGAGAGACCTGCTCTTCAAGTCTCAGGCAACACTCTTGTCTTAGCCTCAAGCTCCCTTCCCTGCCAGGCCATCAGCATCCCTTCCTGGGCCTTCATCTTTGAAATCAAAGGTCTTGGGTCATCTCCCAGTCATTCTCTGAACCACCTTGCACAAAACAAAATGCAAAGTAAGAAATTCTTTACCACTCACCCCTTCTCTCTCTCTCTCTCTCTCTCTCTCACACACACACACACACACACACACCCCACTGAGGAAGCAAACTAAATCTTTTGGAAATGAAAGGCTTCCCCTTCTCCATGTCTAAAAGGTTTTTACAAACCACTGCATTATGGTGACTAAGAGCATGAACTGTTTCAATTCATGTCCCAGCTCTAACATTTATTACCTGACCAAATTTCAGCAAAATTCTTAACTTCTCTGTTTTCCAAATGTTGTCAGTCAGGGCTGGGGAGGCAAGATCAGTGGTAGAGTTCATACTTAACATGCAAGAGGCTCTGAATTCAATCCCTAGCTAGGGCGTGCACCACACACACACACACACACACACACACACACAGAAGGTTGTCAACAACATTTGTATTTGAACTAGGATGCTGGAGCATGTTAGTACAGTTGCTATCCTGTGGAGGTGCCTGCAAAAGTTAGATGCCTTAGAACTTGGGAAGGACTTGAGTTGTAACTGCCTCTCCTGAAACTCCTACTAACCCCATCTGGTTATAGCATAGGATAGTGATTTGGGGGTACGGTCTGTGCTGTAAGATGGAGCAAAGCGAAAGGCAGATATCTATGCAAGAAGCAGGTTGAGTCCAGTTTAATCCTAGGTGCAACTTTGAATTCTGTTCCTGTTTGACCCTGGACAATTTGCTTACTCTCTATGAACCTGGATTTCATTACTAGCACAGAAGAGGATAAGAATGCCTACCTGATAGAATTTTCATAGGAATTAGAGAGGAAGAATATGGGTGCTTAGCTCTGCACTTGGGAAATAAAAAGCTCTCCATAAAGATCAACTTTCGTAACATAGCATTCTCCCTATTGTCATTGTGAAAGGAGAACAGGAGTCTTGCTCACTATGGCTTTTGCTGGAATTGCACTCACATAGAAAATATTGAGAAAGTGGATGTTAACTGGACGCACTCTCCTTAACAGCAGGGCATGCTGGGAAGAACACAGGTCGCAAGCAGAGTCTGTGCTGTCAGGAGGTGGGGCCCCAGCCAGGCAGAGCGAAGAGCCTAGAAAAGCATGAGTGCTCTGGGCACCGGCACCTCTCTTGCAGCTCCAGTGCAGGAGGAGCAGAAATTTGCCAGCAGCCATGCTAGGGATACAGCAGCTAGGGGAAAGAGTTACAGGTTTCAGGTGACAGGGCAGATTGCATTTCTCTGCTGGGAACGGATAGACACAGGGCAAAATTCCTGAGCACTGTCATCCTCTCATGTAGGGCAGTATCCCAAACTAAGTCTGGGACAAAAGGAACCCCAACTGTTTCTTTTTTTTTTTAAATGCCCCCTGCATTTTTTTTGTGTGTGTGTTTTTAAATTTATTTGTATGTGGTGCTGAGAATCGAACCCAGTGCCTCACACACGCTAGGCCAGTGCTCTGCCACTGAGCCACAACTCCAGCCCCTCCAACTGTTTCTTGATAAGCCTTTCTGCAGGTCACCTTTGTTCCAGCAGAAGTGACATGTTTGAAAGGACAGTGTGTTTCCTGAGGTGAATATAGAAACTCCCAAGATGGTCTCTGTGGGCAAGTGTTCTATTGAGGTGGGATTTTTGTACTTCCTGATTGGTGTCCAGAAACATTTGTCAGTCCTTGATTAGCTGCAAATTGGCAAATGAGCTACTTGGTGACACTTCAGAAGAGGACTGCTTCATCTCAGGGGTGGACATGTTTCTGTAGCTGGCTATTTCCTGCAATAGGTAGGAATCCATGGGTGCTCTTTTTTTCTTTTTTTTTGGTCAACTTGTCATCATCTTCCCTATAGAGGGACAGGGCAGAGAGCCTTCCCTGGGGCAGATTCTTAGCAAAAATTCAAACTAGAAATTCCCTGGCCAGAGAGCCAGCAGATCTGGATTCTAGACCAGTCTAGTCAATAAATGGATAAGTCATCTCCCTGGATCTGTTTATTATCTGTAAGTTGAAGGGGTGGGACCACCCAAGCATGTCAAATTGCTGACTCTTGGACCAAACACAACCTGCAATTGTGTTTTCTTTGGTCTATAAATTATTCTTAAGATTGAGGTTTGCCTTCCTTTAGGAAGGGGGTGCATTCTCCAGTCCACAGCCGTCTTCCCTCATGCTGGCCTACCTCTAGGTCTCTTACTCTTAGGGACCTGCTCTGTCTCTGTAGCTATCTGAATCTGCAGATCCTGAGCTAGGTAACTTTAGAGACTTCCTGGCACTGGCCTTCATGATTCTATGATTCCCAGCAGCACCTTCTCACTTCTGCTGCTTCTCAGGCACCTCATACTGCCCTCCACAAATATTTGACACTCTTGCCTCTTGAGTCAATTATTCCTTTCAGAAAACTGGAGAGAGATGATGTAATTAATTACCTGAGAGAAAATGAGCAGAGCAACAGCTATAAATACAGAGACTCACAAAGAAAGGCTGAAACCCAGGGCCTCACTTGACCTTCCCAGACTGAGATGGTCTGGCCCCTCCCTGGTTGGTAGGGACAAGTGGGGCCAAGCTTGGCTCATGTTTAGAGCTGCAGCCTTCACACAGCCATGCGACAAGCAGCCTCAACCTGGCCCTGCAGACCCCAGGCCAAGCAGGTCAGGGAGCAGCATCCTCCACCCCTCTCTCTCAAGCAGCCAGGATCAGAGCCAGCACCCTGCAAGGGCAAATCCTTCCTCACACACTTGTGCCCAGGAAGCAGATACTCTGGCCCTATTTGGGCCTGGGGCACTTCTGTGTGTTGGATCGTTCCACCCCATCCTCAAACCAGGGACCAGATAAATCAAGTTGAACCGACTTCAAAGCAAACACTGAGCAGAGCCATCTGTGACTCATTCCTGAGCGGGTCCTTTTCTTGTTATGTAACCAGAGAGACCCAGACAGAAAGACACAGATTAGGAGAGCTGTTTTTTTTTTTTTTCCCCTAACCCCAAACCTTTACAGTATTGGGATAATTATGCCTTTCATTGCATTGATTACTTTAAGCTGTCAGTAATTTGAGTCCTTTTCAGAGTCTTAGTAATTGTGTTCTGTCTTCCCACTTCCACCCCTGAGTTAAGGACACTGAATCCTGAATTTGCAGGGCCTTCTTCAGATCACCCTGGGCATTGTCGCACCTCGAATGCTCCAGTGATGCATCTCTCCAGGTCCTCCTGACCCCTCCTGACTCCCCCATCCTCTTCTCAGAGATCATCCATAATCTCTTACCTGAAAGAACAAGAAATGTGAAACTTCAGGTTTGCCAGGGTTTTTGTGGTGAATCATTCTCAAGTCACCCCAAATGCTGTGGTTCCTGGATAAAAGACAATGGCAGATTCTAGATGCTTTAATACTTAATACTTTCCATACATTGCAATTTTAAAATTCTTTTTTGGTAACTATAAAAGTAATACCTATTCAATGTGAAAGTTCCAAGAAGCATCGAGAAGACAATATTCCAAATCCTTGCCTGAGAGGATTATTCAAACACAAAAGTAATGCTAATACTTTAGCACATTTCTCTCTCGTTTTTGTTTCAGTGTATGTGTATATTTCTAGAGTTTAGACCATGTTGTATTTATAATTTTATATCCTGTATTTTGACTTAAACATTTGCCCATATGATTTTTAAAAACTCTAACCTTAGTTTTCAATAGTAACACAACTTCAAAAAAAATGGATATAAGTTTTTTAAAAAATCAAAACCTCTGCTTTTGGAAGAAGTTTGTGTCCACTATTTTGATACTGCAAATGCTACAGTGAACATCTTTTTTTAAAAAATTTTAAGTTGTAGATGGACACAATACCTTTATTTAATTTATTTTTATGTGGTGCTGAGGATCGAACCCAGTGCCTCACACGTACTAGGTGGGTGCATTACCACTGAGCCACAACCCCAGCCCCCAGTGAACATCTTTAACTATATATTTCTATCAGCATTTCTGATTTCTTTCACAGCATCTATTCCTAGAAGCACAATCAACTATGCATCAAAGAGTATGAAAATGTATTATTGTTTTAATTATTCCTGAAAGATGTAACCAGATTTTTTATTAAGTATCAATATTTTAAAAATCTATTAAGATAAGTTAAAAAAGTAGAATTTCATATTTACATTAATTCATTCTTCTTCATTTCCAAAAAGCACAGTTATAGGCATTGGGGCTCATTGGCAAATAAATCAGACAATGTTCTCTGGCCTCTTGGAATTTCATTCTAGAAGTGCCAGGCGGTTGGATTTGGCCCAGGAAGAACAGGCTCAGCCGTGCCAGAGCATCAGATAACATCAGGAGGGACCAATTCCCCTGCTTTATCTTGCTGTGAGTTAAAGAGTAGGCTGTTATTGTCAGTGGGTTCTGGACTATTAGGCAAAGAATAGCACCATAGAAGATGGCAAGAGGTGACAAAACCCCAAAGGCTATGGCTAAGCAGTGAGGTAGGCTATATAATGACACCCCAAAGACATTTGTATCCTAATCCCCAGAACCTTTGAATGTTACCTTACACAGCAAAAGGAACTTTGCAGATGTGATTAAGGATCTTGAGATGCCAAGGTGCCCAATGTAATCACAAGAGGAAGGCAAAATTAAAGGCAGGAAAAGGAGGTGGGATAATGGAAGCAGAGTTTGGAGTGATGTGATTTTAATATGGAAAGGAGGGATTATGAGCCAAGAAAAGCAGATAGCTTCTAGAAGCTGGAAAACTCAAAGAAACACATTCTCCACTGGAGCCTTCAGAATATAGGCCTGCCAACACTTTTGTTTTAGCTCCATAAGGCTCACTTCAGACATCTGACCTCCAGAACTTTAAGATAATACTTTTGTGTTGTTTTAAGCCACTAAATTTGGGATGATTGGTTACAGCAGCAATAGGAAGCTAAGACAGCAAGCAAAACAGGTTGACTTGCCCAATTTCATAGGATGGTAAGGCTCAAGTCAATTTATTACTTCTAACACAGCAAACTGCAGGAACATGGGAAGTAGAGCTGATTCCCTAGCCCCAAGTCCCGTAAGGAGGTGTGACAGGCACAGACAGAAACTGCATGTAGTGAATTTTGCCACAGTGAAGGAATCAGGGTCAAGGGTTGAGCTCCTTGTATATCAGGGAGTAAACAATCCAATGGTTCTGAACAGAGGAGTAAGTACTCAGCACTGTAGATCTGCTTAATCATCCACACATTACTTAACTACAGAAACAGCTTGAGATCAAAAGACCATCAGCTTCACAGTTTGGCAAACTCAGCAAGGAAGTGCAGGAACTCTGGGGACCAGGCTGGACTACCTTCTCCCACAGGCTGCTCTCCCAACCTCAATGTATCCCTATTAGACGTGAGAAGTTGCCTTGATTCACCTACGAGAGGTTCATTTTCAGTTCCCAGCAAATGCCTCTTTGTCCTCCAAGTAGTTCATCTCAGCTGCCAGGGCTCAAAAAGTTCTTGTGCAAGGTTGAGAATTGGGCAGAGGTGTTCCCGCTTGGAACAGTACAAATGCCCACACAGTCTACTGTGGGCCAAGCAAGCTCAGCAGGCAGTCATAAATGCCACCCTGACTCAGCCAGCAAGTTAACAGAGCTCAGCCTCAATGGGCTCTCTGTGCAGTGCAGCTGGTTGGTTGACTCTGCATGCCCATGGAAGACCTAGAGGACAGATGAACCCAGCCAGCAACCCTGGGGGAGGGACCAGGTTTTTGTCATAACCAATCAAGTGTGTGAAAGAAAGACAGCATTAAGAAATGGCTTCCTGGACATTTTCCTTAGCCCAGAATTTGCATTTCTTCCTAAGAGAAACCTGTCAGGTCCTGGAGTGCTAACTCCAGTGTTAGGGGAGCAAACTTCAGGCAATGAAGGATGTAAGTGGGGGTTGGGGTGGGGGGCTCAACATGGAAGAATACAAAACAAGAAAATGTAGACGGCTTTATCCTTTTTTCTAAAACATTATGTTTGAGGGTGACCTCATATTCTAGCTTAAATTCAAGGATAAAAACATGTTTAAGCTTCCATGTGCTTATACAAGAACAATTTAATAAAGTCTTATCAGACGCTGTATTCATTTAACTATATTTTAGATTTTAGTGTAAAGGAAGGTTTGCAAGCAGGTGTTTAGCCAGTAACTAAAATGTGTGGCCCCAGAGGTTCAAGAGGTAGATAATAAACTGATGCAAGGAAGTTAATTATGAAGGCAGGAATCCCTGCCCTCTTGCCTCCTGGTACCCAGAACAGTGCCACTACACAGTAAAGACTCAGCAAATCTTAACTGAATGCATTCTTGAAGGAAAGAGGTCCTTTCCCTTAAAGGCTGGACTCAACTTTGTTCTATTTACTTTAAAAAAAACCTCCATCCACAAGACTGGGGCCCTAATCAAAATAAGATATATTTCATGCATGTATAATTTTATCATAATTAACTTTACTGTCATGTGTAACTAAAAAGAACCAATAAAAAAGTTGTACTACCAAAAAGAAAAAATCTCATTATGAGAAAAGTGAATTGAAAAATAATGTGTATAGTATGACATATTTTTCTGCTTAAAAATTTTAAAAATGTTTATGCATTTAGAGGGAAGAAAAGCTACTGGAAGGTTACACTTGGTGTTGTAAAGGATGGTTTACGATGGACAAGCACTGACGTCAGTAAGAGGATCATGCCTTTGCATAAAATGCACTTTCCTACATTGTTCAACACAGTAAAACAAATTGGTTTTACTCTTTTTAGTTTAAAAAAAAAACTCTTTTTAGTTAAAAAAAAAATCTCACTCAAAGATTCAAAACCCTTTAATATGTGATTTGATGGGAAAAATGTTAACTTTTTATCAAAAGAAAAAGCTAGGTATAGCTCAGTCCATCATTCCTGAGAGTCATAATAATTTCCTAACTTCTGATACAAATGATCTCTCTCCATCAGGCCAGTGATTAAAAATAATTATGCTATTTATTTTATGTGTTTATTTATTTTTATGTAGTGCTGAGGATCAAACTCATTGCCTCACACATGCGAGGCAAGTGCTCTGCCACTGAGTCACAGACCCAGCCCCAATTATGCTGTTTAAAATGTTAGAAGAATGGTAAGAACTATATAAGGTCAATATTTATTTATTCAACAAATATTTGGGTGCTATGCTTACCTTGTGGGCCTTTTAGTAAAACACAAACTATAGCATAAAGGTGATATGTGGAAAGAAATCAGGGCTCTAGGTGGATTTCTTTTTAAATCAATTGTTGCCAGAACTGGAATATCAGACTGTGGCATTTCCTTACCAAATGTGAAGAAATTCTTCATCTCAGACTTTATTTCTATCTATCTCATTTAATAGGCTGTGGGCATGTGATTTTTTTCCTGTAAATTAATCATAACTGTAATTGCGGATATGTGACAATCTAGACATTCAAAGAAAATAAACCTTCTAGTGAGGACTCCAACCACCTTAGGGAATTGCTTTTTTAAAATTGTATTTGAAGGCCATTAAAATATTTGTTTAGTGATTTATTCATCCTGTAGACAGATGTAGGGATCAGTCTATTTTTCACATTGGAGTGGAGTTTCCTTTTTAAATATTCTCCTTGGTCTCGTGGTGAAATGTACATTATTATACTTCCTCACAGTGACATGCAGAAAAGCACTATTCATCAAACAGCATTTTCAGGCATACTTCTCGTTATTCTTTCAAGCATATAAACACAGGGAAACCCTTTCCTCTTTCTACAATAGAGAAAAACATCAAAGAGGTGGTACAATTCCCGACCTGCGTGCACTTGGATATTAAGAACAGGGTCACCATATTTCCATCTAATTCTTGTTCACTCTCCTTCTCCTCCCTCCCCCGCACCAACTACATAACCATATTTGGCCCAATGCTAAATCAAGGTAAATGAGACGTGACCTATTAAAAAGGAAATGAATAATTCGAGTGAGAGGAAAATTGCATTCCTGGCTAGAAGCATGAACTCCATGGCTTAGATGTGTAAGTTTATTCTACCAGTTTGCTCCATGATTTTGCTTTTGGGTGGCATGTCCTCCATCATCAAAATTGCTGCAATAAGTCAGCAAAATAAGTCAAATCATGTTTTGCGGCTACCTACTTTCTTTTTTTCCCCAAGATTCTTTTTAATGGATTCTTTTCAATTAATGGATATGTATACAGCAGACCTCTTGGAATAGTTTTGGCCTCTTGAAATTCCCTAGAACTTGATCTAAATCAGGGCTTAAATGGTCTGTGTAAGCAGGCTCATGGGTCAATGTTTCATGGGTAAAACTATTAACAGAATTCCTCATGTTTTCTAAGTACCGGTGGAGTCAACCCTGTCCCTCCTTGTGGACTGTGGATGAGGAGGTGGGGTTGAGAAAGAGCATATTAAGAGTCTGGAACTCATAGATTTATTAAACTACCACAAAGTGTGTCTGAAAATAGAGTCTGCAAATTGGAAGTGTCATGTAAGCATTTAATGTTAATAATTATCATTATTATAATCATGATTTAGATGCCTTTCTGTACTTTTTGTTCACATAAAGATGTTTGCCTTAGAGATATGCCTGCTAATGACTTAGCTCTGAATTATAGCTTTGAACTAAATTTGGATTTTCTGCTTTTGTCATGATTATGAATAACATTATACCAGCTTTTCAGGCAATTCATAATAGCTCTAAACTGGAGACAACCAGATGTCCAGCAACAGAAGAGTGAATGAGCAAATTATGGCATATTCACATAATGGAAAGCCAGCAATAGAAAATAACTAAGTGTACACACCACAACACAAAAACACAAATGAATCTCAAAAGTGTCAGGCTGATTTAAAAAAAAAAAAAAAGACACAAAACAGTACATAATGCATGATTCCATTTAGATGAAATTCTAAAAAAAACAAAACTACTCTATAATAGTAGAGGACAGACCAGTGGTTGCCCTGGTCTGGGATGGGGAATTGTCAGCTAAGGGACACCAGGGAATTTGTGGGTAACAGAAATGTGATGTGTCATGGTTGCAGTGGCAGTCTTGAGGTTGCGTACATGTATGAAAACTCATTCCAGCTGGGTGCAGTGGTACACACCTGGAATCCCCACAACTCAGGAGGCTAAGACAGGAGGATAGCAAATTTGAGGCCAGCCTCAGCAACTTAGCAAAACCCTACAAAATAAAAATAAAATAAAAATAAAAAGGACTGGGGATTTAGCTAGTGGTAAAGTATACTTTGGTTCAATCCCCAGTACCAAAACAAAAACAAAAACAAAAACAAAAATTTATCCCACTCTACACTTACAATTGTAGGCAAATCTATTTCAATAAAATTAATTTTAAAACAAGAGAAAGAAATCAGCAAGACTTGTCCTTGGAGTATTTATCTGGATCACTGAAAGTGAGAGATCTGACAAGATGTGCACCAAACCTTAGTCACTGTTACTCCGAGGAGGAGGCTGTAGGGAGGATGAGTAAGAGGAATGGATTTTGTTTTGTTTTCTTTGCTTTATATAGGTATTGCTTTTGTACTACTAAAAATAAATTTTTAAAAGAACATAGAGTCCAGAGTAAGAGAATGGTATACTGAGGGAAGTCACCTCTTGTTCTTAAAGTGCTCCCTCTTACCGTATGAACATGCTATATGTGTGGATGTTGTGTGGTGAAATTAACATCTTATCATGAGCTTGCAAAGGGCTCACTTTTCTGTTTCCTAGGTGCTAACTCAGATTCTGGATTGGGATGTGTCTCTGGGGCCCAGCTTCCTCAAGCAGAAAACACTAGGAAACCAGCCACTTGGTCTTGGAGATGGCCAGGGGTAAGATTCTGACAGCCCTACATAATCTCCCAAGGTGTGATCATGGGATCACAGCCTTGGGGTTCCTCAAAAGCATCCCTGATTTCAGAGACTCTGGTTCTCACCCTCTCCCTCCAACAATTTTTAGTATTTTTTGGAAAAAAAAAAAAAAAAGGTGGAGGGGAGGAGAGGCTGGGATGTCGTCAGTGGAAGAGCTCTCTCCCCAGCCCAAATAGATGATTGATAGATGATAGATAGATAGATAGATAGATAGATAGATAGATAGATACATAGATACATAGATACATAGATAGATGGTAGATAGACCTTCTCAACCAGATTTGGAGAACCAAAAACATTAGGGTGTTTCATTCTTTTGGTTGTTGAGTTTCAGAGCAAGGGAGATGGGCTGGATGTCTTTGTGGCCAGACATCATGGTGACTGGAGCCTTAAAATTGAGGAGCAAGGAGCAAGG
The DNA here is from genome assembly GCA_020662805.1 of Glaucomys volans. Lineage (NCBI taxonomy): Eukaryota > Metazoa > Chordata > Mammalia > Rodentia > Sciuridae > Glaucomys > Glaucomys volans. The sequence goes on along the minus strand of JAJEJO010004865.1, from coordinate 623,053 downwards.
CCTGCTTAAACAGACAAGCCCACACACCGGCTGCTTCTTCCAGGATCTTCTGTGAAAACCTTTTCAGGGTAGATGGGGAGAGGGACACTTGCTTATAATTACATATACCCAGTAGAAAACAATGATTATAAGATGAGCTCACCTTGCAATGTGCCTTTCTACATGGCAAGGAGCAATCAGTGGGCTCTGTTTGTCAGGCTGATTTAGAGGACACTTTGAACACTGGTGCTTGTGGCCAGGGGAGGGCCTGTGACTGACCTGTCTGTATGGTCCACTTAGGAAACAGAAACTTCCCTGGTGGTATGGGAAAGAAAACACCAAGCTAATCCTGAAAGAGTAACTTTAAACCAAAGCCCAACCAAGAAATGGAGTGGGAGAGAGACTGCCAGCTGAGGCAGGCCAGAAATAAAAGTCCCATTGTCCTTGCGGAGGACGGCTTCCGCCAAACTCTGCCTGCCCTGTGGCTCATGCTAAACACTGACGCTTCTCCTGCCCTAGAGAGTACATTCCAGCGGTGGGCAGCCTGCATGGGAGAGAACCTCCTCCTCCACTGGAGGAATGGGGATGGCAAACATGGGCAGGGTAGGTTATGGCAGAGAAAATCATTGAACACTAATGGGGCTAACATCCAGTCTCCCAGGAAAAAAAGATCATGATGCATCTGGGACTGGTGTTTCTATGGGAGGAGTCAGGGATGAGTTAGGAACTGGGGAGGTAAGGAAGGGTAGGCTCTCAGCTCAGCTTAGAGCTGAGGACAGAGAACTTGCTCCAGGACTAAACCCAGTTCCCACACCTGGAGCACTCATTTGCATAATAAAGATCCCCTGGGGTGAAAAATCCCAAGATAAAGGTTTTAAAGTATAGGAGTGAGGTTGGGGATATAGCTCAGTTGGTAAAGTGCTTGCCGCACAAGACCCTGGGTTCTATCCCCAGCACTGCAAAAGAAAAAGAAAAAGGAAAGAAAAGTAAAGTATAGGAGTGGCAAAGCAGAAAGAGGCTAGGAGAGAAGTCAAGAGTCACAGGGTTTGGTTAGTAGCTCTGAATATGTCACCTGTCAGCTTTTTGACACAAGTTAGAGTGAAGGGCGTGGGTGGGCCCTCCATCCGCCATCTCTTCCAGATTTGGTGTTCTCAGATTCTCTTAAGTATGTGGCTCCTGGTTTTCCTTTTGTGCCCCCAATGTCTCACAAATGCTTTCTAGAGATCTCTGATGTTTCTGCTAGCTGGTACCGAAACCCATTCACACCCAAAGTCTCAACCTTTCAAACTGGAGGAAGATAGAGGAGTGGAATTTGGAGAGCTTGAGGGTTTTGAATACTGGGGAGGGAGGATGCTGCTACCATGGTAACAGAGGTCCAAGGGGGAGGGGTCTGGCAGCTTCACCCCAGGTTCTTCTTTGGTTTAGTCAGCTTTTGCATTGCTATGGCCAAAAGATTTGACAAGAACAACATATTTGGGACTCATGGTTTCAGAGGTCCCAGTCCATAGATGGCTGATTCCTTAATTCTGGGCCCGAGGTGAGGCAGAACATCATGATGCAAAGATGTGGTGGAGGAAAGCAGCTCAGAACATGGCAACAGAGAGCAGAGGGCTCCATTTACCATGGACAAAATATATACTCCAAAGGCACATCCCCTGTGACCTATTTATTCCAGTCACATCCTACCTGCCTACAATACCACCCAGTTAATCTGTATCAGTGGATTGACACACTGATTATGTTAAGGCTCTCGTAGTCTAATAACTTCACCTCTGAAAATTCTTGCATTGTCTCACACATGAGCTTTGGGGGACACCACATATCCAAATCATAACATCCTTCCTAACCTTCAACCAGAAGAGAAACAAGCTGTTTCCAGAACTTTAGAACATTCTGTGGGGACAGATCTGGCAAGGGTGAGATTGCCACAGATGCCAGCTCCACAGATGTCAGGCCAGGAGGTCCATGGGACATGTGGACATGCAAGCATTGGACAGTGTAAATATACTGGTAACCGTTAGGGAACATTTAAAATGTAAAGCAAACAAATGCACATATCTAATGTGAGTAGATATATACATATGTGTGCACACACACACACACACACACAAAGCTGAAAATGGCCAGAGAGACCTTGAGCAATTTAAGATCAATAAGTGAATCAAATATCAACTTGCATATGCTTTAAACTGAGCAAGTTTTCTAAATGAATTCATTTGAAGAATCTGGCAAGCTATTTGGACTTTGAGAACTTTCCAGAAATGACTTTTCAGCAATCTGTAGGAGTTAGGGCATAAAGAGGACCATCACTTGGACAGGAGTTTATGTCTTGTCCATGACCACTTAGAGTGAGTCGACATGCTCATTACTACTATTGTGTTTCAAAGGGGATAATGCCACATCCAATATGTGTTCCAATACTCACAGATACTTGAGAATAAGGACTAGTTATATTCATTTTTGTGTCTTTCACAGAACCGCCTGTGTGCCTACCACAGAATTTGTTAAATCAATATTTGCTTATGAATGAACACCCACCTCCAAGTAGACAGGATTTTTTCTTACAAACCATAACACATTTAATTAAGATGGATGAACATATATTCAGCTATGCAACAGTATCATGAATTCCTAGAACATAAGACAACAAAGACCCTTGACATCATCTAGTGTGATCCTCTCATTTTAAAGATTAGAACACCAAGGCTTGAAGAGTCTAAATAAGTTATCTGAGGTCACATAGCTAATCTGTACCAGAACCTAACTCTTCTGACATCTAACCCAAGTGAATTTTTCCACTAAACCACCCTGCCTTAAGAATGAGGAAGCATAAATAGAGAATCTGAGGTGTTTACTCAGCACTTATATATAGTCTTCCTAACCCTTCATTATGGAGGGAGAAGAACTCAGCTGTTTTAATTGCCACCTGCAAAAAGTACTTCACGATCTGCCAGTTACATTTTTGGCAAGCCCCTGTGAAAGACAATTTGAGATCTAAGGCAAAACGAGAAGTAAAGAAAGTAATAAAAGCTTTTCATTTGTAGATTGGAATTAAGTGCTCTGTGCCCAGGCTGTTGGCTTTATAGTGACTTCAGGATTGCCGCTTTAACGCTTCAGTGAGCAGAAAATTGGAGAGCAAGAGCATCAATCACGCAATCCTGCCAAGGAACACCCCCTCCAACCTAAGTGAAAATGTAATGTTTGGCTTGCTTAGAACAGCTCCAAAACTACCTCAGCTCCATTCATAACACAGGATTTCAGGAAGCTGCAATATCGTGATTTTGTGTCACTGGACTCTCTACCCCCTACGTGATTCTTTAAAACTGAATTTCTGAGAAGGATCTTCCAGGTCACAGACAGCCAATCAGATATAGCTCCTAAGCCCTATACAGCAAACCAGTAGGCAAGACCAGCAACAGGTCACTGCTCTCAGGGAGGGTGGAGCAATGACCAGACAGCATTAAGATCCAGTCAGGAAATTAGTGAGGTGCAAATTGCATGGTGGTGGCTGCAGGGCAACAAGAAAATTGTAGGCCAGTGCCTGAAGAGAGAGAAATAGCAGGGTGGTATTTTGGGGCCTTGGCAACAGGGAGCCACTGGACATATTCGTCATTGCCTTAAAAAGACCAACAGCAACATTTTTATTGCAGTAAAATATGCAAACAAAAAAGTGCACCACTCCTAAAGGCTCAGGGGACTTTAATAACCCTAACATGCTCCAGGCCAAGGTCAAGACAGAGAGTGCCCTCTTGTGTCCTCTTCCAGTTACCCCCACCTAGGGGGAACTGCTATTGTACTTTGCCCTTGTCTTTGCACTGCAGGCCACAGGACAACTCAGGCAGAGACAGTGTATTGGAGTTTCACCAGATTCTCTGCACAGCTCCATTGCTGAAGGCTGAGCCTGGCAGCCTTCAGGGTCCTACCCGGCAGCCCCTCTGGTGGAAGTGGCTTTTGATAGGGTCAGGTTCGGAAAGGAGTGGGCAGCCCCCCGAGGAGAAAGAAGAGGAGGAGACACCACTGGGACAGACGGATCCTTGCTTCCTCCTGTCTCATTGCAGAGCTGATTTCTGCAACTGAAGAAGCTGGAGAAAGGAAGATGGCAAATTCTCTTCTCAGCATCGAGGTGTCTGGTTGCATTTTACAGTGTTGGGCTTCACAGAGGGCTTCTTCTGTTTCTTTTTTGGTGTTTTTGTGGGTTTTCTCTCATTGTAGCCTCCCTGAATTCCCTTATAGTGGTCAACCATCCTGGAGGAGGAGTATAGATTGTTTTGCTCCATGGGTTTCCTGTTAGGCGACAAAGTCAGGCCTCCAAGGTTTGGCAGCCTCAGCACTGATCTTTGTGGCCTGAAGTCATGGCTGGTTTTGCTTGGTTTGCCACCTGGTTGCAGTGGGCTATTCTACCCTGAGTTTGACACTGTTTCAGAGAAGAATCAATCAAGCAAGTTTTAAATAGGTTTCATACTCTGGCTCTGAGTTTGGTTTGGCTTCCCTCTGGTGTAAAGTGCTCGTGCGAGCTGGAGCATGTGTCTGTGCCTGTGGGGAGACACCCATTTCAACTTGGGCATCAAAAATAACAGCCAATGCTCTCTTTGGCAGCACATATACTAAAATTAGAACAATGCAGAGAAGATTAGCATAGCCCCTGTGCAAGGATGAGACATAAATTCATGAAGCATTCCATAGTTTAAAAATAAAACAAAATAACAGCCAGATCCCTTTTATGTTTCCTGTGGGGTAATGAGGAGATGTTCACAGTCTCAGGGGAGGAGATGTGTCCCAATCATAGCTGTATCTTAGCTTGCTGAAAGAAGTTTCAGTGTCTCTCTTGGCTCACCTCCATTTCCTTCTCAACCCACTGTGGTTCAGCTTCACTGGCTCCACCATGTTCTTCTGGTTAGGGCCACCCAAGACTGCTTAGATGTTAAGACCAATGAAGACCTTTCTTTCAGTCCTAATCTTAAATCAGCTTCTTGGTGGTGGTGCCACTGTTGACCTCTGTGACCATGGGATGTCCTTTTGAAGGCCATCCCTCCAGTTTTCCCCCCTGTATATTAAGTTCCTCCAATTTAGCCTCTTTTTTCATCTCTCTTTCTTCTCTTGCTGGCATTGGGCTTTCCTGAGATTCTGTCCTCAGCCCTCTCTGGCTTTCCATGGCCCTCTTTGTGCACCCACAGATCTGGATCTCCAGTCTGACTTGCTTTCTCAAAGTTCCAGACTGATCACTGGTCTCTCCATGGCCTCTCTACACCTCTATAGGTATTGCTCTCAACTCCAACTGCACATTAGAATCATAGCAGCTTTTAAAAACATATGTGTGTGTGTCACCTGAACTATTGATTTCATCCATCCAGATAGGCCACAGCTCTGACAAGTCTCCAACTTACTATGGTTCAACTTAGGTGCTCTCAACTTAAAATGATTTGAAGGTGATGCACATTCAATAGAAACCATATTTTAAATGTTGACTTTTGATCTCCAGGCTGGCAATACACAGTATATACTCTCTTGAGATGCTGGGTGGTGGCATCCAGCTGTAGCTCCCAGTCTGTCACACAATCCCAAGGAGAAACAATCAACTCTCTGCAATATACAGTGCTGCCAAGCTAGGATGGTCGGTAGGTTAAGTGTTTTAAATTCATTTTTAAAAAATATTTTTTAGTTGGAAATGGACACCATACCTTTACTTTATTTATTTTATGTGGTGCTGAGGATCAAAACCAGTGCCTCACATATGTGAGGCAAGCATTTCACCACTGAGCTACAGCCCCTTAAATTGATTTTTGACCTACAATATTTTCAACCTATGTTGGGTTTATAGACACAGAACACTATTATAAGTTGAGGGACATCTGTATTTTTAAATTTCACCAGGTATTTTAATGAATAGTCAGAAATTAGGACACTGAGGCACAAGACATACGTAGAGAGAGTTGAAGTGCCTTGGGTGGCAATGCCCTTACATGCCCATGCTGGGCCCTCCTCAGGATAATAAATCACCACTCTGGCCTTACACTTTTGAAGCTCTTTACAGGCATTACTAGTGAACCTGTGGTCCAGTCAGGAATCGGGCTGGTAATAAAAACTGAGGCAATGAGAAAAGTCTCATTCCGAAGACTGGTTTTCGCCAGGCACAAGGTGCAGGTCAGCCTCAGCAACTTAGAGAGGTGCTAAGCAATTTAGTGCAACCCTGTATCTAAATAGAAAATAAATAAAAAGGGTTGGGGATGTAGTTTAGTTAAGCACCCTTGGGCTCAATCCCTGGTACAAAAAAAAAAAAAAAAGACTGGCTTTCTCCTCCCACCTTCCCAAACACAAAACTGCTATGAATGTGCTTAAATTTGCTGGGTTAAGGTGTTTTGGAGGCCTTGAACTGCTTCCCATATTCTCCCATGTGCTCCTTCTCCAAATGCCCTGAAGTTCTCCAACTATACAATGACCTGCAAGACATGAACAGAGGGGCTGAGAGGAGACACATTACCAGGGTGGTACTAGACACTACTAGGAGAGTCTGAACAATCTGGAGCCTCAGTTTTATCAATATTATCATTTCCAATTTGAGTTCAGAGGTGAATTTATTCACACCATGACCTGAAACAGTCATAAGGTGTGTAAGCAGGAAGCAAGAGATAATTCCATTCAACCACTATTTTACAGGAGAGGAAACAGGTTTAAATGACCTGCCCAAAGTGACACTGCCAGTCAATGGCTTAACTGGGTAGACCTACCAAAACCCGACTCCTATGCCTGTGGTCATTTCATCACTTCAGGCTGTCCATGTGGCGCTTCACATGTCACCATGGCAAACAACAGATCCAGGGCAAGGTCTGGGGTGCAGGGTCACCTGGGGACCTATCTCTCCCAAAGAAAGCCAAATATGTTCTTTTTTTTTTTTTTCTCCCCATCGTGCCTCCTTCTTTTTTCAAGATCCTGAATGTACACAGTCTTCTGCCCAAAGCTGTGACTTTAATGGGCTTCCTAGTTCTTCCTGCTATAACCTCAGAGTGTCTCTCCAGTGAATAAACTTGAGAGTGAAAATTAAAAGGGGCTCAGCCCAGAAGCTGAATGCCTGCTCTCTGGAACCAGACTCACTTGTGCTTGTTTCTGAGTTGACCTTGGATCAAACACAGATCCTCTTTGAGCCTCAGGTTTTTTTTTACCTAGGAAATGGGCATCATCACAGTATCAGTCAGGTGGAATTGCTGTGAAGATTAAGACAATGTCCCTAAAACAGTGGTTCTCAAACACAGCTACACATTGGAATTACCTAGGGAGCTTTAGAAAAACTCAGTGACTTGGTCTGATCCCTAGAAATGATGCTTTTGTTATATGGTGCATCAGATTTTTTAAATTCCCACAAACTATTCCTATGTGCAGGCAAAATGCATAACATGTCTATAAAGGGCTTGCCTAGCACCAAACAAGTGGTCAGCACTCAAAGTAATTATCTTCTCTAGACTTGCCCTAATGATAACTCTCCCTTTCCCACTAGAACCCCACAGCCCTCCAGAGTACCTCAGGTCCTTCCACCTCCTCTTCTCCAGCTCTGCCCAGAGTAGTACTGAGATTTTCTGGGCTAAGAGGTCAGTAGGGAAAGAAAGGCATCCTGCTGTCAGTGACAGTCCTGGCAGATGCATCCCAATAGACTCAGGCACATACTGCCTGCTGTCTCCAAGACCGGGTGAGTGCCTTCCTCCTGTAAAACGAGAGGGAGTTGGCATCGTTCCTCCCCTAGAAGTGCTTGCTGGTGCTGTGCTAAGCCAGTGGACAGTTTCTTCTCCAAATAGTACTATCACATGTGCCTTGCCAGTTACTAGGAAATAAGATAAAGCTTGCGCGCCCAAAGTCTGGCCTGGCCCGGCCCGCAGGCGGCGCCAATAAATGGAGCCGTGGCGACATCGTGCAGATCTGCAGATCACTACTCATGCGCCACTTTCCAGAGATAGCAAAGGCTGAGAAGGGACGACGACGTTTCCTGATGGTCTTAACCAACACATCTCAGACACAACTTCCAAACCGTCCCTCCTGGCAATTTCTGGGACCTCTCTGCACCCTGGCAGCGTCTCAGCTCTGCTCTGAACCGAGTTCGAACTCGCGGAGGAGAAGCCTACAATGGAGAGTGGGTTAGTGTGGGATGTGGAGCGCCTCCTTGGGAGGCACAGGTACTGCTAGAGAGGGGTTCCCCAAAGCCGCACACACCAGCTCTTCCCCGAATGTGATCTGGGTCCTGGAGCAAGTGAGGGCTGAGTCCCTCAGCCTCTTGAAGGCAGCTGGGCGCCTAACCCCCGACAAGGTGCGCCCCACCCGTCGCCGGGCCAGACCCCTTCTCCCTTCTCAATCGAGCAGGTCAGACCCCCAAGCCCCTGAACCTCCTCGCGAGGGAATCCCAGGGAGACGCGGTCTTCCTTGAAGACCCCTCTTATAAGTGTCTGCGATGACCTGGGGTTGTGGCTTAGTGGTAGAGTGCTTGCCTAGCACATGGGAGGCACTGGGTTCAATCCACAGCACCACAAAAACAAACAAACAAACAAACAAAAAAACCACTAAATAAACAAAATAAAGGTATAGTGTCTATCTACAACTAAAAAAAAAAAAAAAAAGTGTCTGCGAAAGGAACTGCTGCCCAGGCTGCCGAGGATATACAGAGCAGGAAAGAGCTCATCGCAGGGCGGGCCATTCCACCTTGATCCAGGCTCTCAGGTGAAGCACACAGCCCAAGCCTTTCGTTCTTTGGCCCAACAGTGTGGTGGGCCTCGATAAGCCTCATCTTCTCCCAACCCTCACTTCCTTTGGAGGCTGTAGTGTCCTGGCCAAGATCTCAGTCTGGATTCAGATCCTGGCCATTGCCCTGTGCAGTGGCATATGACTGTAATCCCAGGGACAGGGGAAACTAAGGCAAGGAGTCACTAGTTGGAGGCCAGCCTCAGCAACTTAGCCAGACCCTGTCTCAAATTTTTAAAATGAAAAGAACTGGGGAGATAGTCCAAGGGTAAAGTGTCCCATGATTCTATCCCTAGTACAAAAAAAGAAAAAAAAAAAAGTCATCCTGACCATTCATGGCCATGTGACCTAGGGAAGATTAGGTTAATCTCTGCGTTCTTCAGTTGCTCATCTGTAAAACGGAGGTAAGAATCTTCCTTACCCACATGTTGTGAGGAATAAATTAAAGCAAAATGCCATAATGCTGGGCATAACTATTTGATACTATTGATAAAGTAAATATTGCAATATTTATCTTTGTGGCTGTGGCATCAAAAGAGTAACATAGGTAAATTGCCTGTATTGTATAAAGAGGTAGATAAATATATTCCTTAGTAGTACATTACACCCAAAGAGTCTGATTGCCTCCTCTTCCTCCTTTAATCTTGGATTTCTCATTGGGAGGGGAAAACTGGGGGGGCTTTTTGACGCTTCAGGCTCCATATGAAACGGCCCCTCACTGGGTGCCCAGTTGAAATTTCTTAGTGGTTTTGAAAGGGGCTTGTCAACCTTAGAGACCAGTGCAGCATTTTGTCTGCAAGGGGGCAGTGAGTAAATTATATCCTGGGCTTAAGGAAAGCAAAAATAAACACGTTCACAGTAGGACTTTTTGGATGAACTGTTTTATTTCTCTTTTTTTTTTTTTTTTTTGGTCGTTGATGGTCCGCTGAAGACTAATGCGATGCTGATGTGTCCTAATATTAATGGTTCAGAGCTCTGAGGACACTATTTCGCTTAGGAGGCAGGGCCGACCTGGGCAAGGTCAGGAGCGACCTGGGGCCTAAGTGAAGGCAAGGAAATGTTTGTACTGTCACTTTCTATCTCTCTCCCTGCCCACCACACCCCCACCCTCATAAGTCACATCTGAGTCTCTGGGGAAAAACCTTCTGGATTGTTCGTGAATTTAAACATCGCTGCTGCTTCTTCAATCATAATTTTCTGCTTGAACAAAAAGCCGAGTGCCCTTATGGGCTGGAATGTACTTTTCTGCCCCGCTTGGGATGGTAGCATTTAACCCTTTCTATGTAAATCATGACTGCGCCAGGCACCCACATTCCAAACCACCCTCACCCAGAGCACCTGCTGTGGAATATTAAAGGCGATGCAAGGCTATGGAATATTGATGATAGCAGTCTCCTAAAAACCTGTCTTTTCAAGAGGAGGCCTAAAGTTGGACTTTGCATTTCCCCTCTCCCCACTGCTCTGGCCTGGCAAATTCCTGCAGGTAAAATTGGTGCTCTTGAGGAAAGAAAAAAAAAAAAAAAAAAGATAGCCACAGCATTCCAAGATTTCTGTCTCCAGGATGCTTCCCAAAGCATTTGGAACTCTGTGACTAAACCTAGAACCCCTGTCCCTGGGGCTGCAGACATTGGCTCCCACCAGAATTTTAAGGCAAGAAAGGCCAGAGTCCTATACTGGGGGCTCTGTAGAAGTTTTGGGGGCACATCCGTGGCCTCTGGGCACAGTCGGGTTTCTACCTTTAAAGGGAAAATCCTTGCGCCTGCCTTTGGTCTCACCAGAAATTCGAACAGAAGTAAATTTACATGGCAGGACAGCTTTCAGGAAAGGGGTCCAGAGTCAGAAAGCTAAAGCAAGTCTTTAGTGTGCGGTTGACGTGTGCATCCCAAGAACCAGGCGTGCCCTGCAGTATTGGCAGTCGCGCCCTCGCGGTTGTTTATAAACTCGTTGCAGGCATCAGGGCATCCACAACGCCATTCGTGTTGGATGCCTTTTCTGCTGGAAGGGAAGAGCCAACAAAACAGTCTTTGGCAACACTCAACATCCCCATGGAATTCTGATGCATGATGGGTTTCAATGTAAATGCGTCTCTTAAACGCTTAAGTAACAACTTTGTTTTGGTGCAGAAACCCACTTGGAGCCATCCGTAGCGCTTCTCTTTGATTCTGTCTCAGATTTACTAGCTTTTACCCAGCTACACTACTCAGGCACAGCCCACCCTTTCTTGGGCCAGGCAGAGAGCCCCAGGCTCCCATCCCCACCACAGCTCAGAAGAAGGCGATTGTAGGGATTTATCAACCCCCTACACTGGACCTCGGATTTCATCTCTTTCTTTTACCCCTGCATGTTCAGTTTGTTTTCTCAAGACCTAAGCAATTTTTAATGTACTCTATACTTCCCGCTTAATCCTCATCGTTTATTGTATAATTATAGTTTCAAAGTGATTATGTAATTAAAATCATGTTTCGTTGCAGCAGGACTTCAAAAGGGCGGCAGACCCCCGCTCTGGCATTATTTTCTGGTGATGTAATAATTTCCCTGTGATATTTAAAATAAACACATTAGTTCAAGAATTCTAAACATGTCTCAAAGTATATAGTAGGCTTGATTGGCACGAGGCTGGGTTGTAAAGAAATGGTAAAACCTATCACTAGTTTAATATATTTCTATGCTCCCATGCAGGGTAAATTATAGGATAATGGGGCGCAGGCGATGGTAAGCTCTGTTTATATAATCCATTTCTTCACACGAGTTCCCATTGCTTTCCCTTCCCTTTGCTGTATGTGGTGGTTCTCTGATCCCCTGACCTCAGCCATGTGTTTTCACTTTTTCTTCTGATCTCAATTCCATGACCAGCGGGGAATAAAATACAAATTGAATAGTAACCATTCACAGGCCGCTCTTTTCAAACTGTTGTTAAAACCTCTTTGTCTTGTCTAGCGGTTGATAGATAAATGTGTTGTGTTTCGCCTTTTTCTTCTTCTTTTTCTTCTTCTACTTCTTCCTCTTTTTTCCCCCTTAGCCAATGGAAAAAAATAACCCTCTTCCAATTATGCCCTTTAAAAATTAAAACCCACACCTCCTTTCAAACCGTCTCCTGAGCGTCCCGCTCTCCCCCGTCGGCCCATTGGTTAGCCCGCGGTAGAGACTCCGAGGACTCACCACGTGGAATAAAGAAGCGGCGGGAGCCGAGAGAGGCTAGGGGAAGACGTGGTGCCCCCGTGTGAGGTCCGCGCCATTGTCCCGCAGCCTGAAGGTTCATTTACCACCGAACCTGTGTTGCCTCTGATCTCCTAGCCGAGCGCCCAGAATCAGTTCCGACGGCGGAGGCCGCCTCTCTAAGGAATCCCCAGAGCCGGGGTTGAGGAAGCCCGGGAGAGGGAAGTTAAAGAGTGATCTGAAAAAATAGACCTCTTTCTTCGCCCCTTTTTTTCTTTTCACGGCTGAATCTGCTTTGTGGGCGAGGCAGACAAGAGGATAAGCTATTTTACAGCTTGAATCCAAAACGAGAAACACAATGATTCCTGATTTCTGGACCTAGCCTTTGCCAGTGCTCTGCTTTCTACCTCCTCGGTTTCTCCTTGGCCCCAGAACCGTAAAGGCAAAGAAACTAATTGTAGAAACCTCTGTCCCCGAAGCCCGCCTTCCTTTTCATCAGCGCTTCTTCGGGGTCAACGGCGCAGCGTGGTCTTTGTTACTCCGCTGCCAGCGCCCGAGGGCAAGCAGGACGGGAGTGGGAACCTCTGTGGGCGCGGGACTCACGTCCGCCTGTCCAACAATACATTGTCCCTCAATGCGGGATATTTGCAAACTAGCGAATACTGCCCTTCCCAGGAAGGAAGAGCACCACCAACTGGGCGGCTGGCCGCGCCCTTTCCTCCGAGCGCGCGGCGCGCTGGGGACGCACGCGGTGCCGCCCGGGGTTGCCGTGGAGCACCAAAGCCCGGGCGGGGGCGCTCAGCGGCGGGGCGGGGAGCTCCAGGCCCCGCCGGAGTAAGGTTTCCCGGGCGGCGCAAACCCACCCGCAGTGGGCCGGGTCGCTTGACAGCGCTCTTCGCCGTCGGCCGGCGTACCTGTAAACTGAGCCCGGCTCACATGCTTCACATTAAACCTCCGTGCCCGGTGCCTTTTCTCTTTTTTTCCTCCGAAAGGGTTCTTATAAACTTCCCTTCGTTTATTTAGCCTGGTTTTCATTGCTCTAGTTTTGCATGGGTTGTCTTTGTTTAGTTTATTAACCCACGGGGTTACTTTAACTAAACATTTGGGCTGAATACTTTGGGGTTGGATTTCAACGTTTTCTAACGAAATTACCGAGTTTTTTGAAGCCGCACAGAGAACGCTGTGTTGAGTTTATTAGTCAATTTAACAGACTATAAGGGAGGGAAAAATGCATTTAGAACAGTCCGCCTTCTTACCCAATGAGCGGAAACTCCAAGCAAACCCTAGGGAATGGACTCCACCCATGCTTCCCGTGACAGCAGAGCGCGCCCCAGGCTTACTGGCCTTGTTCCCTGCCACCCAGCTCCCCGAAAGCGCGCGGGAGCTGACAGAGCTGCGCCCAATTCCGCCCAGCTCCTGGCCCCACCCCAATCCCCAGCCCGCCCCAACCCAGTCACTCTAGAGAGGGCGGGGTCCTGAGACTCCCGTGATTCGTGCTTCGCCTCCTACCCGGATTTCCTACCAGGTCTTTTGGTGCCAAGGACAGAAGGGTTCCATAGTGTCCTGGGAGGAACGGTCCGGGGTAAAGGGGTTGTTTGGAATCTACAAGAAAAATTGGTCAGGTCCTGGCCACCCTGGGCTGGAATGCACTCTCAGCCTACGTCGAGGCTGTGAAGTCCTCCTTCAAGTCCAAGGAAGACCTAACCCAATGGGAGGTGCAGCCTACCAGAATAGTTGCTATCCCATGGCAGGCTTGGCCTAACTGAACGGGAATGATGTCTCTTTCTCTCCTTTCTCCCGATTTGGGCACTGATGCCCAGCTAAAAATTGGCCTGCCTAAAGTACTTGACTCCTACGAATCTGAGAAAAAACTGAGAACTTGGTGATGGTAATGAAGTGAAAGCCCAAACACAGGGAAAACCTTCAGCTTGCTGGGGGGATATTGGGTGGGAGGGAGTGAAACATTACATCTTAACACCTCTCCAGGCTGGGCACATTCCACATGAGTAAAAACAAGGTGTCTTTACTACTAAACCAATCTACTAGAACCCTGGTCTCATCATTTTAAAACTTCATTATAATAGGCAATGTATGCAAGGAGGTAAAAATTCAAAAGAACAGGAAAAGTCTCCCATCTTTGTACCTCAGCCTCCTAGTTGCCTCCCCAGGGGCCACCGCTGTTAGCAGATTCTTGTGAGTTGTTCTGGAGAAAATGGAAAGCTTTTACGAAAGGCCTGACTACTTCCTTCGTTTTTTTTTTTGAACCAGGGATTGAACTCAGGGACACTCGGCCACTGAGCCACATCCCCAGCCCTATTTTTTATTTTATTTAGAGCCAGGGTCTCACTGAGTTGCTGAGGCTGGCTTTGAACTCGCGATCCTCCTGACTCAGCCTCCCAAGTTGCTTGGATTACAGGCGTGCGCCACCGCGCCCGGCTCTGACTACTTCTTTCTGAGCTCTGCTTCTACCCTCTGGCACTCCCTGTTAGCTTGCTGACCCTTCAAAGCCTCAAGGAGGACCTCCCCCACCTTACAGGTTGCAGCATGCCCTGTGTCCTCTTTTCCTTGGCTTTTCACTGCCACTGAGTCACCAGGCTGCAAACTACTGATTGAACAAGTGCACCCCAGATCCACTGCAGACAGATGATGAGTTAGTTGATTGGTGGGTGGGTTGATTATGGCCCTGGGCCAGTCTGATTTGTTCCTCCTTGAGATGGCATTGGGTCCCAACCTCTTGCTCCCCTCCCCAGCATTCATCTGTCTCCTGGTTTTCTCCAACAGTCTAACCCCTCTTAGCCTCATGACACAGACCTTTCTGGAACCTTCTAATGCCTAGCATTCCCTTGTTTCATCTCCACTGGTCAAAATCCTCCACTGCCTTGGTCAGTACCTAGTCACTGCTCAGATGTAAGAAATCACTTCCTCCCTTGGCTCTCACAGTACTTTGTTTTGATATCACTTACATAGATGTGCTTAAGAATTCTTTCTGTGTTTGTCCTATTTTCTCTTCTGGATTATAAACTGTTAATTTCTAGCACATGCAAAGCAAACACTCATTTTTTGAATTAACATCCTCTTCACTAATTGTCTTTTTTCACTGCCTCCACCAAAAAAAAAAAAAAAAAAAAAAAAAAAGGAAAGGAAAGAAAGGAAACTCCAATAAAAGATTAAAGTACCTTTCTTTTTCTTAAATACCTTCTCTTTTCTTGAATAGCATTAGCTGTTAGAGTCTTATTAAAGTAAATCTCACTGGGGTGTAATTCACAGGATTAACCCCTTTAGAATCACTGTGCATTTAAAGAGAACAGATTATTCCAGGGAACCCCCCCATTAATCAGGGGGTGGAGTGGCCAACACTAGCTGTTGCTCATAGCAGCAGAACAGTCAATGGTAATTTGGGGCTCCACTTCCAACAGGTTTCAGATGCCTGATGAAGATGCTCTCACTTTGGAACATGCACTTATTATCACTCAAGTTCTGGGTCAAGGTGACAACTATCCAGATTTAATTTCATAGACATTCCTCTTCCTGCGTGCTCTTTGGGGGTAGGAAAACAGACTTCCCTGGGGGGCAAAGAAAACCTTTCCTAAAGTCCCTGCACCTCTTTGGAGGCTCTCCTCCCTCCCAGATTCCCATTAGCACTGGGAAGGAGAAGTTTGAGCCCCACCCCCAAGAGCCCTGAAAAAAATGCAGTAGAGGTGAAGCTGTTTGGCTGTGCCCTGTGTCCCTAAGCCCCAACACTATTCCCTTCAGCCAGCATGCTTAGAGCCTTTTAGAACTGCAACTGATCTAACTGGTTTCAATGCTTGACAGTCCTGCTTTGTATAGTCTATGAAGTATGCCTTTTCCCTGCCTCCACCCCCTCATCCTAGGAGGTAGGTGGCAAAAAGTAATCCATTATTCAACAAGGATTTGCTATCCACCAACTATAATGCCAGGCACCAAGCAGATTGCTGGGACAATAGTGGGGACAAGATGGACCAAGGCCCTGATTTCTTGGGGCTTATCATCATATTACAGGGACCACAGCAACTGTTCTTTGCTGTGTACTGTTCTTTGCTGTGCTGAGTACCACCCACAGTACTCAGGATTCCCTTGATGGAGAACACCAAACCTTGGGCTCCATGAGTCCCATTGTTCTCCTTGGATGATTTGCTCCACTTCGTGGATCAGCTTCTCACCTCCAAACTTGGAAGTTTTTTCGAGATAAACCAAAGTCAATGTGCATGCAGATTCTCTAAACTGGAAATATTCATATGACCGAGTCTGAAAGTTTAATTGTGATTATAAAAGGAAATCCGATCAGGTCTGTGTAATAGCAAAAACAGACACACACTCCTCTCTCCTGCTCCCCACCCCCCAGGAAAAACAAACACCCTGGAAAGAATCTGAAGTTAAAATAAAAAGCAGCTGGCAATAGGCCCATCCTTGTGTGTGATGATAATTAGACAAATGTTTTCCAATATGGGATGACTGTATGAAGAGACTGGTCAGGGGGGAAAGACTTAGGAAAAGGAGTTTAGTAAAACAGGGATTCCTGCCTACAAAGGGCTTCAGTGACACCCAATGTCACACAATCTCCAATTTGATACCTTTTTTCTTTTTTTTCAACATCCTGTGAAACATGTCTTCAGCTAAGAGAATGAAAAGAAAAGCTGGAGGCTTTGATTTACAAAAATTAAAGCCACGACTAGGCTTTGGATCAAGGTTGTGTCCTGGGCCTGGAAAGCCTCATCCTTCATTGTCTCAAAGCTTTCCTGCCCTGAGGAAAGAGTTAAGAGTCTTAAGCTAAAGCAGCTCTTCTGCCATCTGGGACTTTGACTTGGTTGACCCTCTCCCAAATTATTGTAATCCACAGTCTGGAATGGATAGAGAGCCAGTCAGGGCAACTGTGTCACCTCCTGCCTCTGGGTGGTGGGTATCTTCTGAGCAGGCCTGGGAGGGAGCAGGGCTAGGGGCTACGGTGGAGGGAAAGCGGGTGCACCAGCAGGCATCCAGCTCCAGGAGAGATTCCTGCCTCTTTCCATCCCCATCCCCTCTTTAAAAATTATATTAGACATTCACAACTTCATGTAAATGATAAGGTCCTGTGTTAACTCACCCAGGGTTATTTACATTAGGAGTTTGGGTTTTGATTTAGATGAAAATAACTTATCCCCATTAAAAGAATTTCGAGTATGTGGATGTGTGGAGGAGGCTCTTGGGAAAGGGAGTTGAGGGAGAAATGAGAAATTCGCTGCTAAACTAGGTAGTTCAGGGCTGGAAATAAACCAGTGGAATTTCCTTCATCAGAGTCAAAGAGAGGTAGCCTGTGGGAGAATATGGAGTAGAGGAGGAAGAAAGAGAAATGGTAGAGAGAATACTTTTATTTAAGAAAGGAACCCTTCTGCTTTCTGATTCCAAGGAAGGAAGTGTAGATTGCTTAAAATGTCTACTGGCACCAGAAACTCTCTTCTGACTTCTCCCCTCATCCACCCTTCCATTTTCCCACAGGGGTGTGCTCTTTGTGGATACTGAGGATGGTGGCTGCTCTCCTCAGGACCAGGACAATTGCCAAGTGTATTCAATACACACAGGTGCGTCACGTTCCTGGTTGATAAGTTTTTGGTGCTTACTAATTGGCTTCTAGGGAAAGCCTGTTGCCCAGGCTGGTCTAATTCCTAAGCTCAAGCCATCCTCTCTCAGCCGCCTGATCAGTGGGACCACAGGCACATGTTCTGCTAAAGCAGGATTTTATTTTCTTTTTAATCCAGGAGGAGTTTTAAAATAGAAAAATCATTTTGGGGGTTTCATCAGTTCCTCTCCTGACTAACATCTTGCAGTGGCCCCTTTGCCTGCACTGGCCTCCCCTACTCCCACTTTGAGGCGATGTTTTCCACCTGAGGTTGGCCCTATACCTGGTGTTGGCCCTGGCTCTGAGGATTCAGCCTGGTGGAGTGGGTGGAGGAAGTACCTGGTCTCCTGTAGCTGAAGCAGTAGGGGAGTCATAGACCATCACCCCACAAACAAATGAACAAGGAAAGCATCAGCCAAGTGGCAGGATAAAAGGAACCTGGGAACAAGGCAATAGGGGGGATTATAGGTCGAGTGGTTACAGGCTTTCTGAAGAGATGACATTGAAGTTGAACTATAGGAAGACCTGGGAGAAGATACTAGAAAGAAGTTAGAGATGAGGGTGATTGATGTGCTCAGAAACAAATTGAAAGGCGGTCCATGTGGCCAGAGCCTAATGTGCTCCATATAAAAATGGAATCCCGTTACCTCCTCCCCAACACACTGGCCCCTCAATCTGTCCCCTCTGCAGGGACACAGGTTGCCCAGCAGCCCCACCAGGAAAGTTGCAGCCTCTTTGCCTTCTCCCCTCCTTCCCACCCCACATCCAGGGAATTTCAAAGTTCCTACCTTCTGTTTCCACTGTCGCCACCTCACACCAGCCCTTACAGCCCCGTATTCCTGTAAGGTTACACTGAGTTTCAAAAAGAAGTAAACTTTCAACAGCTGGCTACAGTGGTACACACCTATAGTCTCAGTCACTCTGGAGGCTGAGGCAGGAGGATTGCATGTTCAAAGCCAGCCTCAGCAACTTAGTGAGACCTTGAGTTAAAATTAAATAAAATATACAATAAATAAAATTAAAAACATTGAGGATGTAGCTCAGGGGTAGAGTATCCCTGGGTCCATTCCCTCATATTGAGAGAGAAAGAGAGAGAGAGGAAGAGAGAGACAGAGGCGGGGGCAAGAGGGGGGAGACCTTCAAAGTGATTAGGAAGAATGACAATTTGACAGTAATTAGACTACAAAGACTCAGTTTCATTATTCTTGCATGGTTGTAACATGGTCCTACCCCATCCTCCCTCCAAAGAAAATTAATTTCAAATAATCATGTTGAGATTTCATGCTTTGTTTGATAACTGATTATTTTATGAATTAATTTATTTTAATTGTACACTTCCTTCATTTGTTTCCCTTATATCTCTCACCTAGCTAGAACAGCGATTTGTCAGGAAATTGATTATATGTGTTATGAAGATAGGTAATAAATGTGCAGAGCATATGAGACAGAAAGTAAATGCTTTTCTTTAGTCTCTGGGTCTCACATAGTGTGTCCACACACATAGTGAGAAGGTAACTGAAGAAACTATCCACATAATTTAAGCAAAGAAAAAAAGTTTTGTTTCAAGTTACTTAGCATAAAGAGTTCTAAGGACACACTAAAGACCATGCAGAGTAGCAGCTCACCCCACCTCTAGCCCCCACAGAGGGGCTCCTGTCACCTGAATGTCCATCACGTAAACTTGGGGGCCTGAGGAACTACTTCCTCTCTGGGGCTCCAGCAGGATCTCTGTCATACCTTAGGCCACCCTGCTCCTGCTGCTTGGCACTGGCCTCCCTTTCTTTGGCACTGTGGTGGAATACTACTTTAAAAGGTGAAAGATTTTGACAATATGAAGAGACACCAAAGTATAATGGCAGGCTGCTTGCTCCAATAGAGTGGCACTGCAGGAGAGGAACCGGCAGGGAAGGGGAAGTGCCCAGGCCTCCCAAGTCTAAAAGGACAAACTTGGCATTAAGCTGGAGACTCACTCTTTCCTAACATTTCTCTTTCAGGGCAGTTCCTTGTGAGTAGAGCTGGTCCTCAGTATCCACAGATTGGTTCCAGAAATCCTGTCCCCACCCAATGCAGAAATCAACAAATGCTCATGTCCCATATATAATATGGACTATGGACAGCCTCCCATATAATTTAAACCATCTCTAGATTACTTATAATGCCTAGTACGATGTAGATACTATGTAAATAGTTGTTGAACTGCATTATTTAGGTAATCATGACAAGAAAAAGAGTCTATACCTGTTCCTTACAGAGGCAGTCATCATGGGCCTAATTACATAGCACACATCAGCAACAACATAACATTTTGGGGGAAGATTTACCAGTCATGGTTGGTAGAATCCATGGATGCCAAATCTACAGACACAGGGAGTAGACTGGATTCTGCAGCATGTGAGGTTTAATCAAGGAAACTAGAGCATCCTTTACATTCTTTTCCTCATTATATGAGCAGTTTTTACATTTAGGAGAAGCTTGGAGTAGGTTTGCTGATGACACTTTATTTGTCATTCAGAAAATATTTTACTGAGTACCTACTGTGAGTCAGGCTCAGTTCTAAGAGCTGGGGATACAACAGTAAAAAAATAAAAATAAAAAAATAATAAATCAGGCAAAAGTTCCTGTTCTTGGGGAGTCAACTGTACAGTGGACCTTATGCGGAGTTTGGGGTTACATTGAGCATAGTTCTAGTACTGTTGATTCATAAAGGGATGATCCCAGGAAATTATTTTCCATACTTCCATTTTTTTGTATTGGTCAGTAAGTTTGATTAGAGCCTTTGGGGACCACGGGCCAGAATCATTTCAGCCCTTGAGAGCTTTGTATCCACATAACTCTCTCTTGAACTTTGGTCTTCTCATCTGAAACATAGATATGATGATCCCTCATTAGAAGTATTGTGGATAATAAATAGGTAGCATATAGAAAGTATTGTTGGGTATGCACCAAATGCATAATAAATGGTCCCCATTAATATTGCTATGGCTCTGTAGGTATAACAAAAAAAGCATAAAATCTGGTTTCTGTCCCACTGTGTTCAGTATCTATCTACTCAGGAGGTCAGACTCAGATGCAAGAACTAATCACTGCACAATGCCCAAGAGCATATAATTAAGTGGTTCAGAAAATTGTAGGGGGCAAACAATAAATGCCATAGGAATTCAGAGGAGGAAAGGATGGATTTGGGCCAGAGGAGGGTTGGACCTGCGCCTGGCTTTGCAGGGGAGGCATGAGGGAGGATTCAGAGGACTCCCAGGCTGAGCACTGCAGCAGGAGTGAGCTTGGCTCACCTTGGGTGGTAGGAAGGGGCTGGATGGAAAGGTAGAGCAGAATTGCTGTGGGCGTGGAAGCCCGCAGTGAACTTTAGACTTGGTATGTAGAGAAAGAGTAGGGATCAGTCTCAAAATCCCACCAGGTCAATCTAAGCCAAGAGAAAAGAGAAGAGCACGTCTTCATTTGTTCACCATCTTAGCCCTGAAGAGGGAAGGCTGAGGGGATGGGTCAAAGGAGGCTGTTAATCAGGGCTGGCACTGAGGTGAAAACCCTGTTGACAACTCCCCACAGCCCTGGCTAGGGAGTCAGTAAGCTGGCTTTCAACAAACACTGTTAAACCAAGCAGTTTGGATTTTCATGTTAATTTGTGGGTATACTGTAACCTACAGGTTGAACCCAGGAGAAGGCATGTACCATCTGGTTTGCTGATTTGGGCAGAATTTTAAGATACTTGTCAGGGGCATGGATGGGACACAAACCAGCCTCCTGTGTGTGATCTTTCCCACCTCTGTGCCACCTTTCTCACATTGCTGGGAAGGCTGAGGGCTCAGGACACTGAAGCTGCTGCTTGGTTGCAGGACGAACTTCCCAATTTGGCCAGGGGCTTTGGTAATCTCTGCTTTTGGCTTCTCTGCTTTGTGTAGGAGCAACTGTCCTGTTCAGAGACCTGCAGTGAAGAATGCCCAGTAGTCAAAAGAATCTTTTTTTTTTTTAGTACTGGGGATTGAACCCAGGGACATGCCACCACTGAGCCACATCCATCCCCATCCCTATTTTGTATTTTATTTAGAGACAGGGTCTCACTGAGTTGCTTAGGGCCTCACTAAGTTGCTGAGGCTGGCTTTGAACTTGCGATCCTCCTGCCTCAGCCTTCCAAGTGCTGGGATTACAGGGGTGTGCCACCGCGCCCGGCTCAAAAGAATCTTTTACACTTAACTCATTGGAATCTAGGGGGCTCAAAGTATTTCATGAATGCTACCTCAGTAGCCTTCTTCAAAGCTTGGGTAGGAAGAATGTCATAAAATGAGTAGACAATTCCTGAGGGCTGATGCTATTTTATGACTGGAAACCTGAGTGGAGAAACATCAAATGTGCAATAATCCAAATAACGTATCAAGGGTTGGGAAATTGTGTTCCTATTTTTCAGATTAAAAAACAAAAGCAGAGAGCAATCTGATAATCTGAGCTTGCTATAGTTGAAGGAAAGACCAGGCAGAGCAGAACCCTGAGGCCCTCTGACATCATACTAGGTGGCTGGTGTGGGTGGGATGACAAAATCAATTTAATCAAGAGCCCTTTTAAAAACATTTTTTTGAGGGCAATTTTTTTTATTTTTAATGTGGTAAAATATATGTAACATATATTTTATGTTAACCATTTTCAGTACTCAGTTCAGTCGTGTTATTACATTCATGTTGTTGTGCATAAAATCTCAAAATTCTGATCTTGTAAAACTGAAACTCTGAGCCTACTAATAACTCTCCTGTTCCCAAGCCCTTGGCAACCAGCATTCTGTTCTCTCTCTCTCTCTCTCTCTCTCTCTCTCTCTCTGTCTCTTTCGTTCTCTTTCTCTTTCTTTCTCTCTGAATGTGGCTGCTTTAGGTACCTCATGTAAGTGGAATGTGCACTATTTGTCCTTTTCATGATTGGCTTTCTTCACTTAGCACAAGGCCTTCAAGATTCATTCATGTTGCAGCACATGTCAGGATTTCCTTCCATTTTCATTTATTATTCCTGAATAATATTCCATTGTGCACATATACCACATTTTAATTTATCCACTTATCTGCCAATGACAATGAGTGTTCATTTATTTCTAAGGGAAATACTTTTTATTTAATGTTTTTATGGGTTACACATTCAAGTTCATAGAGTATTTAAAAAAAAAAAAGTATTTTGTGTTTGTCCCCCAGCCACCTATTCCTTTCCCCACAAGCCACAAATCAAATATATTTCTTGAAGATCTTTCCAGAGTTGTTTGAACACATAGGCACAAGGTAGCATACCATGCAGGCTGTTCTACACTTTGCTTTTTTGACTTAATGCCATCTCTCAGAGATATTTACATAATAGAATGTACACATATAGGTGCATTGTATTATTCAGGATTCTACAGAAAAACAGAACTGATAGGATGTATATAGCTATAGAATACAGACATTTGATATGAGGGATTGGCTCACTTGGTTTTGGAGGCTGGGAAGTCCCACCACCTGATGTCTTTGAGTCAGAGGTCCAGGAAAGCAGGTGGTATAGTTCCAGTCCAAGTTCAAAAGTCCCAGTCCCATCCTGAAGGATTGAGAACCAAGAACCCTGACACTAGAGGACAGGAGAAGGTGAATGTTGCAGCTCAAGTGGAGAAAACAAATCCCCACCCCCTTCCTTTTTGTTCTATTCAGTCCCACAGCAAATTGAATGGCACCTGCCCATGTGGGTGAAGAAGGATCTTCTTTACCATTCACAGATTCAAATGTTAACCTCTTGGAGAAACACCATTATGGACACACCCAGCAGTAATGTTTCACAGTCATCCGGACATCCAGTAGACCAGTCAAGTTGATATAAAATTAACCATCACAAGGGCCGAGCGTGGTGGTGCATGCCTGTAATCCCAGCACCTGGGAGGCTGAGGCAGGAGGATTGTGAGTTCAAAGCCAGCCTCAGCAACTTAGCGAGGCCCTAAACAACTCAGTGAGACCCTGTCCCAAATAAAATACAAAATAGGACTGGGAGTGGCTCAGTGGTCAACTGCCCCTGGGTTCAATCCCCAGTACCAAAAAAAAAAAAAAAAAAATTAACAATCACACACACACACACACACATCTACATGTGTGCATAGTGTTCTACTTCATTTGTCAAATCATCTATTGATGAACACTTAAGTTGTTTATAATCTTTTGCAAACAATTCTGTTATTAAAAACTAACATTGTACACATGTCATATTCTGAATGTAAGACAGCAAACTGAGAGCATGGGGCTGGGATCTTGATCATCTCTTCCAGCTGTGCTCCTCATAGGTGTTTATTAGGTATTCTTCACATATCTCACCCAAGGCTCCTAACTACTCTACCAAGTACTATTCTTCCCACTACGTAATTGAAATTCAAGAGCAGCAAAGCAACTTGTGCCAGATGACAAAGCCATCTGATGGTAGAAGTCCAATTTTAAAGTTGACTCTGTTATACAACCACAAGAATGGGCTCCTAATTAGAACAGGTTATACTCTATGTATGGTACAATTTGTCAAACTACACTCTACTGTCACATATATCTAAAAAGAACAAATAAAAATAAAGTTGGTGCTGCACCCACAACTTGGACTTCCAGCTGCAGTCTTCCCTTTCGTTGTGCTTCCTGCCCTGACCTCCAACTCCTCCGCTGCCCAGTCTGCAGCAGGCCACTGGGAAGCCTGTGATGGGCCCAGCAGAGAGACTGGGCTGACCCAGAGCAACTCCAAGCTCCCTGCTTCTACTTTGGCGCATCCTGAGGCTTTTTCAAAGTGGCTTGAGGCAGAGGAAGGCTCCACATAGGAAAGTATCACCTAGTGTCCCCAGAGGAAGCTGGGGCTCCAAACTAAACTTCAAGCATTTCGAGCATGTCTTCCTTTCTGAACTGCCATCCCCATGTGTCTCTCTCCCCACTCTCCCTCTCTCACACACTACCCCTGTCACCTTGAAGATGCCATGACCTCTGTCTGCCCCTGAACCAAGCCTTCCTCCTCTGCTCCAATAGCAGCCACACTCAAACACTGAATTACAAAACTGTTTTCTTGTCTGTCACCATGACTAGGGACTTGAGGGCAATATTTGCTTTGTATCTCAGCTTCTCACTCAAAATAGGCTTGTCCTTAAAGTTTGTTGACTGAACTAAAATCTCTCACCCAATCCAACAGTAGGTGGGCAAAGCCAGGAATAAAAGATGGAGCCAAAAGCCTGGGTAGAGAGGTGAGCAGCAGGTGACATAGATCCAGGACTTGTGCTGCAAGCTTGGGAAACAGAGGCTGAGGCCCATCTTAGGGGTGGTAGTCCCCATATTCATGGGTAGAGACTGTGCAGTCTATGCTAGAGAAAAAGAGTCAGAGAAGCCCACATGCTCCTGACTCAGACCCCATCTCTCCTGGGAGCCCATTCTGCCTACTGCAGTACCGCAGATCACAGATTCCTCCCTTTTTCCCAGTTCCAAAGTCCTCTCCCTGCACATCCTTGTCTTTACTGGTTATGACCTTTGACATGTGTTTTTCCTCTCCAAGTAATAACAGTAATACTAATCATCATATAGTACAGTCCATGTGGCCAACATTGTTCTAAGCTGGGATATATATTCAATCATTAATCCTCACAGTGGCTCTATATGGAAGTTACTGTTATGATAGCCTTTCTACAGAAGAGGAATGGAGGCAGAGAAAGGTTAAGTATGTTGCCCAAAGGTACACAGTAAGTGGCAGAGCCCAGATTCAAACCCACGTAGTCTGGTTTCAGAATCTATGCCCTTAACCAACTCAAGGGAAAGTCCCTCAATGATCGTGTTCTTACCCCCTTCACTGGACCCCAGCATGGCACCAAGAATCTCAGTAATACCTCGATGAAGTGGCTGACTTGGATGTACCACCTACGTGGT
This sequence comes from Glaucomys volans, assembly GCA_020662805.1. Lineage (NCBI taxonomy): Eukaryota > Metazoa > Chordata > Mammalia > Rodentia > Sciuridae > Glaucomys > Glaucomys volans. The sequence goes on along the minus strand of JAJEJO010004865.1, from coordinate 597,697 downwards.
GAGGTTACAGTTTAGGTTAAAGGACACTTGGACTTCTAAAATGTCTTAGCTCTTGTTATCATCCCCTTGTGGCTTTCATGGCCAAGGCCACCCTTGGTGTAGGTGTGTCTCAGAGCTCTTCTCCTGGTACTCTGCCCCTTCCTGCAGATCTATTCTGATTTGTCCTTGTGATTGGGGAAGGAACAGCACATGGAAAGCACACATCAGTAGGTGTGTTCATCAGTATGACATGGTAGAAAATGCGGCAGCTGGAGTTTTACTAAGACTGAAACTCTTAAATCAAGCCTTTCCAGTATCGCCCTGTAGAAAGTGGACACCAGATGAGGAGGGTGACAGAGCAGGTGGGTTTTATAGGTTGGAAGTGTCTTGGGTTGCTGGAGAACTGAGAGTTATTATTCCCATTGCCTTAGATGGGGTGGGGAAAGGAGATCTTTGGCCTAGCAAACAAATGGGATTTACTGGGAACGTTACTGCCCTTTTATTCACATACAGTTCTTAGGAGGGAGAGGAAGAGACAGCAAGAAAGAAACAGCTAGACCTCCTGGGGCACATGAATTAAGTCCTGAGTAGCAGGAATTTCTGAGTAGCTCATTTCCCCAAGGAGTAGCACGGCAGAGACTTCCCCTGACTGGCCAGGCCTTTGGGGTTGATTTGCATTAGCAGTGGGTTGGTATTGGGGTGTGTTTACTCTCACCTGGAAGTGCGTCCTGGCATTCTGCCTTCTGGAGGCAAACCAAACCTGAACAGCACATGGAAAGCACCAAGCTTCTTAACTAGCCACTGGCTGCAGTTCTTGCCCTAGTCATGCCTGCACCCCTTGAAATTGAATCAGAGTGATTTATGCCAGGCTAGAAGAAAGCAGGCTGCTTTTAGTTATATCACTGCATGTGCCTCCTGTCGGTGAGCCAGCTGGTGAGACACCCATGTGGGCTGCTCAAGTTTTCATATTGATTTGCGAAGGCTCCCACGGATGCAAATGTCATAGTTGGTCTGGTATTCAAAGTTTAAATTCCTTGATTCGGGTCAATTATTTCATGCAAACTAAACCTGATGACAGTCTGCACAGAAAGAGTAAGTAGGAACTCTGAGTCTAAAGTGACATGACAGATCTTCAAACAAAGAAATCAGAACTTGCATATTTGCAGTGGTCACCTGCAAGGTCAGCAAGAACATTTTTCTTGCTCAGAACAGTTTTAGGATCTCCCTTTGGAACTCCAGAACTTTACAGGACTTTCCTTGGTGTGAATGAGGAAGATTGGGTTTTTTGAAGGTGGATTTAATTTAATTTTTTTTTTTTTTTTGTACTGGAAATTGAACCCAGGGGTGCTTAATCACTGAGTTACATCCCCAGTTCTTTTTTATATTTTATTTAAAGACAGAATATGTAAACACAAAAGGACAGGATGAAGACCTCAATGGATTCAGGGAAGCCTTTATTCATTTGCAGACTCTGGCGCCATTGGGGCACATTTTCTAGATGCGAAAATGGCCATCAGTTACAGAGGGGATTTTGGGTTTTATAGGGTACAATGAGGATGATGCAATCATTGGAAGCTGTGTTCGTGTAGCTTTGACCACCAGGGGCTAGTTGTACAGGTTAACACTTTAATTTAGGAGGGCAGTTGTAAAAAGTTGAAACTCATTATTGTCTGGGGAGATAAGAGTCCAGACCTGAGGGATGAATACTTAAATCTTGCCCATTGTTATTTGCTGTGCCTCCATTTAGAACTAATAAGCCATGGGGGAAGGTCAAGTTTTAGGGTCCAGCATTCACTATCCGCCCCTTTTCCCCAGGGCTCATTGTTCCTTGACTAATTTCCCCTCCCTACTCCTGAGCTGCACCTCTCTCCATTTTTCTTCAGGGACTTTCTTGCATAACCCTTCAGAATCTACTAAGTTTCTTAGGCCTTGCTAAGTTGCTGAGGCTGGTTCTGAACTCACAATCCTCCTACCTCAGCCTCCCAAGCCTCTGGGACTACAGGTGTGTGCCACAGCCCCTGGCATAGTAGATTTAATTTTAGATAACTGTCAAAAATAATTTGGAGCCAAATCTGGTGGAACTGGGCCAATAATCAAATTGGTTAATACCATTTGGGACTTGAAACCAAAAAACATAATTATAAAGTAATGTATCTAATTTTCCTCCTGTACCAGCTTTAAAGACCTTTGAAAAGAACAATAGAGCTGTTTTAGGCAATTGATGTTTCCCAACATATTAATGTCAATTTTTAAGGACCAGCATTTACTTGGCTAAAATGGTTGTGAATTACTTAGGTTTTTCTTTTTCTTTCTTTCTTTTGTTTTTCTTTAACATAAGCCTTGTTACATAAAACTATAAACATCTATGTTACAACTCCTCCTCCTCTTAAATAACATGTGATTTTCTTGGCATAAAAGTGTATTAACTAGCAATGTTTTTTTCTGTATTTATCATAGGCCATTAATTTATTTCAATAGTCCTACCACTGCCCCTGTGTTTTCCTTGGCTGCAGTCCAGTTCCTGATGTACTGCCGAGCTAGGAGCAAGTAGTTTATCATAACAAGGGGCTGGGATTAGTGTTGAGAAAAGCAGAGGGAGGTCGCATCTGCACTGCCGGCCAGGGCTGGAATTCACTTTGCAATTCTTTTCTCTCCAGCGCAGTCTGGCCAAGGAGGTCATCCTCTGCTGTTCAGTTCATTCCACTATGATTGACAGAGCTCTGAACCTGTGCCTGGCATTGGGCTTGGCACATGAGGAGAACGTGGTTGCCTCCTTCTTTGATAAGGGAAGAAAAGACAAGTATCATAAAGGAAGCACAAATAGAATGCCAAGGGCTCAGACAGAGGGAAAGACCCGTTGGCAGAGACAGAAAAAGTGCCCTGACAGAGGTGGCATTGGAGAGACAGTCCACAGAGGGTGGCGTTGGCAGGGTGACTGGAGCCCAGGTTGGCACAGTCTGCCATCGCCTGCCCTTCTTCTGAGAGCCGAGTTCCCAGCTAAGCACTAGCAGCTGGGCCGGTTCTCTGTATGGAATTACAGCATTAGGTGAGAAGTTAATCACAAACATGAATCAGCCTTGTTTTTCCCTTCCAGGCACACAGGGGAGTGGGCAGGGCCCCTCACTGTATGTACAGGAAATCATACTGGGGGAAACATGAAGCCAGCCATTTCTCACCAGGGCCAAGCTGTTACCTGCATCTTGAGATTGCAGGAGAATTTATTATGTTACATAGGAAGAGAATCCCCTTGGTGTGGCAAGCAGGAAGCACCATTTCATGGACTAACTGGCTTCTTGGGTTCCACTGGGCCCTGTCTCATTTCAGGGAGCCCCACCCCCACCCCAACTCTGCAGCTCCTCGTGGGCTGAATGGCACCTCAGCAGAATCCCTTGTTTGGTGAAGGTTTCTGTTCTCTCTCCTTTCTCCCAGTCAGTGATGGCCAGCTTATACAGAAAACCCACTTCTCATCCAAACCAGCAGGACTGGGTTAGGACCTGCCGTTCTCAAAAACCCTTCTATCCACAGCCCTCTTCTGGAATGTTCTACCCTCTCAGCTGCTACCCTTATTGTTCCCTTACTGCTTAGGCTGCTAATATTATGGCTCCACTTGTCACCTAATATTCTCAAGGTAACTGTCACTTTTAACAACCAGTGACAGTGTCTGTCTCCATTAATTTGGGGAGCCCCCTCATCCTCTTTTTTCAGATTTCATCACTGTTCCTCTGTCTTGACGCTGACCTGACTGGGCAGCCTTTTAGTGAATGCTATGCTTGGCTCCCAGTAACATCATCACAAAAGATTTGCCTCCCTTCGAAATTGTCTTGGCAAAATCCTCAGTGGCCAGCAGATCCTGATGAAGAAAGGGCTCAAGATCATCAGAGGAAGGTGAAGCTCACCAGAACCTTCGTAAATCTCAGCAGGGAGCCAGTGCTGCAAAGTGTTTCATTTCTTTCTTTCTTTTTTCCTTGGAGCCCTAAAGTTACTACACGCAACTAATTAATCAGAAAACTTTAGTGACTTTAACTTCATAGGTCACTGCACAAGCCTACTAATGTTCAAGAAATTCCATTTAACTCTGAGTTTGAATGTCACATCTATTTATGTAGCAAAGGGAGTCTGATTTTTTTTTTCTTTCCTTCTACTCCAAGAAAATTTCATCTGGGAAACATGCACCAGAGAGTGTTAGAACCAACATGACTTCTTACTATTAAAGCCCAAACAAGGCTGGGTACAGTGGCACACGCCTATAATCCCAGCAATTTGGGAGACTGAGGCTGGAGGATAGTGAGTTCAAAGCTAGCCTCAGCAAAAGAGAGGTGCTAAGCAACTCAGTGAGACCCTGTTTCTAAATACAAATACAAAATAGGGCTGGGGATGTGGCTCAGTAGCCGAGTGCCCCTGAGAGTTCAATCCCCAATAGCCCCTCCACCCACAAATAAATAAATAAAACTCAAACAAGTCAGTCCTGCAACTGCAGGCAAACAGAAGTGGACTTTGGCAGTTCCACCCACAAGGGTTGAACTGCCAAAGGGAATGGACAGTTCAGGGGACAGAGTGGGAGGACTGAGGAGAGATGAGAAGCATGCCAGAAAAAGGTGTAAATGTTGGCAATAAAGGACATTCAAAGCCGGGTGTGGTGGCACAGGCCTGTAATCCCAGTAGCTTGGGAGGCTGAGGCAGGAGGATCGCAAGTTCAAAGCCAGCCTCAGCAAGGGCAAGGCGCTAAGCAACTCAGTGAGACCCTGTCTCTAAATAAAATACAAAATAGGGCTGGGGATGTGGCTCAGTGGCCGAGTGCCCCTGAGTTCAATCCCCGGTTCAAAACAAAAACAAAAACCAAAAAAGGACATTCAAGGAATTTTTGTCCCCTGCTAACAAACAGTACTGTTCAGAGAAGGATCCAGAGAATATGTGACCAGACACTGGGTATTCTTTTGACATGGACACACATACACCAGAGGATATGCACACAATTACCCCTCAGAGTCAAATCAATTGTTACCAGCAAAGCCTGTGCTCACATCTGGGCAAAGACAAAATTGAAAAAAAGAAACACACACACACACCCACACACACTCACGCACCTGAGACTTAGACAAACCAGCATGCTGTCCAAAGCAGTCACCCCTATCTATAACAGACCATCCCTGAGGCTCCTGGTGCTATTCTGGTGTCTTTCAAAGCTAATTGTTTTCTCAGACTTCCGTCTTCACTTTCAGCATAATTAAACACATTAGCAGACCAGCTTGGCCAGGATTTTCGGGGACTGCTGGGTTGGCATTCTCTAAGAGGAAGAAGGGAAGAGGTGCCCAGGGCTGACAGGGAAACAGGGGCAGAGTCCTTGGGGATGGGGTTTCAGGCAGGAGTACTAACACTTTGGCAAATAGCTGTGCCTCAAAGAGTTAAAGGCCAGCCTCTAGAGTCAAACCCACCAGAAGACTCCATTGAGTCAGCTGCCTGGTGTTTGGGAGGCCTCTGCTTTCATACTGCAGTGGCCCCATCTGCCATTGTAAAACATCTGGTATTGATGGCAGACGGGGAGGTCAACAGTCATGAGAGTTTCAAGCTTCCAGGTATGCCTTGAAAAAATTGGAGTCATGCCAGATTCTTCAAAATTCTGTGGCATGGCCAGCTCCAACCCCCTGCCCATTCAATACATAGCCCAGAAGGTCACCCAAGTGATGCAGGACTGTGCACTGTCCAAGAGCAGATGAATCCCAACCCTGTTGCGGCACTCCTCCCAAGCAAGTGAGGGTGGTTTTATAGAACTGTATCAGATTCCCTCATAATGATCCAGGGAAAGAATGAATCCTGTACTTTTGATGGACAGGTTAAAAGACACTAATGGATGTTTCTCTTCAGAAAATAGAAACGATTTGCATAAATTTTCAGTGTTTTTCAAATCCTTCCCACTTGTGCAGCAAGGATGTGTTCTTGTTCTTCAGGTGTAGAGCCCACAGCGAAGTAGCCCTCATTTAAAGGATACACAGGGCCTTCCCAATGAAGGACTGGTAGCAGGTGTAGCCCATGTGTCTTGAAGTTCAGGCTTAAGGCCATGTCTGGTCAGAATAAAGAGTGTGCTGCACGATCCACTCTGCCCATGCGGCAACTAGACATGTCAGTAGCAGGACCTGAGCGACATTTCACATGGGAGGAATCAGAGGCCTTTCCAGGGGAACATTACTTCTCCACCAAAGGAGGGAGATCTCAGAATCAAAAAAATCTTGCAGAATGCCAACAGGGTCTCAGGGCAAGTGCAATCCACTAATGGGCCCACAACCCCCAGAAGACCCAGCACTTTGTTAGATGTGCAAGAGGCCAGCCAAATTGCACGCAGCACCATCCTCATGCAAAATGTATAACACAATCAACCCTCTGTGCGATTTCCCAATTGGAAAAGGCTTTTAGAGTGTTTAACTGGTAAAGAGAATGTACCAAAGTATATAGAGGAAAAGGCTGAAGATCCAGGAGAGGAAGGGAGAGAGATTCACCAGGAGACAGGAAGCTGCATACAAAGGGCATGTGGCAGATTTGGTTGTAATTGGGGGTGGGGGCAGCCTCCAGCAGCCATGGGAGGGAAAGCGGACAGCTAAGGCTGCTGCCCGTGTGGTTAGAGGCCTGGTGTTGATAGCAAAGGGGTCTCAGCCATCACCTTCACCATTCCAATTCTGTGCATAGGAAAGGCCTGTCTGCATCACCTCATGTTCTTATGGGACTGGAAATGAACCAAGGGAAACAATGATGGAGAGGGTCAGGGCTTCAAATGGACAAGACTGTGTGACAGCGATTTCTGACATTTGTGTAGGTAGCTTTCTCTCTCTCTCTCTCTCTCCCCCTCTCTCTCTCTCTCTCTCTGTTTTGTTTTTCGTTTTTCTAAACTTTTCACTTTTAAGTACTTAAAGTTAACCAGAAAAGCTGGAAAACATCCTGGGGGTGTTACCTGGTAGAATGCCCAGGAGAGAGAGGTCTAGCCGATTCTTGGGGACTTCACATGTAAGCTGTCTCTCTTCCAAGAAAGTCTCTAAGGACAATGGAAGAGCAATTTCTGCCTGGACCTGGGCCTAATGCCTGGTGCTTAGTCAGGACCCATGCCAGGGGAGCTGCTGCCTAACACTTATTGTGTTCTCCCTGGAAAATCCCTTCTACAGCACCAAAGTATGTCCTTTTTCTACCAGTTGAAGAGTGGATTCCTTCCTGGCCGGTTATTTCAGATGAGAGCTCCCTGTACTTAGGACTAGGGGCTTTATTTTTACAGTGCTGTCTGCAGTCCCTCACACCACACTTGGCACATGGCAGTCACACATCAAAAATTCACTGAGGAGGGGATGAGTGGCTGGCTTGAGAACAAGGAAGTATCTGGGGAGAAAAATGGGAAAACAATTTGGAAATGATCGAAAACCTAGTGAAGCAACTTCTACTACCTCTCAATCCTTAGGAATTCACCTGACATTTGAATCAGACTTCCGATTCTCACCTCCACTGCCTGTCCAACGTTAGCATCTTGTTTGTCCCATTCAGACATCTTTTTGGCCATTGAATTCTCCCTTTTCCCCCATTTTGAATTAATGGGATCAAACAGCACATCCTGCCTTGTGAGTTGCATTTTCCTCTTAGCAGTTCTTTCTAGATATCCTTTCCCAAAGTCAGTAGGTTCCCCTCTGTGGCTCTCATCCTAGGCACAGTGAATGTCATGGGCAGACAGAAGTTTCCCACCCAAAGGAGCATGGGAAGGCCTGGGGACATCTGTACTTACAGGGCCGGCAGAAGAAAAGGGACCTATGAAAGACGAGGAAGTGGGCCACAAAGATGCAGTAAGGCACAGAAACGTGGTCCCATGGAAAGAAAGAAGGCAGGGGCTGGGGTTGTGGCTCAGTGGTAGAGCGTTTGTCTCACATGTGTGAGGCACTGGGTTCGATCCTCAGCACCACATATGAATAAATTTTTAAAAAGATATTGTGTCCATCTACAACTAAAAACAAAAATTTAAATAGAAAAAGAAGAAAGAAGGAAGGAGTAAGTCCCAAGGAGGAGGGTAGTCCCTGGCCCACTGCTACTGAGAAGCTAAATGAGTCAAGGGCTGGGAGACAGAAATTGATTCATCAAGGGGGACATCACCTTTCCCACTACTTCAGCTTATTCATGCTACAAAATACAAAAAGAGATTTCTTTCTATCTACCAGCTGGGCAAAAGTATTCCTTGGCTTGAAGTGATGAGGTGAAGTCTGTTTTGTGAAAGTGTATTGGTTAGGAAAACTTTCAGCTGTACTTAAAATAAACCCAAATGCAAAGTCAAAACCAAATGGGAAGAAATTTTGAGGCAGGCAGTCAAGGGCTCTTACAATTGGTCAAAGTAGAGCAAGGACTCACACCACTTTGAGTTGTTTATTCCACCATCCTTAGTGTGAGGATATCCTCCTGTGGTTACAAGAGGGCTGCTCTGTCTTACCATCATGTCTACTCTCCAGCCAACAGACAGAGGAAGTGCAAAATTCCCCTATTATTTCAATCTATTTTCATCAAAAGGCCCACTTCTTAGACTCTGCTGACATATCATTGGCAAGAACTGGGTGGCATTGCTGCTCTCCTGTGTTGTGAGTTGGGGGAAGGCATGATTTCTACTGAACACATCATTTCTTCTGGCAAGAAAGAAGGGAATAGATATCGAAGAAGCAACCAGCACTATCTCCTAAAGGGTGATTACGGGAGAAAGGTTATGACTGAACATTGACAGCATGGAAGCCTCTTAGATGTATTATGTTTCTTTGTGAGAGACAAAAATATTAAAGCAATCCATTTGATTCTAACAGGAAGTAAAGAATAAATCACAATCGGTCCTGGGCTGGTTTGCATCATAAAGTAGGCCAGTTCCAGGGATCAGTGTTGGCTAAACCTCTGATTTCCAGTCCCTTTGCTGTTCCTGACAGGCCTCTCACATTTTTTTTTTTTTTATTAAATTCCACCTTGCAAAAATAGTTGGAAAAATCCAAACTCAGCAAGTTGCTGAGAGACCTGGGGTGGCCTTATGGAGGGAGCCATGTGGGGCCTGTGTAACTGAACGTCTCTCTCTGATGACAGACATGCCTGGAACCTCTTTAATCTCCAAGCCTGCATGGAGGTGGGCAGCTTCAGTGTGGAGCCAACAGAGGGAGATGCTCTGTCACTAGTCCCTGGCAACTTGTGCCAGGAAGAACTGCTATCAGTTCTCTGAGGTAGAAAGATAGTCACACTGTTGAGGTAGGGAAAAGCTTTCTCTGCCTTCTTCAAAGGCAGTCACCAGGTTACAACAGTTTCATTTTCTCCAGGAATTCTCTGCCCTGTCCCTGTTAAGGTTGTCTCCCCAGAGTGCTGGCCTGGAAGCCGCTGGAGGAAGGGTCTGTGTGACCAGGCCTGAGGTATCTAAGGCTGTCTGCAGATGCCAGGACAGTCTGCTTTCCTCTAAGCCCCTGCCATCTCCCTGCTCCCGCTCCCTGCCCCCCACATTGCCAGAATAATATCTTTCTTAGCTGAATGCAAGCACATGCCAGCAGCAGTTCATCTAAATGAGCAAGCGCTTTCTGGGAATAGGCCTGATGAAAGAAAAGCTGAGCAGAGCCCCAAGAGCGTGCCAAGTCCAGCTGCCGGAGGAAAACCGATTCTTTTCAGAGGGCTGTGCGTGCCAGCATGGGTGGGTTGGACACCAGGACAAGGCAGAGTCACCTCACAGGATCTTCTCTGCTGCCCAGCTCTCCCTGCCGGCACCCTCTGGTTGTGGAAGAGAGATGGCTCTGGGGAAATTCCAGTCCTTAATTCATTTAAGCAGGATAAACAGCTCCTGCTCTGGAAGATTCAGCCCTGAGCAAGAGGAATCTACTTGGGGACTCAGACGTCCATGAGAAACATAAACATCATGATCGGGAGACATGAGGCGCAGCCAGCTCTGACCCCAAAAGCCACGGGACCGGAGTGACGTCGCTGCTCTCATTTTGGCCTCTTGTTTGTGGAGTGACTCTTGGGCTTTGGCGAGCCCCAAGGGGCTGCAGAGGTTTTTAAAGTTGTCACAACCATTTGATTTGAATTTCATTAAATGTTTTTTAACAATTTATTAAAAAATAGGACAATCAAATACAAAACATGTCAAATTTTAGCTCACTGAAGACTGTCAATGTGTTTGTGATAATGCCATGTAAATATCTATGTGTGGGTAAACCTTGGAATAAAGTTGTCCTGCCATCTGTTAATAAGAGAGTATCCTGAGGCTGCAAGGAAATCTATCTTAAAACAACAACAATAAAAATGCTCCATTAGGGGCTGGGGTTGTGGCTCAGTGGTAGAGCGCTTGCCTAGCACGTGTGAGGCACTGGGTTGGATTCTCAGCACCACATATAAATAAATGAATACAATAAAGGTCTATCAACATCTAAAAAAATTAAAAAACAAAAACACTCCACTACCATGTGTAACTAGTTATCTGAATAGGGATTTTCTCAATAGTGCACAGCCAATCATTCCAGAAAAGCCCTGGCCATGAGGCAGACCTGGCGGCACTTATCCATCTAAACTTACTTTTGAGGATTATTAAAGTAACCTTATTATACTCAGTGGTTAACATACAGTTTAACTTCATTTTAACTTCAAAATGCATTAAAACTAATAAAAGGCGGCTCTGTTTTATTGTCTATCTCTGTGTGTTCCAGTGTGGTTATTACGTTCAAACGTTTGAAAGGTATTATGGCAGAGCCAGAAAAGGGCCCTTGGCTGTGACTGAGGGTCATCCACTGAGCAGTTGCAGTGGGTCAGGGGAGTCACAGAGACAGGAATTCCACAGGGGAATGAGCAACAGAGGGCAGAGGAGGTTTTACAGAGAGGACAGTCAAAGATACCTTGCACATGTCAGAATGCTCAATAAATATTTGTTCCTGGGCGGTGCCAAGGAACACCCCCTGGGAGGGGTGTAGGTCTGTTCTAGATTGCCTGGTGCCAGGGATCCAAGAAGGAGCAAGGGCACAGAGGACAACATGACCTGGCCAGCTATGTGCAGAGCAGACCAGTTGCCACAACGTGTTTGTGGGGGAGCAGGGTGCAGTGGAAAAAAGAAATGGGCACTTTGGGACATCCAAGAGAAACCTCTCAGCTGGCAAGACTGGTTTCTTAATCCTTGCTGCTGATTTCAGAAAACATTCTATTTCAGACCTGGGGCAGAGTCACTGCCTGTTGGCCAGGAGAACTTTGTCACCTGCTGCCAGATATTGGTTCCCTGGAACAGGAAGGAGCACAGTGTTCTCTCCTCACTGCCACAGCTGTATAGAATCTTCTGGAGACCTTGTTAAAACAGATTCAGGCCCTTCTTGCAACAATCCTGATTCATTGTACTGAGCATGAGGCCTGAGAATGCTCATTCCTAGCAAGGTCTAGAGAAGCATTAATTTTGCTAGTCCCCGAACAATGCTGAACGGCACTGACTTTGCTATTGCTAGGACCCATAACATCTCCAGCACAGTGCAGGGTCCTACAGAAAACAGGAAGCGGAACCCTTCAGCAGAACAAAGAGCACAGGGAGTCTCCCTTGAGGATCATCAGGTATGAGTTAAGAGAAGCCTCAGATCTGGATCTGCAGGGGGCGGAGGAGGGATGTTCAGGAACACAGAGAAACATCACAGTCTCTGACCTGGCTTCCAAACAGATGTCTGAACGGAACAAAATGAAGAGGAAAACCAAGGACAGGTAAAGAGCCAACTGTTTCAAAATGAGTTTAAAAAATGAAGGATAACCCAAAAGTACTCATCACACATTTTCAAGGTTGGGGATGACAGGGCTGTGGTCATCCAAGCAGTGTGATAAGCACTTTCTAGAAAATTCTATTGTGGGGAAACTTGCCCATGTAATACCAAGAATGAATTTTACTCAATGTTTCAAAGATAGCCAGAATAATTAACTCAATCACAGCCCACTTACTCTATTTTCTTTATGTTCTTTTATTATTCTTATTTTTTTTAAATGCCTTTCTTTGGCAAAAGAGACATCAGAATGTCCTCCGTCCCGTCATTGGTTTATAAAGCTATGCCACAGCCCCGCAATTGCATGGACGGCTACCATCCTTTGATGTAGTAGCCTGGGAAGAAAGATCCCAAGACAGATCCTTCGCCAGCATGGTGATGGACACAGCCATGCTGTTTTCAAATTGGCTGCCAAAGTCCTCTACCAAACCTTTGGAAAGAGACACACAGATGTGCCCAGTGCAGGGTGCTGTGTTGTGGCTTCGCTTGGGAAAATCTTATGACTCATTCCTGTAAACTGATTAAAATATTTTCTTTCTTTCATAATTTGGCCACGAGCACTAATTAGAGCATCAAAGAATATGTATTTGGACCTATAAAATCCTCATAATGAGCCAAAGCAAAAGGAGAAACTATCGAGCATTCGGAGCTCTAAAAATGCATTTTCAAATGACCATGTTAGACTTGAACATTTTTCTTTAGCACAGTTCAACTCCAAAAAGGAAAACAAAAACTAAGATATAAACCAAATTGCTTTTAAGAATTATCCTGTGACAAGATTGTTTATTTTGCTTGGAAGGACCGACCTAGACGGTATTTGTGCTGAGTGATCCATATTTACATATGGTAGAGAGAGTTCTGGAATTAAAAGAAAAAAATGACAAAAGTTCATTTCTGAGTTAGTGTTAAAATGAAGAATGCATTTTCTCATAGAATCAAACTGTCATACCTGGTGGAAGAAGGGCCAGGAGGGATTTAGAGAAATCAGATAAAGCCACAGCCTGTGATTAAATAGAATATTGGTGGAAAAGGTGTTCATCAGAGTAACAGATCCTTGATATTATGAATATGAATCTGTAGCAGAGGGAAGGCTAGGAACAGAAGGACACTAGTGCCCCACCACATGGACACACACACACACACACAAACACACATACACAGACATACACACACACACAGTGGCCTTTCCTAGCTATCCAGGTCTTAGATATGGTTTATTTTTTTTTAATACACATTCTTACTGAGCATCCTATGTGCCAAGTATCATGCTGGGTCAAGGGATTTGATGAACAACACTGAAAGCTCCCTGCCCTTCAGGAGTGAATATTTGGGTGGAAAGGATAAACATTTCAATGAGATGGAAGCTTGTGAGATTTTACAAACACCTGACCCAAATTCAGGGCATCAGAAAGGATTCCCAGAAGTTGGGACATCTAACTTAAGACCTAAGAGATGAATGATGGTTGGTTAGCCAAGTGAAGGAGCAAGAGGGCCCAGGGGCAAGTGGAGTGCTTTCTAAGCAGGGGATCTGCATGCACTTTTCCCCTGGGGACATGAGGCACCAAGCGGTAGTGTAGTAAGAGGTGGGATGAGTTCCACTTTGGAGAGGCTGACTGGCACATCTGGGAGGCAGAGGTTGTCCTGCAGGCACCTGGGCATGGTGTGTGCTGGCAGGCACACAGTGGTGTGGATCGAGTCACCCAAGGAGACAGAAGCAAGCAGCCAAGGAAGAGTCAAAAAACAGGAAGAGGTTATCAGGATCCAGGGCTTTTAGGGAAATCAGATAAAGCCATGGACGGAAGTTTCCATTGCATTTGGTTACAATGTCACTGGCGATTTGGGCCAGGCTGGTCTCACAGTTGGGAAGGAGAAGATAGAGCAGATTGAGTCGAGAGTGGAAGGTGGGCAGATGCAAAGTGGGCAAAGACTCTTCCCAGAAGTGTGGCTGGGCAAGCTGGGCAGCTGGAGTGGGAGGAGAGTGCAGGAGACTCATATTTGCTTAGGTGGCAGAATCCTCCTCCGAGAGTGAGGGGAGGAGGGAGGGCATGGGCTTGAGGGGAAGGGAGGACTGCTCTCTCTTCAGACACCTTTGTGTGCCCATTTCCTCAAAGTGCTCCCTGCTGCCTCAGTCTCCAAGCTGCATCCTCAACACCTGACCAGACACTCAGTGCCCTTTCCAGATTCCCCAACATGTCCATTCCTCAGTTTGGAAACCAGCTTATGTAAGGATGCTCTGACAGATGGCTTATAGCCCTATTTGAGACATTTGCACTCCTGTGGAAAGGATCTTACTTACCCTAATAAATCTCTAATTCAAGGGTTTTCAAATAGAGGAACAGAGTTTAAGGTAGTGGGCCAGGATAACTGTCTGGAATCCACCTCTGAGAGTACCTTTTACACATGTGACCTAAAGGACAAGTGCCAAGGAAGTGGGACATGCTAGAGACCCTCCTGTGTAGAGGGGCCATTGTGCAGTCAACTGTGTGACATGGATGGGACAAAATGCCCAGAACGAATGTCTGCAGGGCCTGGAACAGCTGGAGCCTGGAAAGCATGCAGACATTTGCTGCATTCCCAGCTCATTATCTAGAGGCCATGGCTCCTGAAATAACCACCACAGTTGAAACCCATAACCAGGGTCATCCCAGTATCCTCCGTAGCAGGCCAACTTCATGTTATGCACAGAGGGTGTAAAGCAACACATCATTTACAATCTGAGTTGACCCTGCAGATGGTGTCTGCTGATGGCGATGATAAAATTTGCAATAGGTCAACAGTCAAGGACAGAGTGTTACTGCAGCCTCAGACGTAGGAACTGTTCGAACATGTTTAGGCCAGAAAAGTCTTGATGGCTCTCTGTGAGCCGTATGCAAAATGTGTGAGGATATGTGAGCAAGCTCCTGTTCTCTTGGGTCCAAAGATGCCCTAACACATGTACGAACCCTCTCTTCCACAGCCATGAACTCTGTCTGCTTGTGTGTGCTCAGACTCAGAGGTGAAGATCACTGCATTGGGAATCAGAATACATTTAAAATTTTTTAAATTTGATTTTGGTTAAAGAAAAACATGGTCATCACAGAGAATTTGGATGGCCCCAAGTCGCAATAAAAGTGACCTATAATCCTAATTCCCAGAGATAATCAGTGGGATCTATTTAATCCATCTCATTTTTTGTGTTTACCTCTCTCCCTGCCTCTGTCCCTCTGTCTGTCTCTGTGAAAGTCTCTCTTCCATTAGGAATTGTATCTCTGTTACAATTGTGTATCCTGCCTTTTTCACTGAAGTAAATCAGGAAATGCAAAAGCAAGAACAGAACCTTTTTATTTCCACATTTTTCCCCTTTATTTTTCTCTGCATCTTTCCTTCCTTCTTTGCCAGTATTGCTTTCTTTTGGATTATTTCCATTTTTATCAAAGTTCAATTCAAAACGTAAAACAGTTTATGCTTTTCGAGTTTTATTTCCTCCCTACACTTGTTAAAATAGACCAGTAAAAGAAAAGTTTTCCAGATCATGATAGATCCACCTCCAACTATATAACTGGTTCAATTTAGAGTCTTAGGATAATGATCTGCCACCACATGTGGGTTATAACTTGAGGTTTTCATAAAAATGTGTCTTGGATGAACTGGCTGTGCCACAGTACAGAGTAGCTGGCCTGCTTCTAGAAGTTAACCGCCTGACTTGTGCTCCACGCAGTCGCAGTCCGGAGAGCTTTCTGGAAGAAGGCAAGTGAATTAGAGAATGTGACTTCAGGTGTGGTCCCCTCCCAGCAGAGGTGTTGCGCTCTCTGTTCCAGAAGCTTTTCTACAAGGGAGGCATAGTGCCTTAGAAAGCAATTATCTTATTTAAGCCTACACTTGTCTGGGGAGCTGAGGTCAGCCACAAAGCCATCGGAGAAAAGGAGCTGACTGCCATAGAAAGCAGTTCCTTTGCAGGGGGAGGGGTCAGCTTGAACAACTTGGCTTTTGAATCCAGTGACCTCCTGAGACCAGGAGCCTGGAAAGATTAAACACAGAGCAAACTTCAGGATGCAGCCACTGCCACCCCCTCCCACCCCCATCACTCCCATTTCAAAACAAAAACAAAAACAGAAATACTTTCAACTTAGCACTCCAAAGCCGATGCCCTCCCCCACCAACCGTCTGTTACCGCTTCTGCTTGGATTATTTTCATTTGGGTTGTGTTTTTCTGACCGAAGGCCAGGCCCTTGTCTTTGTGTATTTGTAAAGTGCCATGTCTACTTACTAGTCTTTAGAAATTACAGACAATAACAGGAATGCAAGGGAACTGGCAGCTCGAACCTCACAGCTTTTCTGCACTCATGCTCTGCCTGAAACCAGAATGGAATATTTTTATAAGGCAAAATTGAAACATTCTAATCCCAAGAAACTCAATTAAGTCTCCATTAGCTGTATGAAAAGCAGCGCCCTGCATTGGCACGGTGTCTCTGCCACTCGCACAGCCAGCCTGATGCCACGCTAATGAGCTGCTGCTTTGCGGTCAGCACAAAAGGCAGCCTGTCCTTTCCAGGGAGCAAGCCTCACGACAATTTCATGACAACCATGGTTGAGTTTAGACTTCACGCCGCCTCTCTCCTTTCAGTGCCAACCTCCAGGAGATCCAGAAGTTCCCTGGGCATGCTGGTTTTCATCTTGTGACATGGATCTGGCTGTGCTCAACTTGCAGAATTTAGGAGCCACAGGAAAGAGAGTCCAGCACTGAAGAGACACAGAAATGTGAATGTCTGGATTCAGAGGCATAATGAGTCCAGGTTCGCACAGCAAAAATGACAAAGGCCGAGCAGAGTGGAAATGTCCTGCCTCTTTTTCTTCCTTCCTTCCTTCCTTCCTTCCTTCCTTCCTTCCTTCCTTCCTTCCTTCCTTCCCTTCTTCCTTCCTCTCTCCCTGTCTCACTGGGATCTATTCCTTCCCCTCTCTCCTGTCTTTCTTTTCATCTCCCTCTCTGCCCTTCCTCCCAACCCTTCTTCTCAAACCCTCCTCTTCCTCTCATCCTTCCTTCTCCCCCACTTCCCTCCTTCCTCTCAACTGAACTTTGCAGTAAATTCGCTCCTCCTCATTTTGAGTAGACATGACTTCAAAAAGGCAGGAAGTAACTTGAAAATAACATGTAAGATCTCAATGTTTAGTGTTGAGAAGAAAATCTCTATATGCAGCGGGAACAACAGAATAGACCTTTACCAAATGTCCCCTCCCCCAGAAAATAGTGTTTAGCTAGAGCCTCTGGGAAAACTGAGCTGAGCAGCCCAACAAGAACTTGCACTCTGAGGGTGTTTGAAGGGCTCCTAGGTGAGGTAAGCATCACCCCATGGCAATATTCCTTCCTCTCTCGTTGCTCATGCACTTCCCACCACACTGAAAGGGGCTGGAGCTGTCCTGAAATGAGCTGGCAGCACCTGGGCAGCTCTTGGTACCTGGGTGCTCGACCAGGCCCAGTTATGGCACCACAAGAGCAGAAAGCCTTGATTTGGAAGTGGAACTCTATCAAATCCAAAGGCCCAGGAGGCAGCAGAGGTCATTGAACAGAATTCTAAAACTAAACCATCCTAGATGAAACACGGCCTTCACTTTAAAGCAACCCTGGAAATTCATAGGCAGAGCCCAGAGTATAAACTTTTAAATTTCACTTTTCATTTTAGTGATCAATAACTGAAATATTTAATCAAATGAAAACCTAGCAAAAATCAGGTACGGAAACTTACAATTAAGTTTCCCTCACAGATCTGTGTCCAACTGCACATTGTTGAGGAAATGCCATTAAAAATGTAAGTTTTAAAACAATTGTTACTATTACAAGAGGAGTTTTTTATGAGAACATTGTTCAATGTAGTCACATTTTGTTTCTAAAAATAGACAAATAAAATGATTTGCAGATGTTGATTTACAAGAAAAATGGTAAAGTGTATGAACTAAAATGTGTTTGAAGGAGGGATAGAGGCCCTCATTAGGAACCATCCCATAGAAAGCACCTTCTTCTGCTTGACCTGTCAGGAAATCCCAAGGCCTGCCTGGACGCATGGCCCAGGGGTGTGTGAATGTGCAGTGGCTCCTGCCTGAGGCAGCCCTGAGAACCAGGGTACTGAGAGTAACTGATGGCGTGAGCATCCAGCACAAAGCATTCTGCCAGGAGTGAGCCCTAGTAAGGACTGATTGTCTAAAGTGGCAATTCTTAATAGCTGGTCAGAATCACCTCAAATGCCAGTTAAATGCAGATTCCCAGTCCCCACCTGTAAAACTCCAATTCAGTCAATCTAGGGTTGAGGCAAGAAATCTGCAAGTTCAACCTGTATTCTAGGTCATTCTGCTGCACATAGAAGAGGGACCACACTTTGAGAAATACTTCTCTGAGGGATGCCACTGAAATCATTTTCCCACATTGAAAATCCTGCCTGCAGTTACCAGCTGGGTTTCGTCAGGCCCATTCACTGATTTTAAAACCTAAGAGAGTCTGAGAGTCACAAAAGGAGCAGTTAGACATGACTGAACCTACTTGGTGTGGTGGCACAGTCCTGTAAATCCAGCAGCTTTGGAGGCTGGGCCAGTTGGATCACAAGTTCAAAGCCAGCCTCAGAAATTTATCAAGGTTCTAAGCAACTTAGAGAAACCCTGTCTCAAGATAAAAAAATTAAAAAAGGGCTCGGGTTGTGGCTCAAATGTTAAGTGCCCCTGGGTTCAATCTCTGGTACCAAAAGAAAAGGGTGTGGGGAGGAAGAAAAGAAAAAGAGAAAGAAGAAATGATTGAGCCCACATTTTGTACTATGACTATAAATTGTTTTTTCAAAATTAACTTAAGCATTTTATACGTGGATTAGACAGTTATTAATAGAAGGTGTGGGTCTAGATATACAGCTATATCACTGCTATAGTATATTACTATCAAATATTCCTGCCCTGACTCTACCCCAGGGGGTCTGTCTAGGAGATTGAACTTCCTGCTCCATTGAACGTGGTTTTGGTCATGTGACTTGTTTTCGTCCATAAAAGATAAGTGGGAAGTAGGGATACTGCTGTGAGCAGAACTTTAAGAGCCCTACTTTGGTTCTGCCTTCTCTCTGCCCTCTTCCATGAGAACAGCATGTCCTAGGCAGGAACTGCTCCTTTAGTCTGGACCTGAGTGGGAAGGATGAATGGTGTTATATGTGGGTGGGTCAGGGAGCTACGGAAGAATCTACAGCAGCCAGTGGTGACAAATAAACATTGATCGCTGTGAGTCCCTGAGGCTGCAGGTTGGCTGATATTGAAGCCTAGCTTAGCAAAATCAGCCAGCTATTACAGTTTCTCATTAGTACTGGTGGAATACTAAGCCAGGCGTGGCTTGGGGAAATGCCTTCATTCTGGTTCTCTCTGGAATTTTCTTTTGTCATCTGAATTCTTTGTGTTCCACACCACTGTGTGCTTCCTTTTAATGGAGCATATTTAATATTAACTGCAGAAAATTATGAGTTGTCTTGTAAATGCTCAAAGTTCAGAGCTGAAATACCAAAACTTCATCAGCAGTAGCTCAGTAAGTTAATTCTTAAAAACATAGAACACAAGGCATTCCCTTGCTTGTGGTATCCTTTACAGAGAAACCTGCCACCAATGACTGATTAGCAGGACCACAATCTACATGCATGATATTGCAGCTTCTCATCCAAGTTTCTGCTCTAAGCATTCTATAATCTGTCTTAAGTGCCTCCATGTAGCTATGGTGGTGTGAAGGGTATTTATTGGTTTCTACTTCCTGTTGGGAGAACAAAACAAAAATGTCCATTTGAGACCAGGCTTTTAGGGCTCTAAAATGGGTTCCATGATATTCCTGTACAACATTATCAAGTATCTCCGTGAAAAATGGGGTTTTATTGTTTAACCATGTCACGTCCCCCACAGTGCTGAGCCAGTGACCATACATCACTGTCAGAACACCTTGTGAGTTCAGACCAGTGGGAGAAAAATGGGTGGGTCGTGGCTAATTCACTGCAATTTCCCTTGACCACAACCCATTTTAGCTCCATGGCCTCTGGTAGTGAGTGATCCATTTTTTTCTGTTAAACACACCTAGACTTTTACTATGTCAGCTTCTAGGTTTTCCATGTGACTTTGGATTAACACCCTGGAGCTAGTTTAAGCACAGAGAAAACAATTTATTAAAAGAAAAAGAGGTTTACAGTTTGGTCTGGGAAAAACCTGGTAGCAGGAGCAACAGAATCAGTGGGAGCCAGCTCAAACTCCCCTCTCCAGATCTCTTTTTATTTCACTGATGCTATAGCTTGGATCTGGAATGTTCCCCAAAGGTCATTGGGTAAAGGCTTGGTCCGAGTGAGTCCCTGTTGGGAGGTGGTGGAACTTTAAAAGGCAGGGCTTAGTGGGAGGTTTTTTTTTGGTGATTTGGGGCATGACTTTGAAGGGGATTGTAGGACCTCCATCTCTTTCTCTTCCTCTGTTTTTTGCTCCTTGGTCATGAGGTGAGTGGTTTCGTTCCACCATGCACTTTTGCCATAATGTGCTGTTTCACCAGAGGCCCAAAGCAATGGGGCCAACTGATTATGGACTGGAACCACCAAAGCTACAAGCCAAATAGAACATTTCTATGTGTTGATTGCTTCAGTTGTTTGGCGTAGTGACAGAAAGCTAACACCAGCTCCACAGTCTCCGCAATGACATGTAGCTACCCACAGTTCCAGAGTCCACATGCTATGGTTCCAGACAAAAACACAGGCAGAATCTCTCCACTAGTCTCAATCTCCAATACTATCAATTCAATAAATAGTAATGCTCCAGGCACTGTGGTGGGTTCTTGTGATGTATGAGGAAAAGAAAAAGAGCCCTGTAAGAGTAGGAGGGAATGGGAGCCAGAACGATGTTTTATAAACATGGAGACCAGTAACCCCAACCCTATAGAGGCTTCATTAAGAAGGGTCATTGCCAGCTGGGCATATATATCAAAAGGTGACATTCACACAACCAAAAGGAAAGGTCAGATGGGACTATTCTGCCTTTTTAGTTCACTCTCACAGTGGGAGGTCTCATACAGTATTTTTTTATTCAAGTTTTACCAGGGCATGATGAGACTAATGTTATTTCTCCTTGTTAGTTCTTTTTACTTAGCCAGGTCAGTGGCTCATGCTATTAACTTCCTTCCACAGAAAACAAAAACAAAAGCAGAAAACAGGGGCAATACAAGAAAAGTTAGATGAAGTCAGTATTGCTTGGACAGTATTCCTTGCAGTTCTTTCAAAGCTGATGATTCTTGAAGTATGATCAAATGACCACCAGAGTTCATTTTTGCAATTAATTAGTAGTCTTCTCATAGCATTTCTGGAAGCTGTCTCAACCAAAGATAGGCTTTTATTGTGATACAGTCTATTCAGCTCTGTTTGGAAAGAGAAGTGGATAGTGTCTTAATCCACTTTCTGCTATAACAGAAAAATGTGAGACTGGATAATTTTTAAAAATATGTTTACTTTGGCTTATGCTCCTGGAGGTTGGGAAGTTCAAGATCAGGCAGTCACATACATGTCTTGTTTTGAAGGTCTGATGCTACTTTGACTCACAGTGCAAAAACAGAAGGGCAAGAGGGAGGATTAAGAAGAGAGGAAGTAGATAGAACCCCAACAACATTCATTCCTGTGAGAAAGACATTAATCCATTCATGAAGGCTCCAAACCCATGACCCAAATACTTCTCACTAGGTCCCATCTTCTAGCATTGCTGCATTGAAGAATTAAGATTCCAACACATGAACTTTTGGAGGACACACCTAAACCATTGCAGGTGATATTGCTCAAATAGGCCCTAGGCCACTGTTCTAAACCTTATTTCCACTTCTTCCATTTATGCACTTAGGCCTCTAGTTGGAGGTTTATAAAGCCATGGTTTGAATGGCTATTGTGTTAGTGAAAATACGTATTTGACTTTAACTTTGACTTTGGTACAATGAAAATCAGACACAGAGTAAGGCCAGCGCTGAATGGAGTTGCTCCAGTCCCTCTGGGGAGACAGCTGAACTAAGAAGTAAACTAGAACCAGGAGTGAGAGTAGAAATTAGGCCTTTATTCTACCCTGCCACAGAAGTGGCTGAAAAAATTAGGGAGATTCATTTCACTGGAATGTGCTAGGCCTTCACCTCATAGAGGGCATTTCCATTTAGGGAAAGAAGGAAAGAGTTGCAAGTGGTAAACATTAGCCCAACAAAGAGCAATGATTGTTGGATCATGTTCCTATAAACAAAGAACAAACCTCGGCATGTATGTGGGTCTGTAAAGGTAGTACCACTGGGTATTAAATAAATGATTTCTATGGAAGAAAAGGGAAATTCAAAGAAGATCATCCAAGCAAAGATCTGGGATCCAGAATGAACATAGACCATTTAAGAAACTTCAAGTTATCTCAAATTCATGTTGTAAGAGTGAGCAATGGGGCTGATGGAGAGGGCAGAGTCAGTGCAAGGAACTTGACTTGATTCTGTAGGCATGGAGAGTCACTGAATGGCCTGGTGTGGATTTTGGCTGTTGGTGGGAGGCAATTCTTCCAGATTTCTCACTTTTCTGCGTGTCTTATAAGTGAGGTGCTAACAGCCTTTTGGTTCTGTATTTTTCTCCAAAGATGTTTGTATAGCAAGTATGCTTGGAAGAAAGATAATTTCTGTGTAACAAAGGACAGGTAACTTTGCTAGCAGCCCATTATAAAAATGTCAGTGCCCCAAACTTGGGATTTCTCAGTTGAGGCAGAATTTCACTAATCTGAAACATCTTCCACCTGAGTCACTCTCCATTGCCTCAGAGATCAAGGGGAACTGAAGAAAATGTGAAATTTGTGTGGTTTGCTATGCTGGGAGTTATTAAGTTCTTTGTCTCTGACCCAGGAGTCTTGTGTATTCTGATGGAATCCAGGCTAACTTGTTAGTTTGCAAGGAGGGTAAAGTAAAATCTCAGATCCTCCATAGATCTAGAGAGTAGAGTAGCCTCTTAATCCTGGTGACTGGGGTCCTTATAAGAGAAGAAGAATCAGAGAAGAAACAATGATGTGCAGATAGAGGCAGGTGTTGGAGTTCTATAGCCAGAAGATACCAAGACTGCTATCAGGCCAATGCTGGAGTAAAGAGAAAGACGTGGAACAGATTCTTCTCTAGATCCTTCAGAGAGGGCATGACTCTGCTGACATCTTGACTTCAAACTTCTATCCTATTGAGCTGTGAGAGAACAAATTTCAGTTGTTTTAAGACACCCATTTTGTGGTGGATTTGTTACAGCAGTCATTGGAAACTAATATAAAGTTTTAACATGTAGTTCTCAGATCCAAGGTAACTATGTGTTGGTACAATACTTTGGAGACTTTTACAGTGATCCAAGTGAGAGATAATAAGTTCCACAACCAAAGCTGTGCAAATAAATTTTTTTAAGTGGCAATAGATTCCAGAAATATTTAGAAAGTAAAATTGACAAAACTTGTGGCTGGTTTGGATGGATGATTTGGTGAATTAGATTAGTCATTGATGTTCCCAAATTCTAGTTCGGGTGTTTGAGTCATTGGTGGGACTGCTAAGATATTATTAGAGAAATTATCTGGCTTGGGAATAGAATTAAGAAATCAGTTTTAGACCTATTGCTTTTGAGGTACTCATGGAACATCCAAGAAGGGATGACAAGAAGACACTTTGTAAGTGTCTGATGCTCAGAGAGAGGTCAGAATCATGACCAACATTGGGAGGCCTCAGCATATAGGTGCTATGGTACCCAGCCTCCAAGAGGGCCCATAATACTCCCTGACTCTTGGTATTTATACCCTTGTATAGTCCCTCTTATTGAAGTTGGTCTGAATGTTGTAGTGTCTACCTTGGTCTCCCTCTTGGATCACTTGCTATGGGGAAAACTAGCTATTGTGTAGTGAACACACTCAAACAACCATATGGAGAGTTCCATTTGAATAAGCCATAGTGGGAGCAGATCCTCCAAACCCTGTTAAATCTTCAGATGACTGGAACCTTGGCTAACGCCTTGATTGGAACCTCATGAAAGGTTCTGAGCTTTAACTGAAATGAGACCTCCTTCTACCCTCTTCACTCTTAGCAAAAGACCTGTGCCCCCAACCTCACAGAGAAAAAGACAGCAATTCTATCACCCTCTCCATCACTCCCCTATATGTAAACATATTAGCTCTTCCCCTAAGTCTTAGAGGGCTCACTCAGTCTTCTCAGATTTCTTCTAAGAGGACTTGCCTGTCTGTATTTGCAGCAAAATCATGGCTTTTCAGCTTTACATTAATTTCCTATGATTGCTGTAACAAAGCACCACCAAATGGGTGCTTTAAAACACTGTTTTAAGTCACAGCTCAGTAGGCTAGAAGTTTGAAGTTAAGATCTCAGCAGGGTCATGCTCTCTCTGAAGGATCTATAGAAGAATCCATTCCATGTCTTTCTCCTTGCTCTGGTGTTTGCCTGCTAGCAGTCCTGGAGCCTTCCAGCCGCAGACTCCAACACCTGCCTAAATCTGCACATCATTCTTTCCTCTCTGACTTTTCTAAGGACCCCAGTCACACTGGATTAAGAGGCCACCCTACACTAGTGATACCTAATCTTAATTTCCATCTCAATTTAATGACATCTGCAATGACTGTATTTCCAAATAAGGTCACATTTTGAAGTTTCAAAATTGTTAGGACTTAAACATGTCCTAACAATAGGCACAATTCAACCTATAACACTCCCCATTGGAGAGATGACGGACTCTTCGCTGTTCTTATCTTACCAGTTTCCCTAAACTGGCATTTAACATTTGCCCACACTCCCCTCAGAGTCCTTCCCTCCCTTGACCTTTAGAGCACCACTTTTTCAATTCTTCACTGACACATTCCTTAGTCTCCTCTACTGGCTTCTCTTCTTCCACCCATCTCCACTCTTAGGTTCCATGGACTTCAGAATTTGACCCCTTTTGTTTCTAAAGTTATATCCCATGTGGGGTGATATCAATCCTATTCATGGCTTTAGAGTTCACCCAAACACCTGTGACCTCAAGCCTCCATGCTTGGTCCAGGCAATGACACTGAGTCCCAAACCCAAGTATCCAAATGCCAGCAACACAGAGGAGACTCAGAAGTCGTCTGTCCCAAACTGACTATACGCTTGACTTACTCTTGCATACCTGCTTTCCCTCTTGTAATTCCTTTTCTGTCAATCTCTCTCTTGAGTCCCCTCAGTTCAATGTCTGGGGGGTTCATTTGACACTCTTCCTATCCTGAGCCTAAGTCATATCAGTTCTATCTCCTACAGAATTCTGGGGTCTTCCATGTGTGGAGGCATATACCTGTAATCCCAGCAACTCAGGAGGCGCTGTGGCTGGAGGACCACAAAGGTTGAGGACAGACTGGGCAACTTAGAGAGACCCTTTCTCTAAGTAAAAAAGTGTTTTAAAGATCTGGAGGTGTAGCTCAGTGGTAGAGTGCTCTGGGGTCCAACACCCAAAACTGCACAAAAAAAAAAAAAAAAAAGAAGGGTCCTGGGACTGGTCCCACATATCATATGGGACCAGCAAACATGTTTGCTGTTGTGGACTCTCATTCTGATTATCTCTCATAGGCCAAGGCCACACTCTCCTCTCTGCCACAGTCTTCCCTGCCTCCACTCCCTAACCCTACTCAACCTTCCATGGTATTGTAGAACTCTTTCCTTATAATGAACATAATCCAATTTTTTCATTCCCTTGTTTGAAACTCATCAGGATAAACTTCAAAATTTTCACCATGATCCACAAGAACCTTCCCCAGATTCTGTCTGTCACTGGCTACCCTCTAAGGTCCACTTCACACAAATCCCATGTCCCTTCTATCACTTACCCTAATCTTCCACCAACAGATTTACTTGTTTCAAACATGTTGAGTCCTTTCATGCCTCTGGGGACATCTAACTCCTGCTCTCCCCCTTTCAAGACCTGGCATGGCAGTCATGAAAATGTACCTTTTAGACCTCCCACTTAGGACACATAACTGACCAAAGGTCCCAGGTGCTATGCTCTGACCTCCAGTGCTGCATTTGTGCTAAAGCCATGCTCTCCAAGCAATGTTCCTACCTACTGAAAGAGCCCGGCAGGCCTTTTCCTGGCAGACACAGAACTACCTGACAGTCAACTTTGGCTTGAAGACTCCCTGACACCCTTGCTGAGCCTTCCTTAAACCGAGCCCAACCCCCACCCCTTCTTGATTCCAGGGCAGCCGTCCAAAGTGGTCTGATGGTTCTCCCCACCTTCCTGGGCTCCTTCCCCAACTTCTTTCACAGATGTTTCCATAAATAAAACTGTCTCATTCCATCTTGCTGTCTGCTTCTCAGAGAATCCAGACTAGCATAGCCAGCTTAAGTGCCTCAAGGCCTTTTCTTTTCAGAAACTAGAAAAAAAATAAAAATAAAAAAAGAGTCATTTAAACCTAAAACAAGGAAAAGAAAAGAAACACGATCGAGAAAACAGAGAAACAACTACTGAAAAGTTAGTCCTTTGGGGAAAAAAATTAATAAAATTGATAAACAGTCAGGTTCACCAAGGAAAAAGAGAAAGGACACAAATTACCAATATCATAAATGAAGGAGGAGTGATAACTTTTGATCCCAAGAATACTTAAGGGATAATCAAGAACTACTACAAACAACTCTACCAAGTCTACGAATTTGGTAAGTTTAATGAAAATGATCCATTCTTGAAAGATCAAAACTGCCAACTCTCACACAGGAGACATAAACTACAGGCCTATATCAATTAAAGATATTGAACCAATGATTAATAATATTCCAAAAAAGAAAACACCAGGTCAGATGTTTTCACTAGTGAATTCTACTGAACAGTCAAGGAGGTAATATCAATAAATCACAATGTCTTCCAAAAGATAGAACCAGAGGGAACACTTCCTAACTCATTCTTCAAGGCCAGCATTATCTAATACCAAAATCAGACAAGGACATTATTATGAAGGAAAAACTACATATCAATATCTCCCATGAACATAGATGCAAAAGCATGAAGAAAATAATAGCAAACTGGGGCTGGGGGTACAGCTCAGAGGTAGAGCACTTGCTTAGAATGCATAAGACCCTGGGTTCAATTCCTAAAACTGAAAAAAAAAAATTTGCAAACCAAATCCGACAATGTTTGAAAAGAATTAAACACTATGATTAATCAGGAACTATGTTGGTTATGTAAGTATTCAATAAGCAAAAATCAGTGTATTCAACCACATCAACAAACCAAAGAAAATATCACATAATCATATCAATAGATGTTTAAAAAGCACTCAACAAATTCCAACATTCATTCATGATGAAAACTCAGAAAACTAGGAATAGAGGGAAACTTCCTCAACCTGATAAAGAACATTTATAAAAAACCTTCAGCTAACATCATAGATAATGGTTAGAATTTAGAAAATGTTCACCTAAGATCAGGGTGAAGGCAAAGATGAGCCCTTCTCACCATCATTGTGCTAGAGATATGCTGATATGTTAAGAAAAAGAAATAAGAGGCATACAAATGCGAAGGAGCAAAACTGTCTTTATTTAAAGGTAATATGATTATGTATTTTAAAAATTCCAAACTGAGTGTGGTGGTGCATGCCTGTAATCTCAGCTACTTGGGAGGCTTGAGGCAGGAGGATTGTGAGTTTGAGCCCTACCTGGGCAACATAGTGAGACCTTGTCTCACTATGAGAAAGAGAGAGAGAGAGAGAGAGAGAGAGAGAGAGGGCTGGGGTTGTAGCTCAGTGGTAGAGCACTTGCCTAGCATGTGTGAGGCACTGGGTTCAATCCTCAGCACCACATAAAAATAATAAATAAATAAAATAAAAGTATTGTGTCCATCTACAAGTAAAAAATACTTTTAAAGAGGAAAGAAAATCTCAAAGAATAATTTTTAAACTTCTGGAGCTAATGACAGGTTGCCAGACTCAAGAGTAAAAGCCTCATCTTTCATTATTCCTGTTTCCTCTCAGGCAACCTTTGTCACTTTTCCTGGGACCCTCCAATGTATTTGGACACACCACTGTTCCAGCACTTCCTAAAACTTGCTTCAAAAAGCCTCCCACTGAAAATCTCATTTCACCTGCTGTTTCCCAACAAAAGCTCCACTTGCTAGAGTAAAGGAGAAATGTATATTCTCATCTGGGTCACTTCTCTTTTGAAAAACATTAATTTACTACAATATTAAGAAATGGATAAAATCTGTGATAGGATAATACTTCTTCATATGAGCTATCTAATTATCTTAGGGACAGCAAGAAAACCAGCGTAATTCAGTCACCAAATTTATATATGACAAAAAGATGATATAATATCACATCTGGATTCTAACATTGTCTCAGTCCTATGTCAACAAAATTTTTTTTTAAATATAATCTCAGACTGTATGATAGATTGTTGCCAAGTTTCATAAGTGAACTGCCAGATGACCTGAAGAAGAGCAATGTGCTGATGCAAATGACAGAAATGATGAACCTGTGACAACATGAAAGGGGAGTTTCTGAGGGAGATGGAAAGATACACAGTGAAGTCGGTGGGGAAAGTGGGACAAGGGACAGACAGCGTAAGTCATTACCCAGCAATGTTGTGCATCTGGCAAGGGCCTGAGTAGGCAAAGCTGTCTGTCACCCTCCCCTGGCCATGCTTATGGAGAGGAAAGGAATGCCGGCAAGGGAATCCTTCTTGTGAGGGGAAACCATTTCATAACAGCTTTCCTCTCTGTAGGAAATTTGGGTCAGAAGTAGAACAAGTTTGTTTCTTTTCCTTCTTCTTAACTTAATCTCACTTTTGTCCTCTTTACCTAGAACCACGTTTTTCAATGACTATATGCCGTACTTACTAAGCATAGGGGAAATGAGTTTATCACCAAAGGAGTGGGTAATTTCTAAAAGCAAGACCCTGAAACACGTTATTGTGAGACATAATACATTGCCCTGTACCCTCTCCACGGGAGGCTGGAAGCGTGTGTTCCTGTGTCTTGTTCTCTAGCAACCACGTTACCTAGCACTTAGCAAGACATCACTTTAACTGGCAGCAACTTGAATTAATGCTTGGATGAATCAAGGTTTTGCACTTTCACTTCCTCTGCAACAAAGACTCATTTTCCATCAGACTTTTCCCTGCACCTGTGGTTCATGACACCCAGAGAATAGAATTAATGATATTGACACTTCTCAGAAAACAAGGATGAATAAAAGGATGGATAAAATATAAGCCTTTTCCCTGCCTGAATATAAATTTTCATTTTAATCAATCCCTCTTGTCAACATGGTGGATTTCCAACTTTTTTGGTTGAATTGTTTGAGGCACACTGCTTGTTCTATTCACCCCTGTCCTTGAGAGTTGACTAAATCCTTTACCTGAGGGTTCAGAAGGAGGTCTGATTCTAGATCTTGGACAAGATTTGGCCCAATTTGAAAACTGATTACAATAAAACAAGTGAGTTTATTTTATTTTATTTTTATTTTATTTTATTTTATTTTATTTTTTTGGTGCTGGATTGAACCTTGTGCATGGTAAGCACACATTCTGGGCTATACCCTGAGCCCAGCAAGATTTTTAGACAGATTCCTCTCTCATAAAACTCTAATCTAGGGGCTGGGGATATAGCTCAGTTGGTAGAGTACTTGCCTTGCAAGCACAAGGCCCTGGGTTCAATGCCCAGCACTGGAAAAACAACAACAAAAAAAAAAACAAACAAAAAAACCTCTAATCTACAGTTTCAGAATGTAAAAGAGACCTCACATCAAGAAGTCTTGGAGGTTCCTTAGAGCCTCACTTAAACTTAGTCAGCATCAATTAGAAGGGATGGCTAATGGGGTACACACGGCTGATTTCTGTAGAGAGTGTCATGTGTTTGAGAGCTGCCTTGGCAAGGAACTGTGCTAAACATGGAGATACACACTCCATGCCCACTGGGCTCACATAAAAGGGAAAAATACGCAATAGGGGTTTACCTCAGTGGGGTGAGGCCTAATGTTTTCCAGATGTTGACACCACAAGAGAGTTCAATAGAAAAAGATGCTCAAATATTAAATAAGCAATGAATATCCATCAAGCCACGATCTGCTACATTTCTTTACATCTGTGCTGGGAGTGTCTCGTGTCCCTAGCTGCAGATGGGGTGGTCTTCTCTGTCCGTGGGAGGCCCTATTAGATTTCCCATTAGGAAGATTATTCTGGCAGGGCAATTTCTAGAACCTGAACATTGTCCATAAATAGATTCAGGGCTTCCCTTGGGATGAGGAAGGGGGAAGGAGAAAAGAGCGGCAATGATGAGATTTTTCTTGAATTCTTGAATTCAGGAATCAAGCTGCATGGATTGCATGTGAAAGATCAGGCATTTCCTTCTCAATCTCTTTGGGAAAGGTCAGTAAATGCATTGGAAAGCATAAAATGGAATTGATTGAATGATGATTACAAAATCACTCAGAAACAAGCTGGCTAGACTCCAGAGAGTCAATGATAAGACAGAAGACAGTCAAAAGAGAACGGAGTCAGCCCTTAGGGAGGCAGGGACAAGCACAGTGGTGCCTTCCATTAGGAACTTCAAGTCTGCATTTCAGGGCACCAAGGCAGTGACAGGAGTTTCCCTTCATTATCTGCCACCCCTGTGTGTGAGTGTGTTGGTGGGGGACAGGTGGAGCTCAAGAGGCCACAGAAAAGCGGGTAGAGAAGGACCCATCTGGTGCTTCACTGATGCCCATGTGGTCCCATCTTTCCCTTCTACACTTTTTTTTGGTTCTGGAAATTGAACCCAGGGTTACTTTACCACTGAGCTACATTCCTGGCCCTTTTTATTTTTATTTTTGTGACAGAGTCTTGTAAGTTGTTTGGGGTTCTCACTAAGTCGATGAGACTGGCTTTGAATTTATGATCCTCCTGCCCCAGCCTCCCGAGATGCTGGGATTTCAGGTGTGAGCTGCTGTACCCAGCCCTTCTATACTTCTTAAGGAGCCACATGGCCCCTCATTTCAGTTTTTGACTAATGTACAAAGAATACTCTAGGATAGACAAATACTGGCAAAATACTGGGTTCTGATTACAGGCACTACTGGGAAACACTTTTGGAGCTGTTTACTTGTGTGGTGCCAACAGCTTTTCCAGCTTAGTGACCCCTGCAAAGCAATGCCAGTTCACTGTGCCTTTCATCATCTGAAGGTCCAGCCACATAAACACACAGCCAAAAACATTTTCCAACATCTCAATATCATCATTAACAGATGATGTAGATTAGGGTCTAAAGATCTGCTCAAATGTCTTAAAGCCTGGTCTCTAGCTGTATATCTGTTAAGATAAGAGTCACCAGGAGTTAAACCACAAATCTCTGGGCTTCAACCCTAATCTGCTGAAACCACAAGTTTGGAACAGAGGTGTGGTGATCTACATATTTAACAAATTCTCCAGGTGATGCCTGCCGTCAGGGTTCTCAACCCTGAGGGTCTTTTGAAAAACATCTATGCCCCCATTCAGTTCTTAGTGGTCCAGAGGTTCTGTTATTGTGTAATACAGCTCCTCAGGTGATTCTCATAAGAGATGAGGGGTCATTCTGGGATGCAGCATGTGTTGTAGCCCACACATGGGATGCCTAGGTTCAAATCTGGGCTCTGTCATTGCTAGCTACATGTGCAATGCCAGGCAATGCACTCAACTTTTCTGAGCCTAAGTTTCCTCTGCTCTAAAATAGGAACCACAATATGACCTGTCTCCTAGGATTATTTTGAAGATTCAAGAGCTAATTGTGTGAAATGCCCAGCACATTTTAGCTTTCATTGTTAATTTCACATGTGCCCCCATGTTAACAACTGGGGTCACAAAGCTGAATAATATGCCACCCCTGTGCTCTTGGGATGGAGTGGACAGAGCTGCCATCTCTCTGGAGACATAGGCAAGCTAATGGGTAACCCATTGGCTGGTCCATAGCAGCAATATGAACAAAGTGTGTTGAGCTCAGAGAGCATGGTGAGTGCCTCTAGAAGAAAAGGGCGGTAACAGGGACATGAAAGGCAGGTGACATTTGAACCAAGGTTAGAAGAATGAAAAAGATTTGGTCTTACTGAGAAGGGGGAAACCCTGTAGGGAGAGCAAAGGGAGCTCTGGAGTCACCAAGAGATTGCATTTTTGAATAGCTGGGCTTAGGAGATAAGATTTGAAATTAGGTAGAGATCAAATTCTGAAGGTGATTTGAAGGGCGTTGATCTTTTGGGCATGGAAACCAGTCACCAGAGGATTTCTCAGTTGCTCAGTGATATAATGGAATTTCCATTTTAGAGCAAAAATCCTGACAGTCATATGCAAAATAGGAAGGCAAAATAGGACTGTGGAAGGGGGGACAAAGACTGGACCGGACATTTCATTCATTCATTCCGGCAAGTGTTCTGTGAGTACCTACTGATTGCAGACACTAGGTGCTGAGCTACAACCATGAACAGGATAGAATTGCTGCCACAGCTGGAAAATGACTGCAATAACCTGGGTGAGTAAGGAGAAGCCTGACAGGACCAGCCACTGTGGGACAGGAGAGGAGGGGTGGAGCGGGCGAGAGATTGTGAAGAGCCAACCAAGAGATTTGGGAACTAGTTATCCAGATAAGACTAATACCTTAAAAAAGAAGAAAATCACATGACCAGTTTGTCACCAAGGGAGTGCACATGGAAGATACCACACACTCCCCAACCTCTCCACCGTCTATCAACCCCTTGAATTCTCCAAGCTCTTTTCCATGGAAGGGTCTTTGAGCATGCCAGTCATTTCCTCTATTTTTAAATGTCTTCATGCCTGGATCTTTCTTGTCCTTGGAAAGGTCTTTCTTGAGTGGCTGCTTACCAGGTAGGCTCTTTATCCAGTCCTCCCATCACAAGTTATTCTCCAGGACTCTCCTGTTTACACTCTTTGTAGCCAGTGTGCCCCTCACCCAAGACACAATTCCATGCAGGTAGGAGATATACTGTTTATCTCATTGCTGTTCCCTAGCACAGTTCCTAGCCACAGCAGGCAGTCAATAAATATTTATCAAATGAATGAACCTCTATTTCAAGCATCTCTAAAAAGTTCTGCCATCACCTGTCATGAGTAGAGGAGCAGACTGACTCTTGGGAATGACGCCCACCTGTGACTTGACAGTGGCTAGTGAGGTGCTGAGCACTGATCCAGGGAGAACATACTCTTTGGCCCACAAGATTTCAGGTTAAAAAAGACTAATGGGAAATGCTATCAGAAAACGTCAGGAGAGATGGGAATTTATAGGTCATAACACATGGAAAAGCTTCTTACACATACATTTCCTCTACTTTTTCTGCCCCTGAACCCTATGTTGCCCTGTGAATCTTTGATGTCTCAGTGAGTAGGTGTGATGCCAAAAGGAAGGGGGACTATTTTTTAGCCTGTACTTGACATTTGGTGTCTCAAGTTGGCTTAGTCAGGAATCTGTTGGGTTGTGAGTGA
Organism: Glaucomys volans; assembly: GCA_020662805.1. NCBI lineage: Eukaryota > Metazoa > Chordata > Mammalia > Rodentia > Sciuridae > Glaucomys > Glaucomys volans. The sequence goes on along the minus strand of JAJEJO010004865.1, from coordinate 564,532 downwards.
AATCCATCTAGGCAGCCTGATAAAATGAATAACAAGCAATCTCATCAGCATCGAGGGCCAGAAAATCAGCATCAGCAGACCGTGGGGGTCTGGACTGGGGAATAAATAACTGGAGTTCCTCATGCCCGGGGTCTCTCTGTGCCTTGTCTGCTCTCCTGTTCCTCTCCACAGAGCAGCTTCTACTGCTTCCTGTGGTCTACCAGACCATGAAGTCTCATGACTCTCACCTGCACCTGGACTGACTCCACATGAACTTCAGTCTATCACCATCCATCAACAGGCTGGCTCAGTGTCTCCTTCTGCAAAGGTAAATACTCTTGGGAGGAGGATTAGCTCAGCTGGTCTAGAAGTTGAGTCCCCATCGGTCAGGTGTCCATCCAAGGTCCAGTCATCTCAGACAGCATTTCTGGGTAAAAGAGGCAGCTGGGGAGGTTAGGAATGGGGAAAAAGAAGTGGATCAAATAAAACAAAATGAATGGAACTCTTGCACCAGTCTACCTCTAGATGTACTATTGAAAAAGTCTCAGTGATGTGAGAGGAAGAAAGTAACATTACCATCATTTACTACCAGTTCCTAACATTGCCCAGACCTTAAAAAGACCAATGATGTCTTAGTCAAAAAATAGTAACTGAAGTTTACTAAAGCAATATGCTTTATAAGAAGCAATATGCTTCTTATGACTCAAGCAGGTCCCATTCTAACCTTCCAATGCTTCTTTAAGATTATCCTAAAATATCTTTAAATCCCCTGAATGACTCAGATGGAAATGGATCAAGTAGCACTTTGTTTGTCTTAAATATTACATGAACTCTGAGTGATTTTTATGCTTGTTTTTTTAAAATGAAATACACTGCATTTTTAATATGCATTTGTTCCCTATGCATACAGATTGTGTGGTTTTGTAGAGTTAACCAAAAACCTTATGGTTAATTCTAGTGTTGTGTTTTTATAAGTCTGTTTCTTAAAAATTGCCTCAGAAAAGAATGAAGTCATGCATCAAATTAAGTAATAAAGACACCACATAGTTCAATCAAGAAACAAAATTTAGGGATGCCATAATTTTTTCTTCCTTATTAATACATCCACAGGGAAAAATAAAGAAAACATTATTAAGAAAGAAGATTTGGTCTAGAGGACTTGATGGTAAAATGGCAGTTTAATTTGTCTGACCTGAGCGAATGGAAGTCTGCACAGCGGCACCTGTCCTAGTGCCCATGTGCTTCCATGAGCAGGTATCATGGAGAATATTCTGAATAGAATGGCAGCACGTCCTTAATTACTCATCAAGTCCCAGAAACTCACTGTCAATCACCCTTCCACCATCTTGAAACAGATCTGGTGAGCAGTCAGTGCTGCAACAAGGAGGACATGAAAGAATCAGAAAAAAGCATGGCTGGAGTTATTCAGGGTTTGAGTCCCAGTTTTATTGCTTGCTGGTCATATTCTTGGATAAGTCACTTAACTATTAAACTTTATTATCTGTAAAATGGGGCTAATAATACACACCTTGTAGATCTGTGAAGAATGGATGAGATCAAGAATAAGAAAAGCACCTAATAAGTAGGGGGTGCTCAATAAATGATAGTTATTACCACTTTGGGAGCGAAAGAAACAAAACAAGGTCCATCAAGGTGCCAGACTGATTAAATTAAAACATTCTGAAGAGTGGTTTCTGTCAGGCTCCCAGGTGGTTGCTGGTCTGTGCCAAGCCTGTGTAAACCTAATCCACGTCCTCTAAGCACAGCACACTAGCTTCTACCTCTAAGTCTTTAGTCTTGCCTTGCGAGCCCCTTGATCCAAACGCCTTTCTATGTTCCTGCACATAGAAATAAAATAAAATAAAAAGTTTACGTTAAAATATCTCTGAATATGCCAAGTGTGGTGGCACACGTCTGTAATCCCAGCATTTGGGAGGCTGAGGCAGGAGGATCACAAGTTCAAAGCCAGCCTCAGCAGCTTAGCGAGGCCCTAAGCAACTCGGTGAGACCCTGTCTCTAAATAAAATACAAAATAGGGCTGGGGATGTGGTTCAGTGGTCGAGTGCCCCTGGGTTCAATCCCCAGTTCCCCCCACCCCCCGCAAAAAATCCCTGAATATATAATAGTTGCCTCTCAGAGACCACACATCCATCCAATGGTGGACTGGGAGATCAGCTCTCCACAAGAGCCTAGACTGCAGAGTTTGCTGATTTTCAAGATACAAACACTCCCACCATGGCAGATTTCAAGCTACCAAAAGTTTAACAACTGGCTAACAAAATTCCTGATTATTTTCCTTAAGTGTGGGCTGTGCCTAATGACTGACAAACACTACCTCGGCCAGGTGACCAAGGTTAACTACAGTGATAAGTAACATTAGCACAGGTACCCTTAACACGAGAAGACAATAGCACTTCACCTCTAGGGTCTTCTTTCTCAAAACATATAACTCAAGTCTAAGCATGAGAGAAACAAATCTCAGTTGAGAGACATTCTACAAAATACTGACTGGTACTCTTCAAAATTTTAAAGGTCACCAAGATCAATTAAAGTCTGAGAAATAAATTATTGCAGTCTATGAAAAATTAATCACTAAATGCAATGTCATCCCCTGGATGGAATCCTGGAACAGAAAAGGGGCATTAGGTAAAAACTAAGGAAATCTGATTAAAGTATCTGTCAATAACACTTTATCAATTTGGGCTTACTAATTGTAACAGAAACAGCACACTAGTGCAAGATGTTAATAATAGGCCAGGCATAGTGGCACACGCCTATAATCCCACAGGCTCAGGAAGCTGAGGCAGGAGGATTGAAAGTTCAAGGCCAGCCTCAGCAACTTAGCGAAGGCCCTGTCTCAAAATAAAAAATAAGGGTTGGGGTTGTGGCTCAGTGGTAGAGCGCTTGCCTAGCATGCGTGAGGCACTGGGTTCGAGCCCCAGCACCACATAAAAAAACTAAATAAACAAAATAAAAAATAAAAAGGGCTAGGGATGTGACTCAGTGATAAAAGCACCCCTGGATTTAATTCCCAGTACCAAAAAGAAAAAAGTTAATAATAGGGGAAAATGCATGAAGAACCCATGGTAACTGTCTGTACTATCTTTGCAATTTTTCTGTACATCTAAAACTATTCTAAAATAAAAAGTTTATATTAAAATATCCCTGAATATATAACAGTTGCCTCTCAGAGACCAGTGTGATGGGATCCTGCATTCTGCCACATCTCTCGAGCCCAGCTGAGTCTGTGCATCTCAGCAGAGCATGAAGCCTGGGGGTCAGAGCACAAGCTTTACTCAGCTGTGCAGCCCACACCTCATGCAGCTGGGGGCACAGAGCGAGTGCCTTAGGCGTCACATCCCTCCTCTGAACAGAAAGACACCTGGGAGTAATTCAGCAAGCACATTCAACTTGACTCTCTTGGCCTCTCTTCCCATCTGGTCGCTGATGGAGTATTTGGCACTACAGCATAGGAACTCACCAGGTTTCTAACTAGAATGTCTGGTGAGAGGCCAACTCTGCTGCTTCCTCGCTGTGTGGTCCTGAGAAAATTATGTGATTTCTCTGGGCCTCAGACTCTTGGATCTTAAAACGGGAGTGATAACGGTATCCTTCATCATAGGTTTCAGGAAGGCCAAATGAGTGAATCCACATAAATGCTTGCCGTAGCATTTGGCACATGGTGCAGCCTCTGGGGGAGTTGGCTCTTGCGGCCTTTACCTGAGCTGAAAGGGTCTCACTTTTGTGAAGCACCTGCTTTGAGCCCCTGGCTCAGCTTCAGCTCATCTCAGCCCCAGCCACCACTCGTTACCCTCTGTATCCTGAATCCTCCCTGTTACGTCAATGTGTACATTCTGGGAATTCTCTTCCAGACATCTTTGAACCTGCAAACTGCCAACTTCCCTTTTATTTTAGTTTGAAATCACCACTAGGCATGAATTGGTGAGAACTGTCACACAAATATGTCTCCGTTTACTCATGAACTCAAATATTTAGATTCTGAAAGGAAGTGCAACTTTTTCTTTGCTGTCTCTCTTTTTAGTCACCTTGGAGGAATGGGGAGGCAGGGGATAATGAACCTCACAGAAGACCGGAATCCCAGAGAAACTGCCCAAGGAACTGAGGCAAACCAGAAATTCAATATATTAGGGCTCCCTTGTGAAAACACAAAAACAAAAATAAAAATACCTCCCGCTGCTTCCACATCTCTATTCCAATGATGCCCCCCACCATTCTCTTTAAAAACAAATGGAAAAAGCCAAGTGTTGATGACAGTCACTGGGGGCTTGGGTATGTCCCTGGTGTAGAAGAGGCCTGTTATTTCACAAAAGACAGCTCTGTCTTGACTGACAAGCCCTTAAAAACAAAAACCACAACTCTGGTGTATGTGTTGGTGTGTGTGTGTGTGTGTGCGCGCGTGTGTGTGCGTGCGTGTGTGTGCACGCACCCCACACACAGATGGGTGAATTGGAGGTGGAGCTCAACAAAAGTCTGGATTTGATTTGCAGACTTATGAATTGTCTTGAATGTTTTAAGAAAAGTTTGAGGATTTGGTGGCTATTTGAGAATTAAAAGTTTTATTTGAGGGACGTTTAAGGATTAAGAGTTGGTTTTTTGGGAAACATTGAGGGCTAGACTCTGTGCTTAGCTACTTCAAAAAGATCCCTTGAGGAAGTTGCAAGGTTTTTAAAAGAGATATTTGCTCTTGAGATTTGAATTGTGATGAGTGAGGGCTTAACTATGAAGAAAAGGAAAAGGTAAGTCTCACATTGCTTGATGTTGTTGCCCTGGACAGACATACAGTTCCTCTCCAAAAATTTAAGATTCTATATGCAGTAAAAATATTTTAAAACATTATACTAATTTCTGGACCATGTAGAACAATCAAAAATTTTTTCCACTAATTTGATTGAGGTGGTTGGCATTCCATTTTAATTTTAACATCTTTGATTGCTAAGGGTCTATCCATCTTTCTATGTGTGTACTTCCTTTTCTATGTGTTGTTTTCACATAGGTATTTTGGAGTTTTAGAGCTGTGTTTTAGTAATTCATAAGTTCTCTTTCTTTATTAGAGCATTATAGTTACAGATAGTAGTCGGGATCATTTTGACAAAATCATGTATATGAAATTTGATTTATTCCATTTCAGTGCCTGCCACCCCCACCATCTTCTCTTCTCTCCTCCCCCCTCCAATTTGCTTTTCTCTGCGCTACTGAACTTCCTTTTGCTTGTTTATTTATTTATTTTTGATTGGTGCTTTCTACATATATATTCAGATGAAATTCCCTATGGTATATTTATATGTGCACATAACGTCATTTTGTTTAACAAATTCCCCATTTCCTCCCTTTTCCAGTCCCTCTTCCCTCCCTTTCTAGCTCCTTCTTCTATTCCCCCAATCTTCCCTTTACCTTTATGATATCCAATCTTCACCTTCCACAATCCTCTTTTTAAAATTATGGAATATTTCAGACATATGGAAAAGAAACACAGTTAGAGTTCCTTTGTAGCCTTCCTGGACCCCACTTCCCACGTCCTCTTCCAGAGATAACCACTTACAGTTGCTATTTATCTTTCCCTTCCACATTTTAATATTTTTAGTCCTTGGTCATTACATACCCACACAGAGTATTGATTTGTGAGTTTCTGAACTTTATATGACTGGTAATATTCAAAACTTAGCATTCTGCATCTTGCTCTTTTTAGACTCTATATTATGTATTTTGACAAACTATAATATCCAGGTCATTCATTTTAAAGGCTAAATTGAATTCCACTGTATGAATATACCACAAGTTATTTTTCCACTCAGAGGGAGCCCTTTATATGATTATATAAACACACACACAGATATATGAACACACATACACACATACTCTATTTCTGGTTAAAGGGAGAGTATGCACACTCACAAGAGAAATGTATTTCACCATGTCTTCTTATTTTAATTATTTCTTGGACAGAAGTATAAGTTTTTTAGTACAGTTCAATCTGTTCATTGGTCTCTGTTGTTCCTTTTGTTGCTTCAAAGCATGCAATGTGGTCACTCTTCCAGAAAGCTAAGAAGTGTTGATTTGTGCTTCCTTGATTTTTTTTCTATGATTTTTCTTTCTTTTTAGCTTAATTCTTTAGTTACACTTAACAGGGGTGGGGAGGCGCAGCAGGAAACACACACACAAACTCCCCACAAAATATAGTGATCAATCATCCCAACAGGATTTATTCAGTTACACTGCTCTTTGGTTACAACTTTTTTTAATTACATATCATATTCACATTCATATTTCTTATTGTCCAAAAATTTTTAAATGATATTAATATTACTGAGGTTAACATTCAGGATTTTCAAATGCAAGTATCAAAGGTGGCTTTATGTAATTTTTTGTTGTTCTTTTTAGATATACATGGCAGTAGAATGTATTTTGACATATTATACATTCATGGAGTATAATTTATTCTAATTAAGATCCCATTCTTACAGTTGTACATGTGGAGTTTCACTGGTAGTGTATTCATATAAGAACATAGGAAATTTGTGTCCGATTCACTCCACTCTTTTCATCTCCCCTCCCTTCCCTTCATTCCCCTTTGACTAATCCAATGAACTTCTATTCTTCCCCCACTCCATACATTTTTCAGGGGCAATCTTCATGTGGGAATCATGTGGTAATTCCGTGCTGCTTGTGGCAGAGAGTGTGGATAATTCTAATCTAGGGCTTAGTTTTAAGAGATCTGTGGTTGCCACACATCTAAGCCACATCCCTGAATCCAGCATTTATTAGCAATAAAGCTGTTCTTTTTATTTCCATCTGTCTAACGTCCTTGCCTAACTCTCAACTAATTTTGACTTTCAGTGGGGGAAAAGGATATTATGTGTTAGGCTCCCTCAAATTTCAGTACTTCAACATATGTTTAAAAGGGCTACCACAAAAAGAGAATAAAATGAATGGTGGAAAAACAGCATTCAAAAGATAATGGGTGCCAGTGGTTGTATAACTGTTAATATCCTAAAACCATACTTTCAGTGGCTGAACTTTATGATATACAAACTATATCTCAATTGAAAAAGTTCTTTGTAAAAATAATAATTAATAAAAACTTTTCAGAAGTAATGAGAATTGTTAATTGTTTCAGAAATTACAGTAGAGATCAAAATGAAGGCACCCCCAGGTATCCCATTGTGAAAAAGGAAAACCTTCAGACATAGAAAAGATCTGAAAAGCTATTAAGGAATGTCATCCATAAGAAGACTGTCAATTGTGTTAGGAGATTTCTTAACAGCATAAGAGTAGCTAGAAGATAATGGAATACCATCTGCAATGTGCTGACGACTAAAACTCTACAACAAGCTGACTACCAGGTCAAAAGTAAGGTCAGGCTGGACATGGTGGCACACACCTGTAATCCCAGCAATTTGGGAGTCTGAGGCAAGTGGGTCAAAAGTTTGAGGTCAGCCTCAGCAACTTAGCAAGACCCTGTCTCAAAATAAAAAAATTAAAAGGACTGTGGATGTAGCTCAGTGGTAGAGCACCCCTGGATCAATCCCCAGTATTTAAAAACAAACAAACAAACAAAAAAAAAAACAGGAAAAATAAAAACTTTCTCACAGCCTGAGATAATATACCATTGTTACACTTTCACCAAATAAATACAAAGAAAGTAGAAGCATGGAAATAATAAGACAAGATCAGAAACTGATGAAAAAAATAGATTGAAAGTCAAACTTAGATTCATCAGAGTAATAAGTTCTCTAAAAAAAAACAAATAAAATAGACAAACTTCTTTCAAGCCCAATAATAAAAATAGAGAAAATGCAGAAATACAGAAACCAAGAATTAAATTGGGGCATATTTAAAGACAAATAAGTCTTTTGAAATTATAGAATTAAACAACTTCACTTCATTAAATTTGAAAACTACTACAAGATGTCATCAATCCCAGAAAAAATGTAAATTATCCAAACTACAATTGAAATTTTTAAAAAACCTAAATAGCTTATTAACCATTGAAAAATAAACTCAAGAGCTGGGGTGTAGCTCAGTGGTAGAACACTTGCCTAGAATGCACGAGTCCTGGGTTCAATCCCCAGGACTGCAAAAGACACCAAAACCAAAACCAACCCCCAAAATGAAATCATTCATTTAGAAATTTCCCATCACTGAAGGACCTTGCAATCCAAGTGCTCACTCCCTAGTCTCAGTCAATACGGCTTTGTATGCTACAAAGGTACAACAATTGCTGAATTTCTGTTTTCCCCTATCTGTCCTCTTGTCCTAGACTCGTGTGTCCAATAGCCTAATAGCATCCCTACTTGGATAACCAATAGAAACCTCCAAATTAACATGGCCCAAACTCAACTCCCACCTTTTCCCTACATATTCCACCCCAGGTGTCTCCATCCTAATTGATAGCAGCAGCATCTTTCTAGTAGCTCAATCCTAAATCTTAGAGTCTAAAACTTTTCCTGGTATCCTTAACATCCCGTGCATCATTAAAATTTGTTGGCTGTACTCTCACTATGTATCTAAAATCTGCCCACTTATCCCAAGTTCCAATGCTAACTTCCTGCACTAAGCTTCTGTCTCCTGTCTGGGCCCTAGTAATGGCCTCACAACTTTTCTCTCTGCATTGCTCACACTTCTGCTGTCCAGAAAGCTGTTAGAGTTAAGTCAGAACATGCCTGTACTCTAGTCAAATCTCCACAGGCACAGGGTCAAAGGCTCACACCAACTCCACTGCCTCCCCCATACCTCACCTCTGTTTCATCTCTGACCTCATTTCTGAACCCTCCTCCTCCATCACTGCAGCCACACCAGTCTACCCTCTGTACTTCAGATAGCCAGTGCAGTGACTGTTCCCTCTACCTATAATGTTCTTCTGAAGATATCTGCATGGGTAACTCTCTCAATTCAGTTTTTGACCCAAATATCTTCTCCACAGGTCTCCTCTAGTAAAAACTGTAAGTACCATCAGCCCCACCACTGCTGTCCAATGGCTAATCACCTAACCCTGTTTTAATTTACCCATGCTATGGTTTGAAATCTCCCTCCAAAATTCATGTATTGGAAACTTAATTTATAAATGCATATGTTAATGGTATTTGGAGATGGGGCCTTTGAGAAATAATTAGGATTAGTTTAGGTCATGAGGGTGAAACCCTCATAATCATGTTAGTGGCTTTAGAAGAAAGGAAGAGAGAACTGAGTTGGCATGCTTGTCCTGTCTTGCACATGATTTCCTTTGCATTTATGATATAGCAAGAAGGTCCTCACCAGATGCTGAGCAGATACCAGTACCATGCTCTCATATCTGAAGACTCATTTCTGAAGACTGGGAACAGTCTCTAGAAACATGAACTAACTAAACTTCTATTCTTTACAAACTACCTGGTCTCAGGTATTTTGTTATAGCAACACGAAACAGACAGAGACAATTCATATACCATAAATTCATCCATTGAAAGTGTACAATTCAGTAGTTTTTTAGTGTATTCACTGAGTTGTGCAACCATCACTATAACCAACTTTAGAACACTTTTATCATTTCCAATAAGAAATCCCACTCTAAACTATTATTCCCCATTTCCCCCAAATTCTTCTCCCCGTAGCCCTAGGCAAACAATTCAGTTGATTCCATATTTCACATTGTGAATAGTGTTGCAATGAACATGGGACTGCCAACATTTCTTTGATATACTGTTTTCAATTCCTTTAGCTACAGAAATGGGAATGCCGATCTTGTAGAATTCTATTTTTAGAGTTTTGAGGAGCCTTCATACTATTTTCCAAAACGATTGTACTAGTTTACAGTATCATCAATAATGTACAAAGGTTCCCTTTTCTCTTTACAAATGCTTGTTATCTTTCTCCTTTTTGATAACACCCAATCTAATAGTGATGAGTTAAAAACCCATTGTGGTTTTAACTTTCATTTTTCTGATTATGAAAGATATTGAGCATATTTTCATAGATCTGTTGACCAATTATATCTCTTCTTTGGAAAGATGTCTAATTGGTTCTTTTGCCCACTTTTAAATTGAGTTGTTTGGATTTTTTTAAATCAGTGGGTACTTTTGCATTCCTTATATATCTTGGATATTAGCCCCTTATCTGATACAATGATTTGCAAATATTTTCTCATATATGCTGGGTTGTCTTTCCACTGTTCCCTATTTCCTTTGCTATGCAGAAGCTTTTCAGTTTGATGTAATCCATTTATTTAATTTTGTTTTCATTGCATGTGAGACTCAAATATTTAAAGAAAATATCAATGAAATAGATCAAGATTATTGCATGTATCATAGAGATACTATAAACTAAAAAAAAAAAAGATTAACCTACATATTAGTCAACTACTAGGAGACATGGGGCTGTAGATTCCATGACAATGTAAAACAAAAAAATCATAATAAATTTTGCTTCCTACAGGACTCATCACAGCTCGCTAATTACAAAAGAAGCAGAGAAATAAATCAAGGGACCAGTTTATCTTTCAGGAATCCAGCAGACAAAATGGGTGCCAAGTTAGCACCAAGTTTTGTTGTAACTTGAGCAGGTTCAAGAGCAGGCACACTGGGTTTTGGGTTTGCTGGGGTTCTATAAGAAAAGTAGACAGGAAGGAGTCGGTGGGGGCTAATGGTCTGGAGGTTTGATACAGTGTATGATTCTAGTCAATTTAGGCAGCAGATGGTGGCCTAGGGGCCCAGTGCTGTGTGGGTTGGAGTGGAGTGGCTGTGGGGCTGTGGAGTCAGGCAGGTAGTTCTTCCAATAAGCTATTTTCACCAGGGCTCAGCCAGAGGCCAAAGAACAGGATACAATTCCACCTCTGCACCACACCCAGGGGGATGGCAAAAATCAGACAGGATGTCAGACCTGCCAAAGAGGCAGATGGCTAAGTTTCAGTTCAGCAGATACAAGCTTTCAGAAGGGAATAAAAGTCTGGATGGCCAAGAAGTCTAGCTACGAATGTTGACCAATATAGTGTGATATATGTGATATATATGGAGAAGAGGGGCAGACGATGACAGCAAAAAAATGTTATCAGGTTCATGTATTTGGTATTTTTAAATACTTTGATTTTTTTCAAGGATAGATTGTCTATTTAGTCCCTGTAGGGTTTTTTTTAGGCTCAATCCAAATTTTGCATTTCCCACTGCACCTAACCAGGGCTCTGCAGAGTACCAACAATCCTTTGCGATTTATAATTGGACCCAATTCTCAAAATAAAGGCAACGTTCCACAGTGCAAACCTAAGTCCACACAATGCTCCCAACATCCACTTTCTGTCATTTGAGGGGCCCCAGATCGTCCCCAGGGCAAAACCGTGAGATTCGTGGGACATCTGAACTCTGCCCATAGCACTTTTTAACCCTATGGCTCCCCTCTGACTCCCCTGACCTTTTGTCGGGGAGGAGGCAAGAAAACCACCCTTCCTTTCTCCTCGTTATCCCACCCTGTCACCTCCGTTTTCTACAAAACACTTGTACTTGGGGGGTGGGGAGACGGGGAGTCTTTCATCTGGGACATATTTTCCTGACCAGAGCATGTGTGTGTGAGAAAGCAGGCGGGAAGGAGGAGAGCCGGGGAAGGGGTACCAAGGTGCCCAGCGTTGGCGCACCTACAAAAACAACACTCACTGGGTGAGGCACCCAGGAGAAAAATCTTACTAAGAAAAGTGATCCGCAACTCCCTGGAGGCTGGGCCGCTCACTGTGGGCAGTCCTGGGCGGTGATGGGGGCGGAGGGATGAAGGGAAAAGAGATGAAGATGGGGGAAGGGCAGGAGGAGGGGGAAGGGGTGGTACCGAGCAATTCAATGGCGCTTTGATTTAACAACTCCAAGCCCTTTGAAAACATTTTGCCAAGAAAAGCTTGCCATCAACACGTATAATCTCTTATCAGAGGCCCCTGAAAGCCCGGGCCTCGGGGTTAATTCCCCCATCGCAATGAGTTTGAATCAGCTCTAAACCCGCAGTGACATGAAAGCGCCCGAGCCTCGGGCCGCACAGAACCCACTGAGATCCGCCGACCGGGGAGGATTACGGGGCCTGTTCCGCGGCGGGCTCGCCGGCGGGACGGGCAGGCTCAAAAGAAAAAGAATAATTAGGGATAATTGCTTGTGTCCAAACACAAGCATTAAGGCCCCCTGTTCCCCTTTGGGACTTTGTGAGCCAGAATGAAAGAGACACCCCCTGTTTTGACAGCTGGACCAGCGGCCTGGATCAGTGACGGAGGGAGGAAGCGCTCCCGGCTGCTGGGAACGCGGCCGAGCCGGGCCGCGGGTGGCCGGGAGACCCGCCCCGCTCAGCGCCCGCGAAGTCCACGCGCAGGATTTCGGCGCTCAGCAATCCCTGCGCTCGGGAAAGTGCGGCTGTGTCCCCACCCAGCGCCAGCGGCCTAGGAAGCCTGCTTCGGCCCAAGAGCAAGGTGTGGGCATTGGCAGGGTGGCCATCGCCCAGCGCGCCGAACCAAGGTGGCACAGAAAGCTGGGAACCCCTGCGAGCTGCCCAAGGCTTTGGGGGCCGCAGGGCGCGAGTCGTTACACTAGTCAAATTTACCCACCCAGCCTCGTGCGATTTCTTCAGTTCCACCGAGACCCACCGACGACAATATGTGATCCCACCTCTCTAAGTGTGGGGCGGCCTGGGCCTCATTTGGAGACATTTGAATCCCAGGGCGGTCCCAGTCACATCCAGCTGCGCCCTTGAAGTTGAGGGCCGCGTAGGAGGCCTCCCTTCATGGCTCGGAAGTGACCCGAGCCTCAAATGCAACAGGGGAACAAGACTTATCGTACAGCCACTGGATCAGGACTCCCCGACACGATCCACAAGCTAGCTCTTCGTTGAAGCTTGGTGTCAGGGCTTTTCCGAGGGGAGATAGCACGGGCCAGGGCCTCCAACCGCCGTGGGTGGAACTGCCTGGGCGTTTGGCTAATTCGACTTGTGCAGTCAAGGAAGTCAGTGCTGAAGAAACCCAAGCCAGGCCTGGAGAGATTCTTGAAGGACAGGCGGGAGAAGGGGGCACAAGATGGCTGTACCAGCGGGATGCCAGGTCCTAAGGTGGGGGTGGGGGCGGAGAGGGCGGGGAACCTGAACGAAATGTGGTCTCCGAGACCACCCGGAACACCTGGACCACCCAGGCCGCAGCTTGGAACTACGGAGCTTCGAGGCCAACGTGGCCAACCCGCTAGAAAGTCTGGAAGGCGGGGAGTGGGTCTTCCAGAAGGACGATCTGGCGTGACATCGCCAACTAGGTCTCCCGGTGGCAGACTGCAGCCTCAGGCGGACGGAGTCCACACCCGCGCCGCGCCCCGGGCCCCACCGTGCTTCTCCCGCGCTCCGGCTTCTAAATGCAGATCATATGAAGGGATGGAGGATGAGTGGGGAAGCGGCGCGGCAGACACGCGGGCATGAGTGATTAATTAAAGGGAAACCACATCCGACTAGAAAAGAGTTTTCTGAAAGGAGAGGATTCCGAGAGGAGTTCCCGACGCTACAGCTGCAGCCCAGACAAATCCGCCATCCGTCGCCCAGCCCTCCCCACTCAGCTGAGGACGCGCACTGGGGCGTGTTGGCTTCCGCTGGGGACCCGACTTTCCAGCTTTAAATAAAGTTCGAGATTGAGAGTTCTGACAATCGGGTATCCAGTGGGTAGGGAGGTGGCTGGAATGATTTTTGAGCCTCCCCCTGACTCCAGCTGACTGTACTGAGCAGCAGAGTTAAAGCACGGGGTGGGGGTGGGGGGTCACCTCAGCTCTGCCGGGTTTCTGAGTCTGTACTACCGGGTTAGTAAGTTAAGCAAAATCAGCTTTAATCATGGTGGAGACAAATATGTGAGATCGAAAGCGTCAGATTCAAGCAAACCATATACATGCCCACATTTTTCTCTCTTCCCACCCTTGTGATTTTGGGGAAGACCGATGAGCAAAATCATTGCCTCCAAATAAAGAAATATGTTTACTAAATTTCTATTTATTTTTATTTTACTTCTGATAGCCAGTGCTTATTAAAATACCCCCCACCCTGTCCAGGATTAAAACACAAAGAGAAAATGCATCATTTTAGGTGGATTTTAAAATTTTGTTTTGATTTTTTGCATGTGGTTTTTGTTTTGTTTTGTTTTTAAAATTAATCTCCTACTAATTTTCTTGACCAGAGAATAATTGGAAAGATTCTAAATGAGAAAAGGCATTGTTTTTCTGCCATATAAGACTGATCTATTCCACCTCCCTCCTGGGAGTATAAAATTCAGGAAATTGTGAAGTGTGGATTTTCAAAGTAGGGCTGTTTTCTTGAAGAGGAATGGGCGGTGCTCTCTGAATCCACTGATGGCATCACACTTCCCAGGTTGGGCCTGAGGTTCAGAGGCAATCAGTGCCTTATTTATTTGGACTAAAAGGAGGGGCGGAGGGTGGGAAGGAGTATATTCTGATGACAGCAAGGGAGACCTTCTTGCTCCTTCCTCTTGATTCCACAATCCTCCCTCTTCTCTCTTCAGTTACTTTAATCAGGCTGCCCTAAAAAAGAGGTTTTGGTTTGGGGTTTTGGCTTTGTTTTGTTTCTAAGACTTAATATTGCACATATTTCATCATGCCACACTGGTTTCAACAACATACAAAAGCCATGAAATTTAACATTCAATTTCATAGCTGTGGCCAAGAGATGAAATTATTATACCAAGGAAAGGGAATGATGCCGAAGAAAGCGAGAACTTCCATGAAATCTATACCACATCAGGATTATATTTTTGTTTAAGCTGCCATGTGGGCCTGTTCCGTGATGGGTTCAAAATAGGCGAAACAGACCCAAAAAGGACTTGTGAAAACGGCGGAAAAAGTCTGAATCCAGCAAAAGCAAGCTTGGTGTCCCAGGGTTGCTCCACACTTCCGGCTTCAGGCTGCACCCCAAACAGCCTGGTAATCAGGGAGCGCGCTGTAGGGGAAGGGTGGTTCCCGAGCCCCGGGTGACAGCGAGGCGGGTGGGCCTGCGCGGGACCTGAGCTTAGACTTGGGGGGCCATGGGCGAGGCTTTCAAATAGGGATCACACAATTCGGAATCCAAAACTGCTGGCGCCCCTCCCAGAGCTTGGGGAAGCATCTTGCAAGTGAGGGACCCGGAAGCGCAAGCCTCAGGAGCTTCACGATAAATTCGCCTTGAGGTTTTAAAAATATATTGATTTCGCCCCCAGAAGACTGAGTTAGGGCAGCACCCAAGGGCTCCCGTGGGCCGTGGAAACCGGCTAGTTCCACCAGGCATAGAGTTCGTGCGGACCTGAGTATCTAGGAGCACTCGACGTAATTACGAACGTCCCTGAAGAGTTTAGGGATTTTTTAGTTATCCCTTCTGGGTGTGATGGACAGACTCAGGCTTGCGAGACTCCATCCTGGAGCTCCGGGGTTGCAGTGAGTCCTCCTGCCTCTCCAGCGTCTGCGCTCCAGCCCCGCGGCCCGCAGAGCTGGGCAGACCTGGCACCGAGGGCTATGCCGATCGCCAAGCACCGGGCTGGCCCAGCTATGGTTACGGTTGTGTCCTGGACAGTCCCAGCAACAAGGGCACAACTCCAGGGTCGTTCTCCCCGAAAGCCCGCCAAGGTAGGCCTACTCCCACCTGCCGGGCTAGCGGACCAGCGTTCCCAGCCCAGGGCACGCGTGTCCGGGTTCACGCTGCAGCTGTGGCCCGGGGTTTCTGGAAGAAACTAGCAAACAAGATCGTCCTGAGTATGGGAAACCCCCTTCTCGCTGACCCAGGCCAGGTAAACAGCTCGTGAGGCAAGCTTTTGTGGGAACCGAAACTGGCCTCCCAGGGAAATCGCTGGCGGTCGTTTGCTGGAACCAAATGGGAAAAGTTCGAGTTTTATAGAGCAGACCTCCAGGTCCATCCTTCAGCTGATAGACTCAGCTATTAGTTTTAAGAAGCAATTCGAGGTTCAGATGGAAAAAGCTAAAAGATGCCATCTGGCCTGGAGTCTCCCTTTCTCCAAAGATCTTCACAGCTGCCTTCAGGATGACAGCAGAGAAACATTTGGGATATGTTACAATAAATGATAATAAAAACTATTTCATTGTTTATTAAAAAGAAATGCAGGTATTTTTATTAGCCTCCCTATGCACTTTGTGTATGCATATCTGTGTGTATGTCCACATCTATAATCAATCTATACGTTTATAAAGAGAAGTGCATATATATTTGTGCATTAAAATTTGCATTCTAAAGCTCTGCAAAAACACTTTCCTATCACAAATACAAATGCTGAGCTTGAGCATTCTGGTCTTTCAAAAAGTCAACTAAAATGCTAGTTTCTTTTCATTTGTATTTAGAACCTCCAAAACAGGAGCAAACTTTACTTTTAGAATGAAGCCACTCTACATGTGAAAAGATGACATACATAAATTGTATTTACAATGGAATGTTTAAAATTCATTTCTGTCTCTAATGGAACCTGACTTCAGAGCATGGGAGTTTCCGCTTCTTGGAGGGGCCTCTAGGCAGAACCAGTTCTTGGCACCAATCTCATTGCCTGATGCTGTAAAACACTAAATCTGGACAGATTTACACAGAACAGAAGCTTTAATTTCACCCTTTGAATTCCAGCCAAACAGCTTTGGGAACTTTTCTATGTTCCAGACCCCCTAAATGTTTTTCCAGGTTGGATGGTCGAGCCCCAGGCCTATAGCAGCTCTGCCAAAATCATGACATTATCAGACACAGAAATGAGACCTGTGTCACTATGTATTTTATTTTTTAATTCTGTCTACATAGTTGGGCAAAGACATTTTATTTTAAAGATGCAACTATTATGACACTGATGAATCAGTACATGTCTATTTGCTAAAAATTTGGAAATGGGTTTTACATATCAGAAAGATATATTGTTTTCTTTGTAGTCCTTTACTTGGAATTGCCTTCACAGTTGTTTCACTTTTTTCTAAGCAATATTTTTATAAGAACAAAAGTTAATAAAGAAGGTATTCAAGACCATTTTTCCAGACACCATCTAAATAAAACTAACTTCTACCTGGTGAAGCAAGCATAGATTTTTCTAACTTTAAATGACTACTACTTACATTGTGGGAAAGATCACTCAGAAGTTGCTTTATTCTACTTCTAATAAAATAATTTAAGATATGCTGTGTTTTCCTCAAATGAAACTTGAAAATTTCAGAATTCTTTTAACTGGCTGGCAGGTCTTATCACCTGGCATTTTGTTTGTTTGGGGGGACGCTGTCCCCTGCTAGGCCCTGGATATGTTGGCTACACAGTTATACTAACATGATGATTACAATTTAGCACAAGTACAATTCAGGATATCCACTATGAGATGTAAGTCAAGAACACATTTACATTCTGTAAAAGCAAAGTCCTTTGCATTATCCAGTTAAGACAAAGAATAGACTAAAAATAATTTTCCGTGGTGCTAAATCCATTCATAGCTGGGGAGAAAGTTAAAGACTTTTTTTCTCCACATAAGTTTAGTTACATATGTTTGGAGTTTGTTGCAACCATGTGTATGCACCAGTATCTGTAGGGCCCCCTCCAAATCATTCAAAAAGCCTGAAATAATGAATTCCCTATAGCTCCCTTCCTCTACAGGCCCTTTTTGTGAGGAATAGTGGAAAATACAATATACGGAGTTAAGCAAATATTTAACTTGTTCTGCGCCCAAGGCAAATCAGCTTTCAAACCAATGTATGGGCTTCAGTTCATGGCTGGAGCACATGGCTCAGGTGAGGGCTGGGAGTGAATGACATGTATGATCACTGTCAATGGCTCTGGCTGAGGTAGGCAGCTGGGGTTCACCTTCCTTTCCAAGGACTATGGAGAGACTGAATCTTGCTTTATTCCAGAGCTTATCCCAGGTTAGAGCTCTCCGAGGTGAATGGTCTAGAAAACCAAGATAATTTCTTACTTGTTTGTGTTCTTTTAGAACAGGCACTATGATTTATTGACTTTGCATTCCCCACTCTTAGCCCTGTACCTAGTATGTGGTAAGTACTTGAAATATCAGATAAGTCACTTAAGTCATTTAGGTTCCTAGTGAAGAAGATCCCCTTAGGTAGGCTCTCTGGGTTTTCAAATGGCTATAAACTATTAAAATGTGTGTTGTGTCACAGTAGCCACTAGCCACATGTGGCTATTAATGCTTGGGATGCATTTGTCCAAGTTCACCAGCATTGTAAGTATAAAATACATACTGGAATTTGAAGCCTGTCTTAGTTTGGATGGCTATAACAGAGTACCACAGACGGGGTGAATTTAGCAACAAACATTTATTTCCCATAGTTCTGAAGTCTGACAACCCAAGCTCAGAGTGCCAGCTGGGTGGGGTTCCTGGTAAGGACCTTCTTCCTAGTTATGTCTTCACAAGGTCTATCCCTGGTGCATGCAAGGAAGTGGGAGGGAGGTCTTACCTGTTCTTGTAAGGGTATTATCTCATCATGGGGCTCCAGCCTTCTGACTCCATCTAAACCTAACTGCCTCCAAAGGTCTCACCTCCAAATGTCATCACATTGGTGAATTAGGGCTTCAACATATGAATTTTGGACAAACATTCAGTCCATAACAAAGGTAAGTAGGAAAATAAATGTAAACTACCTCCTTCATAATTTTATATTGACTGTATAAATTAATGTTTGAGATATACTGGGTTAGATAAAAACCTATTCATGTTAGGCAGCCTCTAGGACGGCCTCCACTGATGTCAAGCTCATGGTACTCACTTCCATATGTAATCCCCACCCCACCCAGAATGTAGGCTAGACTTAATGGCTCAGTTCTAACTAACAGAATGTGGCAAAGGTGATAAGTTGTAGCATCCAAGTTCAGGTTACAAAAAGTCTGCAACTTCTATCTTGGTTGTTCCCTCTTTTACTCATTAGCTTATTCCTACTCTCTCTAATCTCAGAGTCCAGCCACCACCAAAGAAGAACAGGTAGCCATACTGATGGTGCCAGATGGAGAAGAGAGACTGCTATGATTTGGAAATTGTTTGTTTTCCACAGATTGATGTGCTGGAGGCTTGGTCCCCCTTGTAATGATACTTAAATGGTGAGTCCATTAGGAGAGATAATTAGGTCATAGAGGCATCATCCTCAGAGGTTAATGCCTGTCCCACAGATGTAGGTTAGGACTGAATTGGTTATTGAGAAAGAGTGGGTTGTTGTAGATTGACATTGGCTTTCACAACTCCCTTTCTCTCTATGTGACACCTCTCTCCCCCCTCCCTCCCCCCTCTCTTCTCTACTATGTTAACTGTTATCATATACCCAGTGAGCCCTTGTCAGATAACATTATCATGCTGCTTGGACTTTCCAGCAACCAGAACCATAAGCCAAGTAAACCCTTTCCTTATATATCATTCAGTATCTTTTCCTTATATATTATTCAGTGTCTGGTATTTTGTTGTAGCAACACAAAACAGACTAAGGGTGAGTCTTCATGGGAGTGAGGCTTTTCAGAAACAGACTATCCTACCCCAGTCAGTGCTTCAGCCCACAGCTTGACTGCAAACTCAAGAGAAACCCTGAGCCAGAACTATCCAGCTAACCCACAGATTTCTGTTAAATAGTAAATGTGTTGAAAGCTAAGTTTGAGGATAATTTGTTACACATCAATAAATAATTAATGCACTATTGCTAAAATTGATTTCTGCTGTTCTTCTTAGTTTAGAAAATGTGGCTACTAGAAAATTTTAAATTACATGTGTGACTCGTGGTATATTTCTATTGGACAGCACTGGTCTCCATGGTTCAGATGGGATGGAAGAGGTACAGGTTTAATTTGGCATTCTAGGGAGCTGGACTGAAATTTGTGATAACAAAAATAAAATATTTAGAAACAAATCTAAAAATATATGTTATAAACTATAATCTCTTTGCTAAAATAGTTTCTGATAGTTAGCTGTGGATTGAGTCAAGACTTCCTCTATTCTCAATGCATCCCCTAGTTAGTTGAAAACTGTACCAGAGAGAGACTCTTCATGTGAGTGTGTGTGTGTGTGTGTGTGTGTGTGTGTGTGTGTACTGAGTCTTCCACATACTTTATCACTGAGCTACACCCTCCGCCCCCAGCCTCAGAGACCACTTTTTTTTTTAATACTGGAGATTGAACCCAGGGATGCTCTACTTCTCTGCTATATCCACAGCCCTTTTTAATTTTTATTTTAAGACTGGGTCTAAGTTGCTGAGGCTGGTCTCAAACTTGTAATCCTCTCTTTTTCAGCCTCCCCAATCACTGGAATTATAGTCATGTGCCATGGTGAATGGCCCCAGAGACCACTTTTAATAACCTTTCCAGTCCTGACATTGTATGATTCAACACTGGCTTGCTTTAGCATTCACTTGCTGCAGAGGAGTAATGGCCACACTGGTAATAGCTGGTTTAACCCAATATTAGCAGGACTTCCTGAGTCCCCTGTGACCCTCCACTGAAAGTTCACTGCTGAAATCTCACGACTCCAGAAAACTGTTGTCATTTAGGGATGTTTGTAGCTACATTTGACGTTGAAAAGAAACAAAGGATTTAGCTTTCTATCTATTTGCATTTACAGAATCACAGAAAGCCAAGGTGATAATTAGAAAAATAATTTAGAAAATCATATTTCCTATTGGATTACCTTTTCCTAGTACAATGACAAGTTTCTTGTGTCTTCAATAGCTAAACCAATCAGAGTCTTCATCATTTGACCAGAAAGCTGCTGATTTGAATCTCCTTTATTCTGGTTACTTACAGATTATCATGGAGTAGGACCACGTCACAAGAATGAACATTGTCCCATGTGCTTTTCCTCTGTATTTAATTAAGAACCATCTTCCTTACATTTCTTAAATGCATTTCATTTTGACAGTGTAATTACATAGGGAATACCTCACTTCAGACGGGAAGGGCTTCTATAGAAACATTTTACCAAAAGTAGATCATTCCCTATAAGGCTACCATTGATAGTTTCAACCCTTTAAAGTAATCTTTGAATAATATTGCTCAAAGCATTCCAAGGGCTGGGGTGTGGCTCAGCAGTACAGTACATGCCTGGTGTGCAGGAGGCCCTGGGTTAGACCCCCAGCACTGCAGATCAAAACATGAGGAAACAAAAACTGAAAACATTCCATTATGGACATATTGGGTGATTTAGAGAGGGACAGTGATCATAACACAGGCCATCATTCTATAAATGTTAATGGACAGTGACTGCTTCAAAATTTTGCAAAGAAATGCTAAAGATGTTAATATAAATTAGTATCGTTTTGGCAGATGGCATTTATGGTTTCATTATATGTATTTCTATTAAGTCTTTAATTTTCAAACCATCAGAGCAATATTTTAGTTGATTTCAGATTTTTTTTTAAAGATGAGATTTAGAAAACTTTTGAAACAGTAGAGGTAACCCTATGAGGGGATGGTCAAGCTGTGTCACTTATATTGAGACAACAATCACAAATCTGAGCTTTGTATTAAGTAACAATTTTAATTCTGGATTTTGATTTTCAACGTTTTAAATCAAGCTATTTTTTTCCTAAATCAAATAGTACTTATCTCTGTATATAAAATAAGTTAATCATCATTTCAGATGAGACCAAGGCTTTGTCAAGTTTTCAAAATGATGGGATTACAGTGGTGCGCACACCCCTCTGTTCTCCACAGCACTAACAGCAGACTCTGCTTCCCACTGCTACGCAATCTGGCCTTCAAACACATGCTCCACTTGTGCTTCTCATCACTTTTGGAAACAAGTAATGAATGGCACAGATGTTAAAAAATGTTCATTTAAATTAGTGGCCAAGAAGCAATGGTTCTTAAGTTCTCATTTAAAGCCATTTGTCTTTCTATACTGTTTAACATTAAGCAATATTTACCCAAATCTTAGGGATCCCCCCCACATTTGCAGGCACAACATAAATTTTTTTTTTAAATAGAGCAAGCCATCATTTTACCAATGAAATTCTATTATTTTCTTCAGGGCATGATGATTTATATTATAAAGGTTTAGAACAGAGAATTTTATATCTTCAGCTATTGGAATCCAAGCAAACCATTTTCAGGTATTTGTCTCCTTTTTAATCCTCCTCCCCATCTCCTTCTCATTGGTGTCCATCTTGCATCCTTCCCCAACCATACACGATTTCATTATTCTTCCATGGAAGTCATTGTCCATGGCTCTCTCCAAGGTGGACCTCTAACTTCAGAGGTCTTAAGCATCAGAAGACCCTTCCTGGTTCCTTATCCTTAGACTAATCCAGCCATTTGTAAATAATTCTGCTCTTTCCTTGCAGGCTCCCACTCCTGCCTCCTCTGCCATTGCACACATGCAGCCCAAGGCAGGATGCACTCTCCCTCTTCTCCTTGTGACCCAGAAGGACTCTCCACAAGCTTGCCCAACAGACCCAGCTTCAGCAAAGGAAAGTGCTCACAGGGCAAGGGGAGGAAAAGTGAGCTCTTAGCAGGATGATATTGGCCTTAAAATATGCTACTCCCCACCTGCTCCAGGCACACCCACATCATCCCATGATACCAGTCATGCAAATATTTTTCTAATGCACAATTCAAACTCCTCCTCACAAACAGGTGTCTTTTCATGCAGTCTGGATAAACTACACATGTGGCTATTATTTTGTGGCTTTGAAAAGGTGATGAAGGGCATAAGGGACCATCAAGCCAGGCCCTCCCTAGGTAATTTTCCTGAGCCTCTGTGTAGATCCAGACCCTCCTTTTGTTTGCCATCGAGCATGTGACTTCTGCGGATGACTGACAAGGGCAGACTTGGAACAACATTATTTCAGGAGGATAATAACCAGCCGTCATAAATTCCTTTTTTAATAGTTCATTGCAGGCTGTAGACTATTGACAAGGACTTCATTTTACAGCATGAAGGAAAACAGTTCCTTGTCGATGCAAGTCTCTAAAACTACTTTACGACTTTTTAGTACCTGCAGAGAAAAACCTAGCCTTTCATGAAATGAATCATCAATGGTTTAGTTAAAGCCACTGTTAAATAGGAGGAGAAAGGAAGCAAAGAGAAAAAGAAATATCTGTTTCAGATACAAAAGAGATACCCTGGAAATCCCTTTCACGCAAATACAATTTTAGCAAAACTCTCAGGACTACTTTTCTATGTCTTTCTTTCTTGGGTGATAAATGAAATCCAATGAAGAAATATCGAAAAGGTTTCAGCATTACCAAGGAGAGAAATGAAAATTAGTTAAGAAGTAATTCATCCTGAGATCTGAATGGGGACCTCTGGGTGCCATTTCTTAGTCTGCTGGGAGCACATCATTCTGTTCCTGGTTTCTTTTTGTGAAAAAGAGACATTACCATTTTCATTGAAAATCTCATATTTTGTTAGGATCTCTATTTCTTGACTTCAAATTATTATTATTATCATTATTTTTTTTTTTTTTTGCCATGCTGGGGATTGAATCCACGGCCTTGTGCTTGTGAGACAAGCACTCTACCAACTGAGCTATATCCCCAGCCCTCAAATTATTATTTTTTTAATGTGTTTTGTAGTTGTAGGTGGACATATACCATTATTTTATATTTATGTGGTGCTGAGGATTGAACCCACGGCCTCACACTTGCTAGGCAAACTCACTACCACTGAGCCACAACCCCAGCCCTTGACTTCAAATTATGACACAATATTTTCACTGTTGTCAACTCTTGTAATTTTATACTACACATTAGTATCTACGTTGAAAATGGCCATCATGAAATAGAAAATAATTTTAATTAGAAGAGAGTTTATAAGAGCATATGCATCCTTTCCACCTTTCCTTTAAAAATGTGTTGTCCCTCACTGAGAAAATATTTAAGCCCTGAAAAGTGAGTCTTATAAAACACACAGAACCATATAAGTCAGATACATATGTGACTAATCATATCTTTGATATATCTCTCTGCCTAATCATTAACTTTAAATGCCATATAAGAATTTGTAATCCGTCATAAATTATTCTGTAGAAATAATTTAAGAAGGCTGCTGACTAATGTGAAACATTCTAGTTTCCACCAGCAGTTGGCTGCCAAACATTGTAGGGGAAAAAAAGGTCCCAGATACAAGGTCACATAAATTATAGTGAATATAAATCTCTAATGATCAAGTGGTGGTTAGAGATTATTGTGTTTAGAAGATAGAGAACAAACATATTAAACACCATGAAGTCTTTCCAGGTTACATTCTACATGTTAGGAAACTGGATCTTTTAAAAATCCCCTCAAAGTCTTTTAACTTTTTTTTAACATCCTAGTTTCAATGTCAAAAATTTTAAAATATATAGTAATAGAGTTTATTGAGCATGGAAAAATAGAAGGGAAATAATTCAATTATAGGAAAATGTCTAAGCTCTACTTTTAAGATGCAAATCAGAAAATTAGCTTTTAAACTAAGACTCCTAACTTTTTTCAAATGTTCTTCTCAGAGAAAAATCAGAATAATTACCCTCAATAACTATCCAAATAATAGTAACGAAGGGATCCCCCTGCTTTCAAATTCTTAGGTTTTGTGCAAAGCTGGAAACATTTGAGTGGAAATAATGTTCAGATTGTAAAAAGCGGCAGCACATGAGTGAAATCAGGCAGAATTGACCTGACAGGAGGTCAGAAACCAGAGATGGCAACATGCGATCACTCAGACAGCAGCATTATTCAGGTACGAATCTATAATTAGCTGATTTGTCGTTGTTGTTGTCTAAGAGATTACTATAAAGTACCAGGGAAAATAATATGAGTGGTTGAGAAAATTAATTCCCTTTTCAAATCTTCCTTTCCTTCAAGATGTGTCTCCAAAGAAAGACAATTACGTCAAAGAAGGTTAAGGGCCTCATTCTGAACACTGTCTTTTAAGCACATTCTAGAGGCCTATTAGACATCATGTAAACTATAGACAGCAGTGTTTCTACCACCCCAATACTGAACATCTGCACACCAGCTTCTTGGGAGCAGAAATGGACACATGTGCATTTTAACATATTCCAAGAATAAAGTCTCTGGGGAAAATCTACCTTTCACCATATATGGCCATTGTGCAATTCTATCCAAGAACTTGATGCAGATATTTATGTAATATCACCATTCCTTACCCCCACTTCCAGGCTGGCAGAGGTTTAAGGAAATGCTTTGGGGAGGTCTCGACAACGTTGGTATTCTAAAATGGGAATGGTGCTGATAGAAAAGGTTGACATGTTTTTTGAGCATGGATTAGACTATCAGCATGTGGGGCATGTCAGAGTATTTTTTAAATCAACCTTTCTAAAAATATCAATGAATATAATCATTTGAAGTTATTACATAAACATTCGGTTTGTGCTTTGGGTTTGTTTGGTGAGCTGTGGTCTTGATTCATCTCTTTGGGGAATATCCCAGCATCCACTTGGATTCTAGTAATGGAAAAGAAGATCTGTGGTATAAAATGAATACTAGGTGGTATTTTATAAGTGACTTTAAGTGTCTGTGAGAAATTGTCCAACATGGATTAAAACCTTGCTGATTATCAGGGAAGGGAAATACAATTAATGAACAGAATTGCAATAATGGAATTCCAAAGGAAATATAGTGCTTAAATGGCATTTAAATTGTTTTCATGAGCAGGATTTGCATAATAAACAGGTGTACATTTGACTTATTGAGTGTAGTAGTCATTTAATGAACATATACATATCGGGCATGCTAATGTAGTCAAATAAGAAACTGAGATGTGTTATTATAGAATTCTAATGGCTTGTGGAGAGCAGTCACAAGACCTTGATTCTAATTCTGCTTTACTAGTTCTCTGACTGGTGTTGTCTCCTCATCAGAAAGAAATAGAGATGAGAACATCTATCTTGCTTCTTCATAGTTATTATGACAATCAAATAAAAGAACAAATATAAAATTGCTTTTGAAAACTGTTAAATACTATAGAAGCACAAAATATTGCTACCATCACCTTCTCAATCGTTCTGCAGTAACAGGATGTTATTTTCATCTCAGTGCTAATGTAGGGCTTCCCAGTGGGAAGAGAATAATCAACAGAATGCCTCCGTGGCTCTCCACTCAAGCTCTCTGGAAAGAACCCACTGGCCACAGAGGAAGAGCCATCCTCCTTCTCTTCATATCACTCACTGCTCCCCAGACACTCTGTATCCAGAATGTTCCTCAGGAGGGTCAGCACACTCAGGCTCACAGAGCAGGCATTACCTTACGAATCACCCTCTGCTTGAGGGCCTCCAATGCATGTTAATAACAAAGGCTCTTCTCAACACATCCAGAAGTTGAATGTACTTTTGAAGACTAAAGGAGTTTCAAATCTCCAATGCTGTAAGGTCTGCTACCTGTCAGTAGTGCTTCATTCCTGTTCCTACTCAATTCACCCCTTCTTGCAAAATGTTATATTTCGAAGGTATTCAGTAAATTATTACCTAGGAGTGGTTGCAGTCCCAGAAGGGAAAAAGGCCCTAAAAATGTTAATTATCTGAAGCACAGGGCTTAACATTCTGGACTCCAAGATGGTATTTAAGCCTATTTAGATCTTTTGTAAATTCTTTGAGGCTAATGCAACTTCTGAATGTGACTAATAATCTCTAATTATTTGGGGAAATGGTAGATGTGAGACCAGATTAAATCCATAATCCCAAAATCTCATTTTAGCCAACAGTACAGATCCTTTCCCACCAATCCCAGCCCTAGAACACCAATACTAAGAAATGCAAGGCGGACTTGAGTTCTAAGTTTCTCTTTCTTCTGCCTACCCTCTGGTGGAGATGTTATTGAATCAACATATTTCCAAGAAAAAAAAAAAAAGTCAGCAGAAAGGAAAGTGGAAAATTGGTGGCCTGGGCCACTGCCCAGCTAGAAAAGCAGACACTCAGTAATGGGAAGGCCAAAATCCTGGCATAAAGGAGCAAACCACATGCCCAAGGTTAGGAGCTCTGGGCAATAGTTTCCAGAAGCAGCAACACTGTCCCCTTTCTCCATGTTGGTACATTTAGATCATTGCTCTCTGCCCAGCTGAACCAATTTCCTTCATGGAAGAGGTACAGCAGAGCTCTTCTCCCACCTCCTAGAACCAGACAGGACTAGGCCTGAGACTGGCTCACCTGCTCCCTTCCATTTAGAGACAATGTATTAGTAGGATAAGGAAAGGAAGAAGAGGACATGGACTTTGTTTTTAGGATTACTCTATAGATCTCACAGGCCTTGGCCTTAGTGCTGCCCTCTCCTAGGTCTTTTTATTTTTTCTGACTTGATAGTTTATTAACATCAGAACTGCAGTTTCTTTTTTTTTTTAAATTATTATTATTATTGTTTTTTGTTTGTTTGTTTTTGCCGTGCTGGGGATTGAACTCAGGGCCTTGTGCTTGCAAGGCAGGCACTCTACCAACTGAGCTATATCCCCAGCCCAGAACTGCAGTTTCACAATCCTTTTGAGCCAAGGTCTAATTTAAAGGACTATAAAATTTTACATTGTAAGAGTATTTGAAATTTCAAAATAGGTGTCTCCAGTAAAAAATAATTAATGCAAATAATTTAGGTCAAAGTTGTTGGTTCTTTTCAAATGACTGGAGAATATTTTATCAAACAAATGTCCATTCTTAGCCAGGCGTGGTGGCGCACGCCTGTAATCCAAGTGACTTGGGAGGCTGAGTCAGGAGGATCGTGAGTTCAAAGCCAGCCTCAGCAACTTAGCGGGGCCCTTAGCAACTCAGTGAGACCCTGTCTCTAAATAAAATACAAAATAGGGCTGGGGATGTGGCTCAGTGGCCAAGTGTCCCTGAGTTCAATCCCAGGCAAAAAAAAAAAAAAAAAAAGAAAAAAGAAAAAAAATGTCCATTCTTAGTAATAACACACAAAGATGTTATTGGGTTTTGTTGTTGTTGTTGTTGTTTTTGTACCAAAGATTGAACCAGGGGTGCTTAACCAATGGGCCACATCCCCAGCCCTCTTTACGTTTTAATTTGAGACAGAGTCTGGCTAAATTCCTTAGGGCCTCGCTAAATTGCTGAGACTGGCTTTGAACTTGGAATCCTCCTGCATCATCCTTCTGAGTTGCAGAAATTACAGGCATTCACCACCACCCCTGGCTGCTATTAATTTTCGATTGTTCTGTTTCTTTATGTTTTCTGAGCCCTCTGGACTGGAACCTTTGGTTAAGTCTGGTTCAAATGTGTCAGAATTAAATTTGGGAGCTGGGAAAAGAGAAATGGAGAGGATTTGGTGAAGAGACCTGGGTGAACCCTAACTTCATGGGGGCAAATACAGAAAAGTGTGGACGTCAGTACCAAGAGATGAAAGAGCTGGTGTGCAGAAAGCAGAAAAAGGGAAATTGTCCATCTAGATATGAAAAGCTGTCTTCTGGATTTGAGCTTTCTGAACTAAAGCCAGGATCAGCAGAATTCATTTGTTCTCTGCGATGTCCTTTAGGCTCACAGCACTCCAGGTGATAGGTGGGAGTGACAGAGGGTCCCCACCTGCTGGGAGAGAAGAGCGGCAGAAAGAATGAACGCAGAGGGAAGCTCTTGTCACTTTTCTTCCCAGAGCGGAAAGTTCCTCCAAGGGTTGGAGTGATTTCTCTCCCGGCCCGGAGCCCCTGCGCTCCCTCGCGGCCACTTCCAGGGCTCCAATTTTGCAGTCGCTTCGGCGGCCAGCAGAGCCAGGGTGCCGGGCCGCGCCTGCCTGTTCCCGGAGTGGAGCGAAGGGTAGTCCCCCGCCACGTTCCCTCACTGGGGTCGGGCTCCCCAGCTCTCGGCCCACCAGGGACCCCGCGCGCGACCTTCGCCGCTGCCTGCGCAGTCTGGAGGTCCCGAGCGCCCTTATCGCGCCACTGCAGCTCAGCTAGTAAAAGGCCTTGGTCCCTCTTTCCTGCCCCCCTGCGGCCATCCGAGTAAAACAGCGTGGCCGCTCCTCCGCCCTGGTTACCTAGGGCCACCATCGGTGCAGCCCATCGATGGTGGGCACCTAGGTCTTGTGCAGGGGCGCCGCGATTAAGGTAGTCGGGAAGAGCTGCAGTTCCAGGCGGACGGTGCTGATTCTGTGCAACCGAGACCCCCTGGGCTCATACAGAAGGTTCGCACAACTCTTTACCATCTCTCCCCCGCAGCACCCGCTGGGCTGTTAACCCAGAACAGGTGGGATATCGGCAGAAAAGCCCCTCCCCAGAGCCCGACTGGCCCCCTTGTTGACAATAATATGATTACCATTGAAGGAGAGTGGATCTACAGGGTGGGGGTAGGTGATACCGGCCAGGTGCAGCCACAAGAGTAAGTAACTTTTCTTTTTTTTTTTTTTTTCATTGTACACAAATGGAGTACAGCTGTTGTTTCTCTGGATGTACACGAAGTAGAGTCACACCATCTGTGCATTCATACATGTACATAGGGCAATGATGTCTGTCTCATTCTGCTATTATTCTTGCCCCCAACCTGATCCCACCCCTCCTTTTCCTCTATGCAATCCATCCTTCCTTCATTCTTGCCTCCCTCCCACCCCTCATTATGTATCTTCATCCACTTATCAGAGAGATCATTCGGCCTTTGGTTTTTCGAGATTGAATCAATATGGCTAGCACCTCATAGCATTAGTCCAGAACTGAGAAATGTATGGCTGTACTGAACCCACTAAATTTGTAAGCAGAACAAATCACAAAATTTAAGCTTATGAACTTTTAAACCAAATCATACTATGCCCATGTATGAAAATATACAGCAAATTCGTTTATGTATAATTATAATGAACTAATTAAAAAAAAATAGTAGAGGGGAGGAAGAGAGCCAGGGGAAGGGAAGTGGGGAGGAAGAGGGCAGGTACCAGGGAATGTAAGTAACTAACTAGTGCCACCTTTGCAGGTCCAGGCTTAGGTGTTTATTTCACTTTAAGTTTGCCCTTTCACTGAGGGTACTGGCCTAGAAGGAGTTACAAATGACTTCCACATTCCTGTCGTCTTGTGGGTGATTGTGGGTGCCTGGCCTTTCCTTTAGCCAACCCAGTTGGCCAGGTTTCAGTTGCCAGAAAATGTGTTTCCTATCCCACATTTCTCACACAAGGACAAAAAATAATGTGTCTCAAAATGATGAGCTTCCTGTCTCGGCCCCCCTCTCCCAACCTGGTTCCTCACTTAGGAATAAGGCTTTGAGAAGCAAAGATTATTTAGAAAACTATTTTCCTTTGGCCTTCCCAGATTTCTGCTGGTTCAGATTCTGTGTCAACTGAAAAATT
Organism: Glaucomys volans; assembly: GCA_020662805.1. NCBI lineage: Eukaryota > Metazoa > Chordata > Mammalia > Rodentia > Sciuridae > Glaucomys > Glaucomys volans. The sequence goes on along the minus strand of JAJEJO010004865.1, from coordinate 534,376 downwards.
ATTCATGAGACTCTGAGCAGAGCTGATAACTTTTACTCCTTCTCCCTAGAAATTCCAACTGGATTTAAATCACTCCCTGGTCTCTGCAGAGGATCCATGTTTTATGAGAGTTCTCCAGTGGGCTTTGAAGTATTTGCTTTCCAAATCTGTTTCTCAGCTTCCAGCTCCTGAATAAATTACCTGCCCATTCTCTGCTGCCACTCCTCCTGCCCCCCTCAAGTGTGAACAGTGGAGATGTTTTTTGGACAATATCTTGAAATGAGAGTTCTGGGACTTATCAGCCAATGACCCGTCAGTAACACCCATTTGCTGCTTGGTAAATTAAGAGAGCCCAAATGTCTATGGAATAAGCAGGAAATTAGGGCCTTTAAGACTTTTTCACAGATTTATTTCTTGTTCATAGGATCACTTAACTAGTGTCACCATTACTTGGGTCTGATTGCTTTGTCAGGAGAAAGGTCATTAGAATACTCCTTTAGAGAACACATTAAAATTCTCATGCCAAAGACATCTTGGAACTTTTTTTTAAGGATTGCCACTTGCTAGAGGTTTGTGGTAATTGATGTCAGGCAGGTCTGTGTCGAATACTGTAGATTTTTATTTATTTCATTCTTTGTGTAAGGGTTAGTGGGTGTAAAAGGGAAATGTGCAGCTAAGACCCTTTGTTGAGCCAACAGGCATTTCGCATTACCTGCCAAGATCCATACACAGCATTGTTGTTCAGCCTTCTATGTGAGCAGAATGGGGCAGGATTAAGTTGTTCATTGTGATGCCAAACGGGGGATGCTTCCCTTGCTGCCCCAGAGCCTAAAATGCCACTAAAATCCCTGGTTCATGCAATGTGTTGAAGTGGTCATTAAATAATCCTCAGAGGACTCCAGAGCAGCCACTTCTGGAGTCATGATTTATCACATGTCCATGATTGAGCTCATCAGGAGCCTGGACCTTGCAAGGATTCCAGCTGGGCCTTCCTAGGCAAGGACAAGGACCCCGTTACCCTTTTCTTATTTACAGTTGTACTAAAACAACACCACCCACAACAACAAAAAGTAAAACAAGAAATTAAAACATTCAAAAGCATAGACATCTGGCATGTTTACAAAGCACAGATTTCTTACCCTAAAGTAATTAAAGCCTGTCACAGGCTTCGCTGCTCCTGCCTCTGGCTGGCCCATGTCTTCAGATTCTTGGTCCACCTCATCACTGCTGCCTCATTGCAGGAAGGAGGTCCCACCACTCTTCCCCCTAGTCTTCTTTTTGAGGGGGTTTCCGGCTTGGCTGGACTCCCACTTTTGTGTGTCCCCTATCCCATGACCTCTGAGCTGAGCAGCAGTCCTCTGGGGAAGAAAAGCATTTCCCAGTGGGGTCTGCAAGTTCCTCTCTGGGCCTCTTGGTAGTCCCAGGCTCTCCCCCAGCAGCAAGCAGAAAGGTTCACCTGTCACTCTCTATTCTCAGGCAGCCAACTCAGGCAGCAGACGCTGGGCCCCATCCTCCCAGAAGCCTGCCTACTCTGTACTTAGCCCTGCCCTTCCCATCTCCCTCCCCCACCAACCAGCACCACTGAAAACCACCTGTTTTGTGTTTTGAAAAGCCTGGAAGCACCTCCATCCTCCACCCTCACAGACCTCCCACTGAGTTTCAGTTTCTGTCCAAATTCCAGATTTGAGTTCTTGAATCATTTGAAGAATATTTTTAAAATCACATACACTGAACTGCTTGCATATTCCAGTCTTTTTTCTTTCCCGCTTAGGTTGCCCATGGTCCCTCTCTTAGGAAGGAATGACCTTGTAAGGTTCTAAGCCTGACAGTCACCAGAGGGATGGTCCTCAGTCTCCTCAGAGATCAGAGTACCTGCAAAGTCATCATCATCTATGCAGGGCAACACATAAACCACTGCTTCCCGCAAATGTGCTCGAAACAATTAAAACAAAAACTATGACCCTATTATGTCATGTACTATAAAGTCACAATCACAAGTAAACAGGTTCACACATCCATACATGCATGCAGGAAACTACCAGATTCCTTGATTGACAGTTTCTGAAGACTCTGGTGATGCTAATTGTTATGATTTGTACGTGAGGTGTCCCACAAATCTCCTGTTAATGCAGGAATGTTCAGAGGCAAAATGATCAGATTATGAGAGCTGTGACCTAATCAGTCCATTCTAGTTTAAGTGGGTGGTAACCATAGGTAGGTGAGCCATGGCTGGAGGAGGTGTATCCTGCAAGGGTACATCTTCCTTGCAACCCCTTTCCCCCACTTCTCTCTGTTTCCTGACTTCCATAAGCTGAGCAGCTTTCCTCCACTGGGCCCTTCCTCTGTGATGTGCTGCCTCAACTTGAACCCAGAGCAATGGGATCATCTATCTATGGCTGAGTGAGATCTCTGAAACTGTGAACCTCAAACTTTACCTCCTTTAAGTTGTTTTTGTTGGGTATTTTGTTGGCAGTGATGAAAAAGCTAACTAAAACACTAATAATTTATTCAATATTTTTTTTAGCCTTCTGCCAGCATTTGCTACTAGGCAAGTGGGAGTAGGTGTCAAAGGTTGGAAGATTAAAAATTTAAAACCCACTAAGCTCAATGTAGTGCACAGAGTAATGCCCTCCCCCAAAATGTCCACTTCCTTATCCCAGGAACCAGTGCATATGTTATACCTTAGTGGCAGGATAAGGCCTTTGCAGATGTGATTGAGTTCAGGATTTTGAAATGGGGAGATTAGCCTGGATTATGTGGATGGACCCAGTGTAATCACAAGGGTCTTTACAAGTGAAGGAGGGAGGCAGGAGAGTTAAAGACACAGAAAGATTTAAGATGCCAAATTGCTGGCTTTGAAGATGAAGGGAGGGATCGTGGGCCAAGGAATGTAGGAAGCCTCCAGAAGCTGGAAAAGTCAAGAGAATGGATTCTCCCCTAGAGCCTGCAGCAGGAGCACAGGCTTGCCAACATCTTGGTTATAATCCATTGAGACCCTTTCAGTCTGCTGACCTCCAGCACTGTTCGATAATAAATTTGCATTATTTTAAGTCACTGCATTTGTAGTGATTAATTATAACAATAGGCAATCAACGCCCTCCAGAAACTTAATTTTTTATGTGGCTTCAGAAAAGAATACCTTCTTTGAATTTGATGGAACTCTTTGATGCAACATGAAGAACAAAATGGTATTCCCATTAATTTTTTTTTCCGAGAGCTGTCATTTGTCACTTATTCATCATCCTCACAAAACCAGGACCAGTGCTTTTCACTGATATGCTGGCAAGAATCTTTGAAGGGAGGTATTGTTATGGACTTTTTATGGAGGAGGAAACAGGCTCAAAATTGTTAAGTAATTTCCCCAGAGCCACACATTCATAGCTGATAAGCAGACAGAAAGGATTCTGAAGTCCCTGGTCATTCCTCCAACCTACCTCTGGGCCCCTTGTCCAGTGCAGATTACTTCAGTCGCATCCAGATCCACCCAGGGGAACGCTTGACCCACAGCCAGCCGACTGCCCTCTCATGGGGATTCCTCCACAGTCTGTGGCTAGCTTAATCAAACTGTGGCTTAAAAGGTCCTGTTGGTTGCAAATAAGGTTTGTGTTGAAAGTTCCTAAATGGGCAGGTGGCATAACCAGATATTCTTTATTCGCAGACTGGATTAAGTTTCATTTAATACTCAGATCTTGTAGGATAAAATGTCCATTTCAAAGTCCAGGAGGGGGGAAGATTCAGTATTCCTCTGACCTGGCAGGACCTTTGCCCTGTATCACTTCTATATAAGCCCTGAAGCCCCACGGAACAAGCTGATGCACCCTTTGCCTGGATTTAGTGATTCTCAGCCCTGGTCTTATATTCTATTCATCTCAGAAGATCAGATACCTGTCAAGGGCCATCTCCTACCCCCAGGTGATCTAATCATCCAGTGTAAGGGTGGGGTCTGGGCAGTAAACCCTGCTCAGACTCCCTAGGAGGGAGGCATCTTCTCCAGGGTGAGTCTGCATGTGCCTGTGAGGCAGCCCCGGTAATGATGGGGCCCTGTGGCCGCCCTGGGTGCATGGCTGGTAAACACATTGGGCCTCTCCCTAGATGGGTGGATTTGAAGGTGACCAGTATTACGGTTTGCCCAGGACTTTGACGGGGAGGATCCCCAGGATGTGAGGCTTTGAAGTACTAAAATCGGGAAAGTCCCAGACATTTTTATAGCGAACTACAAGTCTGAAGTCCGCAAGAATAAATTCTCATTGTCGGATGGTAGCACCCTGGCGCCAGAGGAGAGGTTGTGTGTGCAAGAGTATCAAGGTGTGTGAGTGTGCATGTGTATGTGTCAGTTGCACAAATGTGTGTGTGAGATATGAGAGAATACTGGTGAGTGCATGGCTGAGAGTGTGCATGGGTATGTGCAAGTTACACAAATATGTGTGACAGTATTTGTGAGAGCGTGTGTGAGTGTTGAATGAATATATCAGAGTTGGGTATTATTGTGTGTGTGTGTGTGTGTGTGCATATGTTTGACAGTGGTGGATGAATGGGTAAGTGTGTGAATCTGTGTGAGTGTGTGAATCTGTGTTTGTGTGAGAGTGCAGGCATTCTGGGGACAGTAGGCCCGGCCAGCCGAGAGTCACTCCACTGCAGTGACCTTTAAGTGTCTGTGGCACGTGCCACACAGGCTGACCCAGAGTCCTGCCACAGAGACGCCCAGAGGAAAGTTCACCCTGCTGGTTCACTGAGCTTGGGGGTAGAAATTGTAAATTTATTTTGCCGAATGACAGTATAATTAGCTTCCCCTCTTGTGAGAAATGAAAGGGCCGAGCGCTCTGACAGCTGTGGGAGCTGCCTTCCTGCTGGATAAATCTAGTCTCCACTGATACTGTTACACCTGTTTAAACAAGGAACAGAATAGGTATTTATTTGAAGTTCAAGAGGCCATATGAGCCATGGCCTAAATCTAGGCCTGGATATAATTATAAAGATACTTAATTCTTTGTTCTGAAAGATTTTGCAGCCCACGGTTCCCTCAAAGGCTTGAGCAGTTTGCTTAAACTCCCAGAATGTGTCCCTCCCAGGATGAGTAGAGGCAGGGGTGAGGCTGTGCTCCATGTGTAGGCTGTGAGGCCTGTGAGCACAGAAGAACCACTGGGCGACTCCCCAACCTTGCTGATCATCAGAACCACTTGACAACGAAGAGGAGGCTTGATAAGGATGCAGAGCCCAGGCCCTCTCGTAGCGATTGGCACTCTTGTGCTTGGAATGGAGCCCAGGAATCTGTATTTTACAAGGCTCCCCAGGTCATTCTAAAGATTATTAAAGTTCTGACCTGTGATCTGGGGGTATGGGAAGCAGCACTTCCTGCAGGCACTTCTGGGACTAGGTCAGGGACATCAATGTAATAATTGCCATCTGCTGAGCAATTCTCATATGCAGCTACCTGTCATTTTTCCCACTTTGCAGATGAGGCAGCTGAGCTCCTTCACTGATTTTCTGCTATTTGTGGGAGCACCTTAGAACAAGAGTTCGTCATGTTTTTGAGATCACAGGCCTTTTTGAGATTCTAACAAACAAAAGCTATAAACAGTACAAAACTGCACAGGTTCAGAAGATTTTTCATCATTTCAGAGGGTTCACTGAACTCCCTGAATCCCACCCAAGGACCTCTGATTAAGAATTGCCATTCTGGGGCTGAGGTTGTGGCTTGGGCTGAGGTTGTGGCTCAGTGTGGAGCACCTGCTTAGCATGTGTGAGGCACTGGGTTCGATTCTCAGCACCACATATAAATAAATGAATAAAATAAAGGTCTATTGACATCTAAAAAATATTAAAAAAAAAAAAGAATTGCCATTGTGAAAGACACACTCTCTGGGAGTCCACAAAGGAGCACAGTGAACTGGATCCTCACAGCCTGAGTGAGGCTTACTGAGCACTTACTCTGTGAAGAGTCCATCAAGAGATGTTTTGAATGAGATGAGATGAACTGGAAAAACATGGCTAAACAGAAAGATAACATGAAGTTGGTTATGTCAAGACCTGAACAAGGGTCTGACAATATGTACTTAGTGTGCAAGGTGTCCTGGAATGTGGCATTGGTAGGAGGGCTGAAGGGTTGGGAGCTGAGGGCCCAGTTTTGAGGAACCCAGGCCTGAGCCCAGTGGGAAGGAGAGAATTCTGAGCAGGAAAGCTTAGCGAACAACATCCCACAGGAAGTGATGCTTTTTGAGAAAGAAGAGGATGCCACACCCAAGACAGAGACAAAGAAGAAAGCTTGGTTATTTTGTTCTTAAAGAATGTTTGTTGTTTTCAGTTTTGGTTTTTGGTACCAGGGATTGAACCCAGGGGCGCTTAACCACTGAGCCACATCCCCAGCCCTTTTTATATTTTATTTAGAGACAGGGTCTCACTGAGTTGCTTAGGACCTTGCTGAGTTGCTGAGTCTAGCTTTGAATTCAAGATCCTCCTGCCTCAGCCTCCCAAACCATGTGCCACTGTGCCCCACCGTGTCTAGTTCTTAAATGATTTTTTTATACTAAGAAATGGGAAAAAAGGAAGAAAGATAAGAAAAATAAAAAAGAAATGATCAAACAGGGTGTAATATATTTACATTGAATAGTTATTTTAGCACAAAACATAATGCTGTATAATCGTACTGTTTACAAAAACTACGCAAGTTGCGTGGGAACATCTGTCAGTTCAACTCTGGGACTGTAGCATAGGCTCATTTGCAGATTACAACAGAAGCCTTAACTCAAAGTTCTATGTGGAAGTGGGATTTGAGGCAAAGAGCACTGTGGCCATCCTCTGTCCCTCCACCCTGTGATAGACCTACCTGTTTAGTGTGGCTGGAGGTCTGTGTAGGGGTGTGGAGAGCAGAGTCAGGTAGGAGAGAGCTCAGGGGCCCTACTGAGGGTTTCCTCCTCTGACCTGTAGGGGGAGCTGCTGCAGTTTAGGGAAAATCCTTGAGGACTGGTAGGGTAGAGGGTGGAGGCTTCCAGGTGTGGGAAGACTGGAGGCTGGGAAAATGGCCAGGAAAGGATTGCAAAAGACCAGAAGCAAGGAAGGTCTGGACAAGGGCCAGAGAGAGCAGATCCCAATGAAGGAGGTGATCCTGCCCTTGGAAGAGAGAGACCAGGCAGCGGGGGGGACCCTCGTTTTGCTCAAAGGTGACTGGGCCATGGTGGCTCTATCAGCAGAACCAAAAGAATTTACAGAGTCTCATGGGTGAATGACAAGGCAGGGAGACTCACCACTTAGGACATCTCCACTGTGCTTGCCACAGTGAGGTCTCCTAGGGGCTCCCTCAATGAAAGACAGACACTGTAGGCTGAGTCACTGTGCAATTGGCGCTGTGTTATTCTCTGAGGAGGTGTTTAGACTCTGAGGAATCCCTGCTTTTTCCAGCTACGGAGGTCCCTTCTTTTGCCCAGGACATGACATGGTCATGTGAAACTTGTGTTCTTAAAATAGACAAGGAATTTCAGCAACTCCAGGGCAAGGTGCCTTGCAGATATATGTAGAATGTTTTAATAACACCTAAAACGTGAAAATTAATACTAAAAAATAGAGTCGAGAGTCAGTCTGTAATTTTAGGTGTGGGACAGAAAGAGGGGAAAGTGCTGGCTTGGAATGGATCTTTATTTCTGGGAACAGCAGGAATTAACATAGAAAGAAGCTTATGTGGAAGAAGAGGAAGTGAGGAATCTGATACCTATTTCCATAGTAATTGTGTTGGTTATGAGTTTCAGAAATGCACATTGCCACTGTCTGGGAGAGAAAAATGTTTTTAGGCAAATGAAGTAGTTTCCTATTTCTGAATTTAATTTCTTTGCATAACAATGAACTTACTAAGCAGACCCAGAAATTATTAACAAGATCCTATAACCCATTTTTAAGACAATTGAAAACATGTTGCAAATCTGATCTTCCATGTTTAGACAAAACTACATACAACTACTTTTAAGGAACAATAGCAATATGAAGGTACATTTAACTCTATTCTGTCATTTTAATTAATGGAACTTCATTACTGGACTTCATTCTCTGTATTGCATGGAAGTTCCTTAATCCCCAGAAGGATGATGTTTTAATTATATGCTTTTGTGTTTACTGGTGAAAAGAGCCAAACTCCATCCTATTTCCCCTAAATTAGAGAAAAAAAAGATGCGGTCATCTTCAATTCTCTTCAGTGTAAGCTTTGCTCAGAAATGAGAGATGTGTATAGTGGCTGTAAATATTGTAGTAATGACACTGAGCATTTCTGCATGTCGTGGCCCATTCTAAACTATATACAGTCACACAACACTTAACAACAGGGATGGTCCTGAGGGATGGTCATTAAGAGATTTCACTGTCATACAAACATCATAGAGCACTTGCACAACCTAGATGATACGGGTCAATCATGAGATGTGGCCCCTTGATATAATCAAGAGATACAGAAAACACAAGATTTATGAGGCTGCTGCCAACATGACATAGAGACTGTTTTATGGTGCACTTTCTTTTTTTGTGTTGTTTTAAGTAGGAGGACATTCTAAAATAGCAATAAAATGTATAGTGTAATATAGTAAATACATAAACCAGTACTATAGCTGTTTATTATCATGATCAAGTATTATGTACTGTACATAATTTATGTGCTATACTTTTATACAACTAGCAGCACAGGAGCATTACCACTAACACATTATGATAGGTATGATGTCATCAGGTGATAGGAATTTTTCAGCTCCATTGTAGTTCATTATAATTTTAAGGACCACCATAGTATATGTAGTCTGCTGTTCACCGAAACATTGTTATATGGACATGACTGTATATTGACTAGTTCAATCCTCAAAACACTTTGAAGTGGATATGATATTATACTATTTGTACATGAGGAAACTGAAGCAAGCGTATAGTACTTAAATCACTGAGACAGTCAATGGCAGAACCAAAATTGGGGTCTAGGCAGTCTAGTTCCCAAGCTATGGTTTTAACCACTCTGCTGATTTTTTTTTTTTTTTCATTCATGCACACTGGTGAAAAGAAGCATTCTCCATCCTGTCTCCTTTAGACCAACTCAAAAAATGACATGGTCATCTTCAGTTCTCTTCTGTTGTAGTTTTTGCTCAGACATGAGATATATGTTGGAGCCTGCTATAGTCATAATAGCAACATTAAGCACTTCAAAATTGTGCCTATCAATCCAGAACCCAAGAAATGTTCTTTGCTTTGTAGCGCACAGGGCTCTGAGTTATGAGAATTATAGCTGATTAAACCTCAGCGTAGGCCCAAATGTCAACAGACTTCCTTTCTGGTTTGTGGGAGCTTTGAAGGAAATAAAGCTGTCACCTGGTATGCAAGCAACAGTCACATCAAGGAACATGTAACTTCTCTGGTGTATCTCAATTTTGTTTCCCAGAAAGGAGTCAGCTGATATTTTTTTCATTCAATTTCCTTTGCCATCACACCCTGTATCAAATTGGGAATAGCTGCTCATCCAAAGAGCAAAAATAACTCAGTGTGAGAAAGTCAAAGTGGATCTTCTCAGAGCCAAAAATAACAAGAGCTTCTTAAGGTCTGGGGACTTGGCTAATAAGAGCAATTTATTTATTAGGTGGGTTTAAATAGCTTCTTGCAGAAACTTGGCCAGTGCTTAACAAAATCCTCATCTCCTGTCCTTCCTGGGTGTGTGATAGCTTCTACTTCTCAGATCCGTGGCAGTTGGGTACAGGCATATGAACAGATCTATAGAATATGAATGAAAATGTCATGCTTTACTCCTGGGCTAATCTCTTTTCCTGCTGCAGCTTACTTGGGGAACTTGAGTTGACATGGTGGAGTCACAGGATAAACATGGTCTGAGTCACCACATGGAAGAGAGATGCCAGAGAGTCACTTGGATATTCAGAGAACTTCGCATGAATGAAAAAAATAAATATTCTCCTGGGTTAGGAGACTGAGATTGAGGGGTTGTTTGTTATTGCAGCAAAACCTAACATATCCTGAGTAATATACCAACTTTTTCTAGTCTCTTAGGTTTCCTTTTCTTGTACAGGCAATTTATCAACCCTCTACATTTTCAAATGTTTTTATAAATTAGTTTCCCCAACTGCTGTCATGAATTTTCTTCTGGAACCAAGAGGTATGTGGATATATGATTGCACATAGATATGTGTGTATGTATTTGCCAGAACTAGTCTACTCTTCCCTTTTCCTCCTCTTATATTTTAAGAACTACAAAGCAGGACCCCCCCAAAAGATAAACACCCCCAGCTGCCACCACCAAGGATTCATAATTGTTAAAATTTTGTCACACTTGCTTCAGAGCCTCTTTTTAATTTTAAATAGAATGTTAGGATGTTATTGTCACTGTCGAAGTATTCACCAGCTCCCAACACCTATTCAGTTCTGTGTGCAACACATATGCCTATGTCCTCATGCCCTGTGACTGAAGTAGGAATATAGGATGTTCCCATTGAGTCCTTTTTGTGCTTTTACACACACACACACATGCACACCATGCTTGATATTTTTAATATATATGAAGAATTTCTGAGCTAGTTGACTGAAAATTAAATGTTGAGATTTGCCACCATGAGGTGTATGTGTGTATGTGTGTATTGATTTCACTCTTAATGTCCCTCATGTGAATAATATGAATATACATGTGAATAATATGAATATACTTCATTTTATCCATTTTGCTATAGATGAATGTTGAGATTGTTTCTAGTTCTCACAGTTATGTTTAATGCTGTAGTTGACATCCTTTCACATGCCCGTGTGTTGTGGTTTAGATATGAGGTGGTCCCCAAAAGTTCATGAGTGAGACAATGCAAGAATTTCCAGAAATTAATCCACTAATATGGATTAACTATTGGTAACTGTAGGCAGGTAGGGTGTAGCTGAAGATGGGTCACTGGAGACATGCCTTTGAAGTATATATTTTGTCTCCGGTGAGAACACACATTTTCTCTCGCTCTCTCCTGCTTGTGTGTTGTGTCCTGAGCTGCTTTTCTCCACCATACCCTTCTGCCATGATGTCCTGCCTCACCTCAGGCCCAGAGCAATGGAGCCAGCAGTCTATGGACTGAGACCTCTGAAACTATGAGCCCCAAACAAACTTTTCCCCCTCTACCTTGTTTTTGTCGGATCTATTGGTCTTAGTGATAAAAAAGCTGACTAAAACACCACACGTGAGAGCTTCCCTAGGGAACATAACAAAAAATACAACTACTGGAGCATAAAAAGTATGGTTTTTCATTCTTGCTTGATTTTGCTCTTAAAGAGGTGGCCCAGCATATGCTGAGGGCTTGTCTTTCACAGTCACATCCCTGTCTTGTGGCCCAGTACAAAGTTACATATTGCGTCTTTAGCAAACCTTCCCAGTTAACCACTCATCCCAGGTGGTTGTGTTTCACAACACTTTAAAGCTTTAAGTTTTTGTTTAAAAAAGACATATTCATTGTGAAAAATGAAAGCAATTCATGAAGGCACAAAGAACAAGGAAACAGACCACCTGAAATCCTCCCATTCAGGAAAATTAACATTTCGATAAACGCCCTCCCAAATGTTTGATGGAAATGGCCTTGTGTGCAGTGTCACATACATGGACCAGGCTATGCTAGTCTACTGCCTGCCATTCGCACAGCGGTATATGTTATGAACACCTTGGGACACTTTTCCAAAACCACAAAACCCTGCTGGTTTCCTTTGGCTTGGTGTTGCTCTAAGGTTAAAAGTTGAGAGGAAGGGAAGGGAGGAGAGAGGATTAACAGAAGGGTTTGGTGTATACTCAGTCTGATTTCCTCATTCTCACCTTGCTGGGAGGTGTAAAGGTTTGAATCTTAAATGTTGCCCAGAAGCTCATGTTTTGGAGGCATGGTTCCTGATGTAGAGTAGCAGCGTTCAGAAGAGGGGCCTTTGTGAGGCCACTGGATAGATTATGAGTAGATTAACCAACTTCTGATTCACAATCTAATGGACATTAGGAAGGTCTTGTAAAATTTCTTAGAAGAAATAAATAAACTTTAGGAGGTGGAGCCTATTTGGAAGAAGTAGATCATTTTTGGTACAAACTTGAAGGGTGTATTTTGCCCCCAACACCTTCCCCCCACTCTCTCTCTGCTTCCTGGCTGCCTGCCATGAGGTAACCAGCTTTGTTCTTCCATAGTCTCCCATCCATCACGTCTGCCTCACCACTGGCTCAGAAATGATGGAACCAAGTGACCCTGGACTGAAATCTCTGACACCATGAACCAAATACATTTTTCTTCCTTTGAGTCAACTTTCTCGAGTATTTGGTCATAGCAACAGAAAGCTGACTAACACAGGGGGCAAGTGTTGGTGCCCATTGCACACTAAGGCATAGCACAGAGGGCCATCAAGTCAGGACCAGGTAAGGTCTCTGGCTTACTCTGCATCAGTTACATTCCTACCACTTCCCATCTTCCTCTGGGCTGCCCCCATTCACTGTGGGATAGAAATACTGAAGAGGATTTGATATTGTAGGAGACATGAGGCCCTGGTCTCTCCACAACCTTGGAGAATCCAACAGGGACAGGAATAAAAAAATATCTGCTCTGTAGAGATAGGCATCTGTTTTCCACCTTGCTGCTCAGGGAAAAAGGCAGTGATGTCTTCCTGAAGGACCTCTAAGGAGGGTATCAAAGACATGGAAGGGAGGATGAAGAGATATGCCAGATCCTAAGGGATGGTTCTGAACTCTCTCAGACCTGGGGGAAAGAAAGGAAGTGTCAGGAAACATAGGGAGACAGAGATGTGATGTCAAGTGTATGTCAAGCCTCACTCAGTGTGGGAAGAAAGCTGTGAGGGCCTCTCTGAGCCCCCTAAGAGTGCCCATAAAACAAACATTATGGGTCAGGGTCACCCACTGATTCATTTAGCCAAAAAACATGCATCATTCCATTTTCTAAAGCATATAACAATCCATTTCCAGTTGCTATAACCAAATATCTGAGACCAGGTACTTGTATAAATGGAAGAAGTTTTTTTTAGCTCAGTTTTAGAAGCTTAAGTTCCAAGATCAGGCAGCTCCAAGATTAAACCTCTAGTGAGGGCCTCATGGTGGATGGCATCATGATGGCAGAAGCATATGTGGAACAGATCACATGGCAAGACAGGAAATCAGAGGAATTCAGGGGCCAGGCTTGCTCTTTTTTAACAACTCACGAGAACTCACTCCTCAAGACACACAAGCATGAATCCCTTCTGAAGGTGTGCCCCAGTGACCCAATGACCTACCACTGGGTGCCACCTCTTAAAGCTTCCGTCAGTTCTTAATAGCACCACATTAGGGACCAAGCCTCCAGCACCTAAACCTTTGGGGAACACATTGCATCCAAACCAGTGAGGACAGTCACCAGACAAATAATGTGGCCTCTCTTCACCCGTGCGAGAATTTCTGTCTAGCACCACATATGACCAGGATTCTTAGAGGTTTCCAGCACTGGGGGAGGGAACACCCTAACTTTTGGAGGCTAAACTCTGTTTTGGAGGGATAAAGGAATGTCACATTTCTTGAATTCGATGTTGTGGCCTACAATGCAGGGCTGAGCATGGTCATGAGACCTGTGCAGTCACACGGCACTCCGACCTTAGAAGAGCTATACGTGGTCTGATGATCTGTAGTCGCCATCTTGAAACCCTTCATAATGTATAAACAGGAACCCCACATTTTCATTTTGCACCTATGTGCAAATTATGTAGCCAGTCCTACTAAAGTAAATGTGGAGAAGTTTTAAGTTTTATGTCTTTGGGGGAAGTTCCCAAGAGAGCTTGAGCAGTTAATGGAACGCTGACCACTGGCCAAGCCCACTACACTGCCACCTGCACCATGACCACTTTGATTTGCTCATGAGATGATATTATATAACAGTCATTCACCAAGTGGTAGTTACATCTTTTTCATGAAAATAGAGTCAATGTAAACTTAATGTGTATGTGTACTATTATGAAAATTATGGTGGCACATAGGGTAACTGAGATGAAAACAAAGCTGCTTTTGTGTGGATGTCAACAAAGAGGGTTCAGAAAGTGTCAGCGAGCCCGAAGCAAGTAAAGCATGTGTCACAGCTTCCCTAATCTCCACCCTATGATGAATCCTGTCCAGCACGGAGGGCATGGAGCGTTTCTCCTGCAGTCACACCCCTCTTGCCCCTTGGCCTTTCATTTGGAGAGAACTTTAGAAGTCATAAATAATCTGGAATCTTTGTACATATTTGGAACTGAATATTTTTCTTTTGAAGCTATCAAATTCTGATGTTTATGAAGTCTGCAGTTTATGCCAAAGTTCTTGAGGCTTTGAAAGACTCCTTTATAGAGTAAGGACATTTTTCCCCAAAGTTCTAACACTACCACTGCTGCAGCGTAAGGCTTCCAGAAACTTGTGCTGGTGCCCAGGTGTGCATACCTGCCCAACCAGGCACACACCCAGGGCTAAGGAGGTTGGAGGATACAGGTGAGACCAGGGGCCAGGAGACAGAGGCACATCCTCCTCTGACACAGTGTCTTGTCTACCCCTAGACCATCACCTCCACACTCACACACCTGCAGCCTTCTTTCTCGGACATTAACACAGGAACTGTTCATCACTTACCAAGTGAGTTTATATTGGGACACTGCATAGAGGAAAGCAAGCAGCCCTTCCTGCCTTCAGGGAGCTTACTGTAGCAACAGTTACCAGCAGCCAGGTTCCACTAAGTGCTCTCTGTGTGCTTTCTAATTGTTCCACAGAAAGTATGCATTACTTCTCTAACACTTTTTAAAGGAGAAGGAATAAAGTCCCAAGTCCTACTTATGTGTAAGATGCTCCATGTACAAAGCTATACTTGACTGAAGTTAGAATTCCTTCAAGATATTAAAGAAATATCAATGTCCACTAGATTTCTGCAGCTCCTAATCCACATAATGAGCTTGGGCTTTGTAGGTTTGATTCTGTCTCCACTACTTGCAAGCTAGTAAAATGAAATAATGATAGTACCTACCTTGTAAGCGCTTTCAATGAGAGCACACAGGAAGCACCTGCCAGGACTGACCATGTGCTAAATGTTAGCCATGATTGTGGGCTTCTCTCTTCCTCTCCCTCTACCCCTCTGCTTCTCTCTATGATGGTGTTACAGACGCACCAGGGCTTCTCAGACTTTAATAGGCACAAAGATGACTTACAGATCTTGTCAAAATGCAGACCCTGACTCAGGAAGGTCTAGAGTGGAGGCCAAGATACTAAATTTCTAACAAGCTCCTGGCAATGTCCTGGTCAGGGGACTACACTTCAAAACATGAGGGCAAGAGTAAGTTCATGTTGTTTTTGGATTTTCAGTCAAAAAATGCCCTTAAAGGTGTTCAGATGCCATCTATCCTGGAATACCCTTCTCTCTTAGGTAGTATTATGCCATCCTGTCCATCAGAACTTAATCACCTACTTCCATATGTCAGACCCTGCACTGCTTCTGGAAAATCAAGGCATTTGTCATAATACAGGCCCCTACCCTCAAGGAGCTTATATTTTTCATGTTCACATACAAATGCAGGTGGCTGCATAAAGTCTATCCTGGGTGCTAAATGAGGGCCGCAGACAACAAATAAAAGTGAGACTCTAGGGTCTATTTTAAATTCTGTAGAGAACTAAAGTCCAAATACTTATTTTGAAATTTTGAGGATGAACATATGCTCCAGATGCAAGACTGCATTTGTAATTCTTAAATTTTAACATGAGAGTCGTGTCTCTATATATGTATACTCCCACAGGATATGAGATGTTGTGGTGTATTGTCAAGTGTTCTTGACTGCAAGTTTTACTCATTTCTCTCTAGCAGAGGAGCCATGGGCTGAGATACAGAAGTCATCTGGAACATAAATACATAGGCTGGTGGCTGCACCACACCATTGTATTCATTGTTTAAGGAACATGTTTATCTCATTTGGCTGCATTTTCTGGGACTTTCAGCTCCTGCTTTATTCCATTTGAAGATTATTATTTGCTATGGAAACAGTGATGTCAAATTGATGTGGGTGGGGCTCAGGGCCATGAATAAACACAAAATAGTTCATCCCACAGGGTGCAAGTTATTATTAGACTTAGGAGTGGCCAGCTGTGTGGGTCACCCCTCCCAAGCCCTGTGTTTTGGATAGAGCAGTCTGGCAGGTTATGGGGTGGCACACTTGGAAGAAAGTGTCTGTTTCAAATAGCATGAGTGTCCTGGAATAGGTACATTCCTCCTGCCAGAATAGGAGGTGGTCTGCCTGCAGGAACAATAGGGACAGACAAGAGAGGTAACCTAGAGTAGAACCCCAACATAAGTGACCAAATGTAGAATGATTGCATGAATAGCTATAGCCCTAGGAAGCAAGAGCTCTTTTTGGAGGTAAGGAATATCTGTCAAGTGCAGATACTTTGGAAAGGAAACTCCCTGGAAAATGAGGCTTTCTGGGAGTCCTTGGAGTTAAATAGAACTGAAGCTGGTGGCCATGGTAAACCATGAAACTAAGAGAGAGTCATTAGTCTTGTGGTTCATGGGGAGGGAGATACAAACAGGACTGCCCAATGACATCAGCTATCTTTTTTATCAGGAACAAACTCAAGCATTCTATGCTTTGATTCTCCCCACAAATGGATGACATGAGTAATAGTGTTAACTCCATCTCACAGAGGTGGAAGAAGACTTTAGGATTGGAAGACTTTGCTGAAGACCATAACAAGGTGGTCGATAAGAACTTGAACTTATTTTTATTCCCAAATCTACTTTTTTAAGCCACCTTAAGAAAAATTGACCGTAAAGAAAAAGATTGACCTGGAACCTTGTAGTTTGAATCTACTGACTGAAAGAGTTTGTTCTCACTAGGTCCATGAAACCTACATACATCATGGCCCAATGACATAGTACACATCAAATCAGGGTTCCAGGGAACAGAAGAATGACCAGGCTCCCTCTGCTGGTTTTCACTGGTGATGGCAGTAAAATCAGAGACCCCAGCCTTGGTGGTGATACCATGGCGACCATTAGGAAGCTCCTGCCAGGAGTCCAGACCTATGCGAAACCACACTGAGCCTCAAAGCAGTGGGGACTGTTGATCCCACTTGCAGATCAAGAAACAGAGATGTGACAGTTTCCAGGAACTTGCTTTGAGTCACCCAGCTAGTATGGAGCAGAGTCCTTTGGGTACAAAAATTCTCGTCTGCTCTGCTCCACTGTACATGGGCCAAAACCTACCAACTATAGTGAGTTTGAGGTCACCGAGAACCAGCCTCAGTGGGACAGTGGGGAAGCCTTTGGCTATTGCCCTTGACAAAGCAAAGGCAGGCTGAGGCCAGAAGAACCCTCGACCAAATTTACAACTATAAAAACACAGCGTGCTCCATTCTTTCTCATGGCCAAAGTCTCTCTCTCAGCACCCAGAAACTTCCTTCTGATTAGTGGCCTTCCAGTGTGGTTTGCCAGCATATTAGTCACCTCTGCATTTGTCCCACAAATCATTGCTGAATGTTTCCCTTGTACTGAACTTGGGGCTTTGATTAGCAGGGCCACCTGAACTGGAGACCCCCTGAGAGTGAAGTTTGGCAAGCCTGAGGCCACATTGCAAATACTGATGTCATTCTTACATGCGTCCACCAAATCTTCCCCTAGAAATAAAAATTTAAAGAAGAAAAAAATTCATAGCAGACAACAGAAATGGAAACCCTCTATGCAGAAGCTCATGGAAAACCAGTCTCCTAGTTCTAAGGGCACCTGGATCCACAAAGTGAGCTCCACAGCTAGGACAGAGGTTTCAAAAAGTGCTTTGCAAATTCTGCAGTGGTGCTTGAGTGTTGGTTGCTATTTCAATCCCATAAATTACATATTTTAGAAAATATGCAAGAAGTGAACTCAGAAACTGGAGCAGTTTGAGAAAGGAGAAATAGAAACCATTTGGAGCCCCAAATCATACAATGCCTTAATTTTTCAGCCAGTCCTGAGGCACCCTAGTCATAGGATGCTGGTTTGAGACACAATTTCTAGATTTCCTTTAGACTTATTTTCTTTCTAGAAGGAATCTCTATCACCTATTCTCTTCTGCGAACTCTTGGCTTTTCCCCTACCCAGGGCTGCATGCATGTGTAACTTGTACCTGGCACAACTAAAGGGGGCACCATTCACATCAGAGTTCTTATAAATCAGACCATTAGTTCTTAAACTGAGCTGCATGTTGCAGGCACATTATTGGGTCCCTCCTCCAGAGAGTCTGATTTAATTGGTATGAATTGAAGGTTGGTTTGGGATTTTTTTTTAAGCTGGCTAGAAAATTCTAATATGATCCATGTTTGAGAAGCACTGAGTCAGACCATACTGTAAATAGCGCCCAC
Organism: Glaucomys volans; assembly: GCA_020662805.1. Taxonomy (NCBI): domain Eukaryota; kingdom Metazoa; phylum Chordata; class Mammalia; order Rodentia; family Sciuridae; genus Glaucomys; species Glaucomys volans. The sequence goes on along the minus strand of JAJEJO010004865.1, from coordinate 516,054 downwards.
TGGGCACATGTGGCATATAACCTGAATAGCCCTGCAAATTGATCACCTGCACTTATGACCAGAAAGGTCACAGTCTAAACACATACTGCCCTGCCTTCATGTCCTATTTTCCCCTGGGTTGGGACTGGGGTTGAGGAAAGGCTAGGAAGCAAACCCTGTTCCTTTGAAGGATATCTTAAACCTCCTGCTTCCTCCTGAGGAATGAGGGAGAGGCAAGGGTCTAATCCTGCTGAAAATTGGGAATCTTTTCAAGCCCCATCTTGGAGGCTGCCCAACTTTGGTGCTTGCCCGGGGTGAGCATGCTGTTTTGATCGTCTAAGAGAGTGATTTAGGCTTTCAGAAGAACCTGGCTCATTTCCCTAGGTGCCCAGGTCATCCTCTGATTGTAAATCAGCCACCTTTAGCAGCTGCATTTTTCTCTTTCAGGCCACAAGGGAACTGTGTAGTTTTTACTGAATTAGCAACTTAATTGCACCAAATACAGCTCTAATGCCCCAAAGAAGTTATGGCAGTTCCCCAAGGTGTCTGGCTTCCCTGCTCTTCCTCTCCTTTCCCCTCTCCCAAGCCCAGGGAATAACTTAAACTCTGGAAAATTGAAGCTGATTAAATCACAGCCCCTGGAATGAGCTGACTTTATTTTGCATATGTCAATACCATCAACTCCTGCCATATGAATTCAGTGTCACCACTTCCATAACAACTAATGACCTTCAAATGAGAAGATGGGAAAGACCAAAAATCCCACAAAAATCCAACAAAACAAGGCAAATATGTGACACAAACAAATCCTTGGTGCCATGGGTTGGTCCGAAGCTTGCCTATTTTATGACTTTGATGCTCTGTGACTCATTGATGCTCCCCTGCTGATAAGTGCATCTGTCATTCTAAAAGTGCAAGTCAAACTTCTCTGGCCAAAACCTTGTGTCTGGCATGTGTACTTATACTTGGCATTTCAAAGCTAATATTTTTGGTTCAGCAGAAGGATTCAAAACAAACATTTTTTTTTCCCTCAAGTTCCAAATTCTTCAGCAGATATTTGAATCCAGACTGAAGTTAGAGAGAGGGAGGAAGAGAGAGAGGAAAAAAAAAAAAAAAAACATGAACCAGTATGGAAGGGTCTGTTCATTGTCTACTCATAGGGATTCTACCACTTGCCCTTTGTAATAGAACAGCAACAATAAAAAAAACTGCATTTTGTAGACTTTGTTTGCAGCTTGATCATGTTACCAAAACCTGTCAGTCGGGCAGAAGTACAATCCTTCCTTAATATCCATCCAAGACTGGTTCCAGGACTCCCATAGTGATCAAAATCCAAGAATGCTCAAGCCCCTTTTACGAAATGGCTTAGTATTTACATAAAACCTAGGCACACCCAACCATATACTTCAAATCATCTCTAGATAACATTTTACAATACTTAACACAATATAAATGCTATTTAAGTAGCTGTTATGTTGTATTGTTTAAGGAATAAGAAAATAAAACTGTATATGTTCACTACAGATGCAAAATTTTTCCCAAATATTTTTGATACATGGTTGGTTGAATTCAAAGATGTGAAATTCCTGGATTCATAGGCCAAGTCTACAGTGTGAACTTCAGGAAGATTTTCTTTTAGAGAATTGAATCAGGTGCAAGGTGTTCCCTTTTTTTCTTACCTGTTTTTCTTTCCTTTAACTTAGGATGGCTTTAACATAGCCATTTTAAGCCATGAGGCTCCTTTAAAGAGGAAAGTTATGTGCTGAATGAAGATGGTGACACAGAGAGACGGAAGCCTGGGCCACGGATGACAGTGGGCTCTTCCCTGAAACGCCTACCTCTGGGCTTCCTATATGTGACAGAAAATAAACTTATCCTGTTAAAGTTATTTGGAGTTTTTAGTCGTATGAAAATAAATCCAATACTAATTTGGTAAATTATGTAGTTACTTTGGTTTTAAAAAGTTATTTCTCAAACTGTTAGCACGTATTTGTCCGTGTTCTTCTAGAACAATTAGCATTATTTGAAAAGGTGTACATAATTATTCCTTGCGCTCAGCAAGGTTAAGCAACTTGCCTAAAGTCACCCAGTTAATAAGTGGCAGAGCTAATATCCTAATTCAGCTTATACTTTTACTCAAATCTTCTATACCCTATCAAGAGAGCATGAATTAATAACTGCAGCTGACATTTATTCCCTCTGCAGAGTTTGCAGTGTTTGACTAACACATATTATGCTTAGTCCTCAGGAGGCTGTGGAATAGTCAGGCCTGGCTTGAATCTATCCTAAACCCAAGGCTTCTGGGAGACATTTACTTATTCCAAAGATGCTGACCCTTATAGAGTCTGCCAGGCCTTTGGGAGTAAGCCTTTTGGATATCTCTCCTTCATCTACCCCTCTTCCAGAAGCAGTAATAGATTCTGTGTGACAGGAGGGAAGAGACTTCCTATGTTCCACAAAATCCTACTTTGCTTAGAGGACTTAGTTACAGTGTGATTCCTTGCATAAGGTAAGTTGCCTTTCTGCAAACATAGTTTTAAATTCCGCCCATTATTGTATTGATAATGGTGGCATGGGAGGCAAGGGAGAGTGTTCGGCATCTGACATGGCTAAACAGAGAAGTCAGCTGGATCGATCCATCAAATGAAGGAGCGACACCTCTTTGTTTATTTGGGCCATTCTGGTTCAGCATGTGGGTGATGGTAAAATTTACTCAAAAGAATCTGGGGGAGAATTTCTGGCGACTGAACCCATGACCTTGTGAATGCTAAGGCACTGAGCTACACCCCGAGCTCCAGAGAATTTTAAGTCCTGCCCTGGAAACACCAGTTAAGTGACAAAACCACCTCTTTCTCTCTCTCCACTCTGAAAATAGTCTGCCGTCCTGGAGAGGGACCTGGGGCAAAACTGTGAGGGAGTTTGGGCCACAGAAGGAGTGGATCCCTCTGTGACCACAGAGCTCTAAAGGCATGTGTGCCCACTGTCTGCTGATGGCCTGGATTCCCTAAAGTTTGTTGCCTACAAAGTGGAACAAATCTGAGTGCCTCTAATGCGAACACCGAAGAATAATGCTTCTTTCAATTTCACACATTAAGACAACCGTTGGCATGGGAATAAACCCCAATCCTAAAAAAAAAATACATAAGAAATAATTACATAATCCACACAATTTGTGGATTATGGTCTTAGTACATAATCCACACATACACATACATATGGTCTTGGTACATAATCCACAATTACATAATCCACACAATTTGTGGTTGGTCTTAGTACACTGTCACATTGAAGGGAAACAGTACAATTAGGTTCTGCTATGTGTAATATAAAAAGCAAAATAATAGAGGCTTAAACAAGATTTCAGTTTATTTTTCTCTCATTTAAAAGAAGCATAGAATAAATCAGACACCATCACAGCTATTGAGATCCAGCTTTTTTTCTCTTCTCCTCTTCCTCATCTTCTCTCCTCCTCCTCCTCCTCCTCCTCCTCCTCCTCCTCTTTCTCCTCCTCCCTCTTTTGAAAAAAAAAAATCCTTTTGCTCCATCTTGGCAACAAGTCACCTCTATCCTCAAGGTAACCTCATGGTTCAAGGTGGTTATTGGGGCTTTTGTGATCACATACTTTTCAAGGATAAGCAAGAGTAGGAAGTCAAGAAAAGGATTTCTCCAGCTATCTGCTTTCCAGGTAGGAATTCAGGAAGCCTTTTCCAAAAGATTGTGTATACATCAGATCAGGCAGAACTCATCACATGACCACTTATCTGCAAAGGCAGCTGGGAAATGTAGTCTTTTAACTGATAGATTGCCCACCCCCTTCCACCCAATTATATAGGCCAGCAGTTTTCAACCATTTGATCTTGGATAGTCTTTATAATTTTGAAAATTACTGGGAACCCGAAATAACCCTTATTTGAGTACTGCTATTAGCATTTATCATAGTAGAAATTAAACCAAAAAATTAGAAAATATATATATTTTTTAATTCATTTGAAGGGCTGGGGATATAGCTCAGTTGGTAGAGTGCTTGTCCATCAAGCACAAGGCCCTGGGTTCAATCCCCTGCACCCCCCCAAAAAAAAATTCATTTAAAAATTACTGTTAGATCCAAGATGGTAGAAGAGGAAGCCAAGTTCCTTGTTGCTCCATGGCATGAAACCAAGAAGGCAGACAGACAGCTTCTCCACAAGGTGGGTGAACAAAAAAGGGGGATGAACTTTACTGGAAACTAAAACTGGACATTCTAAGCAGACCAGGGACTCAGAAGTTTGGATATAATAAAATAAGGAAAAAATCCCCAGTGGCACAGCTGCTGCCACAGCCAGGCCAGAAGCTCCAGTCAGAGAGATCCCTCTGTGAGCATAGTAGAGGGATGAAGGAATTAAAGGAACCTGCATTTTGGGGAGGCCTTAGGCGTGTCTGGGTACTGAGAGTTTAGAGATCAAAGACGTTGTCCAACAGACCTGAAGGATGTGCTGCATGAGGTCTGTGTGTGGGGAGAATGAAGCCACCATCTCTCCAGGCAGTGTGCAGAGGACAAAGGAAAGAATGATTTTGCAGCTGTGCTGCAGGGGCCAGCAATGGAGGAAGCCTATTCCTGGCAAACCCAAGTTTGGCCTGAAATACAGGCCACGTAAACACACACTGCCCGGCATAGAGTGTGCTTAAGTGACCAGAAGAAAATCAAATGTGGAGAGAAGTTTACACAGAGGACAAATGGTTGTGGAAACCCACCCGGCTCCACCTCTCCTCCTCCAATCGACTGCGTACAGCACCTGCTGGGAGAGATATATCTGGCAGGGAACTCAAAGGACTGGGGGCTGGGAATTGTTTGGAGACTGAACCAGAGACCAGAGACCAGTAAACATGGGGTGTGCAGGTGATGTAGGAGACTAAGAATTGGCTCCTCCACCACACTAGTGGAACCCAGTGGAGAATCCCTGGAGTAAAGTCTTCCAGTGTGGGCCAGCAAGTACTGGGAACTGGAGGTGGACTGATTTACAATCTTCAGACCACTTAGCGTTCAGCAAAAAGCCTGGAGCCTGCCTGGGCCTAAAGTCTGCCTCCAGGAACTCCACCTATAGGATTCTCTCTCTCACTCCAGCAATCCAGAAGATGGAGCATCACACTCCAAAAGACGCCCCCTCCAAAACTACTGAGAAGATAAGCTGAGACTATTTTGAACTCCAACAGAAAGAATTCTTTAACTTTTTATCAAGATTTTTTTCTTTCTTTCTTTCTTTTTTTTTTTTTAATTATTTTCACTGTTTAATTGTGACCTTAATGGCACATGGACATTTATACAGGTTCCTATTTTTTTTTCTTCTCATCTCTATCATTTTTTAAAGTTTGTTCTAATTTGTTATACATGACAGTTTTTGAAGTCAGTTATTTTATAGGGGTTGATGTTTGTGAACTAAGATGTTTGAGTAGTATATTTTAGTTTTGTTTGGTATTCATTTTTATTTTTAATTTTTTAGAATTCTTGCTTTATATATTTTTCCTGTTTCTCTTGATTTTCTTTTCTTCTGCTATCAGCCAATCTCTATTGTTCTTTCACTCTTACATTAATCTCTTACTTCCGTCTTCTCTCTTTCTCCCTCATAATCATCACATTCTATATCACTTCTGTTCTCTACCTGTCCACCATTTGAAAATGTAAACCCTTTTGCAAACTTGCTGTTTTTATTTTAAGCAATAACTGATCATATCAATTCTGTTTATTGTGATAATTAGCATTATAGACATCGTAGTAGGAACTATTCGGTTAATGCTGTAAATTATTTTTATTGGTTGTTGTTATTATTTGTCTCCCCCTAAACAGTGAGGTACTGGATACCTTCAGAGACACTATAAATCCACAGGGCAGAAACTCTACTGTCTCAGATCCATACTGTTAGATGGGTAGACTTACAAACATGAAAAAGCAAGGGAATAAATCACCCCAAGCAAACCAAGATACTCTAATAACAGAATCCATCAACACCACAGCAGAAGAAATGTCAGTTAAGGAGTTCAGAATGTACATAGGAAAACTGATCTGAGAAGTAAAGGATGATGTAAGAGAACAAATATAGGTAGCAAAAGATTGCTTCAATAAAGAGATAGCGCTTCTGAAAAAAAAACCAAATTCTTGAAATGAAGGAATCAATAAACCAATTAAAAATTCAATAGAAAGCATCACCAACAGACTAGATCACTTGGAAGACAGAAGCTCAGGCAATGAAGGCAAAATATATAATCTTGAATATAGAGTTGACCATAGAAAGAAGATGTTATGAAACCATGAACAGAAATTCCAAGAATTATGGGCTGACATGAATAAACAAAATTTAAGACTTATTGGGATGGATGAAGATGCGGAGATACAAACCAAAGGAATGCACAATCTTTTCAATGAAATAATATCTGAAAATTTCCCATATTTAAAGAATGAAATGGAAAATTAAATACAAGAGGCTCCAAATGTGCTAAATTTCAACAGACCACAATCAAGGCATATTAAAATGAAAATGCCTAGAATACAAAATAAGGATTGAATTTTATTTTATTTTTTAAAATATATTTTTAGTTGCAGATGAGCATAATACCTTTATTTTATTCATTTATTTTTATTTGGTGCTGAGGATTGAACCCAGTGCATCACATGTGGTAGGCAGGTTCTCTACCACTGAGCTACAGCCCCAGCCCAGGATAGGCTACAAGACAAAAATCTCAGATTACATGTAGGGGGAAACCAATATGGATCTCAGCTGATTTCTCAACCCACACCCTCAAAGCAAAGAGGTCGTGGAATAACACATACCAAGTTCTGAAAGAAAATGGATGTCAACCAAGAATCCTATATCCAGCAAAATTAAGCTTCAGATTTGAAAATGAAATAAAAACCTTCCATGATAAACAAAAATTAAAAGAACTCACAACCAGAAAGCCTGCACTTCAGAATATTTTCAACAAAATATTCCATGAAGATAAAATTTTAAAAAAAGCAAAAACCAGTGAAGGGAGGAACTATAAAAAATAACTATAAATAAATAAAAATAAAATATTCAATCAAAGGAGAAATTAATTCAAATTAAAAACAAGAAATAAACCCAAATGATCAGGAACACAAATCATATCTCAATAATAAACTTGAATATTAAAGGCCTAAACTCATCAATCAAAAGACATAGATCGCTGGGCGTGGTGGCGCATGCCTGTAATCCAAGCGACTTGGGAGGCTGAGGCAGGAGGATCACGAGTCAAAGCCAGCCTCAGCAACTTAGCAAGGCCCTAAGCAACTCAGTGAGACCCTGTCTCTAAATAAAATACAAAATAGGACTGGGGATGTGGCTCAGTGGCCGAGTGTCCCTGAGTTCAATCCCTGGTTCAAAAAAAAAAAAAGACATAGATCACCAGATTGGATTTTTTTAAAAAGACCCAATAATATGCTGCCTCCAAGAGACTCACCTCATAGGCAAAGACATCCATAGACTGAAGGTGAAAGAATGGGAGGAAAAAAAACATATCACTCACATGGATCACATAAACAAGCAGGGGTTTCTATCCTCATATCAGATAAAGTGGACTTCAAGCCAAAGTTAATCATAAGGGACACAGAGGTACATTTCATACTGCTTAAGGGAATTATATATCAACAATAATAAATATTTATGTCCCAAACAATGGAGCATCTACATACATCAAACAAACCCCTCTCAACTTCAAGAATTAAATAGACTACAACACAATAATACTGAGTGACTTTAACACACCTCTCTCACTACTGGATAGATCTTCCAACAAAAACTAAACAAAGAAACTATAGAACTAAATAATACAATCAATAATTTAGACTTAACAGACATATGTAGAATATTTCATCCATCAGTGAGTGAATATACTTTCTTCTTAGCACATGGATCCTTCCTAAAATAGGCAATATCTAATGCCATAAAGAAACTCTTAGTAAATACAAAAAAATAGAGATAATACCCTGCATCCTATCAGATCATAATGGAATGAAATTAGAAATCAACAATAGAATAAAAAGAGAGAGAAGGTACTCTAATACCTGGAGACAAAATAGTACACTATTGAATGATGAACGGATATCAGAAGAAATCAGGGATGAAATTAAAAAATGCCTAGAGGTAAATGAGAATAGTGATCCAACATATCAAAATCTCTGGGACATCATGAAGGCAGTGCTAACAGGAAAGTTCATTGCCTTGAGGTCATTCATCAAAAGAATAGAAAGTCAATGAATAAAAGACCTGACATTACATCTCAAAGTCCTAAAAAAAGAGCAAATCAATACCAAAAGCAGTAAAAGACAGGAAATAATTAAAATCAGAGCTGAAATCAATGAAATTGAAACAAAGGAAACAATTTAAAAAACTGACAAAAAGTTGGTTCTATGAAAAAATAAATAAAATTGATAAACCCTTAGCTGCGCTAACAAAAAGAAAGAGAAAACTCAAATTACTAAAATTCATGATGAAAAAGGAAATATCAAGATGGACACTACTGAAATACAGAAAATAATTAGAAACTATTTTGAAAATCTATACTCCAATAAAATAGACAATCTTGAAGACATCGACAAATTTCTAGAGACATATGACCCACCCAAACTGAACTAGGAGGACATACACAATTTGAATAGATCAGTCTCAAGCGATGAAATAGAAGACACAATCAAAAGCTTACCAAAGAAGAAAGGTCCAGGACCAGATGGATTCCCAGCTGAATTCTACAAGATCTTCAAAGAAGAATTAACACCAATACTTCTCAAATTATACCATGAAATAGAAAAGGAGGGAATCTGTTCAAACTCATTCTATAAAGCTTGTATCATTCTGATACCAAAACCAAACAAAGACATATCCAGGAAAGAAAACTTCAGACCAATATCCCTGATGAACATAGATGCAAAAATTCTCAATAAAATTCTGGCAAATCACATACAAAAACATATTAAAAAGATAGTGCACTATGATCAAGTAAGGTTCATCCCAGGATGCAAGGTGGGTTCAACATATGGAAATCAATAAACATAATTCATCACATCAATAGACTTAAAGACAAGAATCATATGATCATTTCAGTAGATGCAGAGAAAGCATTTGACAAAACACAGCATCCCTTTATGTTCAAACCCCTAGAAAAATGAGGGATAGTAGTATACCTCAATATCTTAAAAACTATTTATGCTAAACCCAAGGCCAACATCATTCTAAATGGAGAAAATTGAAAGCATTCCCTCTAAGAACTGGAACAAGACAAGGATGCCCTCTTTCACCACTTCTATTCAACATCATCCTTGAAACTCTAGCCAGAGCAATTAGAAGAAAGATATTAAAGGGATACAACTATCACTATTTGCCAATGACATGATTCTATATTTAGAAGATACAAAAAATGCCACCATCAACATTTTAGAACTAATAAATTAATTCAGCAAAGTAGAAGGATATCAAATTAACACCCATAAATAAAATGCATTTCTATACATCACTGAAAGAGAAATTAGGAAAACAACCCCATTCACAATAGTCTCAAAAAACATTCTGGGAATCAATCTAACAAAAGAAGTGAAAGCCCTCTACAGTGAAAACTGCAGAACACTAAAGAATGAAATTGAAGAAGATATTACAAGATGGAAAGATCTCCCATGCTCTTGGATAGGCAGAATTAACATTGTCAAAATGGCCATACTTCCAAAAGTGCTATATAGATTTAATATAATTCCTATTAAAATCCCAATGACATTCTTCATAGAACTAGAAAAAGCAATTATGAAATTTATTTGGAATAATAAGAGACCCAGAATAGTCAAAGCAATCCTTAGCAAGAAGAGTGAAGCAGGAAGCATCACAATACTAGACCCTAAATTATACTCCAGAGCCATAGTAACAAAAACAGCATGGTATTGGCACCAAAACAGACACATAGACCAATGGTACAGAATAAAAGACACAGAGACAAATCCACATAAGTACAGTTATCTCATACTAGACAAAGGCACCAAAAACATACATTGGTGAAAAAATAGCCTCTTCAACAAATGGTGCTGGGAAAACTGGAAATCCATATGTAACAAAATGAAATTAAACCCCTATCTCTCATCCTGCACAAAACTCAACTCAAAATTGATCAAAGACTTGGGCACTAGAACAGAGACTCTGTGCCTACTAGAAGAAAAAGCAGGCCCAAATCTCCACCTTGTCAGCTTAGGACCTGACTTCCTTAATAAGACCCCTAAAGCACAAGAAGTAAAATCAAGAATCAATAAATGGGATAGAATCAAACTAAAAAGCTTCTTCTCAGCAAAAGAAACAATAATGTGAAGAGAGAGCCTTCAGAGTGGGAGAAAATCTTTACCACATGCACCTCAGATACAGCATTAATCTCCTGGATGTATAAAGAGCTCAAAACACTTAACACCAAGTCAATAAATGAGCAAAGGAACTGAACAGACACTTCACCAAAAAGGAAATATGAATGGTCAACAAATAAATGAAAAATGTCCAACATTTCTAGCAATTAGAGAAAGGCAAATCAAAACTGTTCTAAGATTTCATCTCACTTCAGTCAGAATGGCAATTGTCAAGAATATAGAAAAATGAGAGATTACACTCCATTATGTATGATCTAGCAAAATATATAAATGCATTCTACTGTCATGTACAACAAATTAAAACAAATAAAAAATTTTTTAAAAAGAATACAAGCAACAATAAATGTTGGTGAGAATGTGGGGGGAAAGGTACATTCATACATTGCTGGTGGAACTGCAAATTGGTGCAACCACTATGAAAAGCAGTGGAGATTCCTCAGAAAACTCGGAATGAAACCATTTGACCCAGTCATCCCACTCCTAGGTTTACACCCAAAGGACTTAAAATTAGCATATTACAGTGATGCAGCCACATCAATGTTTATAGCAGCTCAATTTAAAATAGTTAAACTTTGAAATCAACCTAGATGCCCTTCAACAGATGAATGGATAAAGAAAATGTGGTATATGTATACATACATATGTGATAGAAGATTACTCAGCTTTAAGGAAGAATGAATTCTGACATTTGTTAGTGATTGGATGAAGTTAGAGAATATCATGCTAAGTGAAATAAGCCAAACCCAAAAAACCAAAGGTTGAATGATATGTGGGAGCTAATTCACAATAAGGGGGAGGGGAGAAATAGAGGTATTTTGGACAAGACAGAGGGGAGTGAAGGGAGCAAGGTAGAGCATGGGGATAGGAATGATAGTAGAATGGATTGGACATTATTACCCTATGTGCATATGTGATTACATGACCTGTATAACTCTACATCATGCACAACCAGACAAACGAGAAGTTATTCTCCATTTATGTATGATGTTTTGAAATGCATTCTACTGTCATGTATAACTAATTAGAACAAACTTTAAAATATTAAGAATTAATTATAAGCCCTTAACATGTTAAATAACATATATTTTCAAAAGCAAAAACAAAAAGTGAGAAGAGTAATTTTGTTTTATATTTTTTCAAACCTCCTTAACACTTGGCTCAGAAGATGACCTGATTCGTACATCTGCTTCCGCATTTAATCTTCTGTGATATGTTGTTTTGGTTGAATTATATGAACAAGATCTGACTTCATTCAGATAGAGTTGGAAAACGCAAAAGTGTTTTGAAAGCTTTTCCAGATAATTATGAATATTTTTCTTTGATTTGACATCAAAATTCATGTGGTAGCTATTTAAAGATTAGTTTCAAAGTGGACTTGGAAATCACATTAGTGAATATTTTGTATTCTGTTACATTAAAATCCACTGGTCTATCTTGCAGATTATGAATTTTTACCCATATATGTTGTTATAATATCATGTAATAGACACACAAACAATATTCATACGTTGAGTTATGCAGATCTTTCAAATGTTGGCACATTTTATTGTATAATATTTTTAAAATCACACATCTTAAATATCACAACTCAAAAGAAAAGTCAGCTTTTGGGAAGCTGTCAGACTCACGGTGACAAATATATGTTTTTAAAAATTTTTATGTTCACTTGAGAGGTTGAATGCTATCATTGGCAACTAATACTGTCAGTTATTTCATTTGAAGTGTCAGATCCATTTGTTTGGTTTTGAGAAAATGTCTACCTAACATACACATTTGAATAACTCTGACACATCTGTCAGCCATACTTTTAAGGAAAAATGGTGTTCATGAAAAAATGCAATTAGTTCAGCTGGCAATTCAATTGCAGAAGTGCATTCCCTCCAAGCAAGCGTCACGGCCATGCATATAGCAGAAGTGTGTTCTGTGTCCTTCTCACTTCACAGAGTATTAAAAAGATATGTACTCAAGTGTTGAGATTTAGTAAAAATTATTTTTTTACTGCTTCAATAGGACATTTTAAAGCGAAACTGGCATTTTACAATTATTTATTTATTTATTTATTTTCCTGTGAGTCAATGGTGGCAAAGAATATAATTATTACTAGAAGCTTGGTGCTTGTATTAGTTTCCTGTGGTTACTGTAATGAATTACCACAAACTGTGCTACTTACAAGAACAGAAATTTATTCTCTGACAATTTGGGAGGCCACAAGCCTGAATTCAAGATGGCAGATGGGCCGCACTTCCTTTGGAGCCTCTGGGGAGGGATCTGCTTCTCACCTCTTTCAGCTCCTGGTGGTTGCTGTCATTCCTTGGATAGTGGAAGCCATCACTCCAATCTCTGTCTCTGTCTTCACATGGCCTTCCCTTCCATCTGTAGAATTTCCCTCTTTCTCTTTCTTACAAGAGTACATGTGGATGCATCTAGGACCCACCCAGATAAGTCAGGATAATCTCCCCCATCTCAAGATCCTTAATCACTTCTGTAAAGACCCTTTTTCTAAACAAGGCAATATTGATGGGTTCCAAGGTTAGGACCAGCTGTCTTTGGGAGGGAGGCATTCTTTAGTCCACCACAGTGCCACTGCTTTGCTTGGTTCTTAAGCCTCCAGAAGTTTGACTCACTTTTTTTTTTTTTTTTTTGCAACATCAGTGCAAATGTCCTCACAATTTTAAACGTAAAGGTTTTAGAACTATTTTTTCATTAATTTTCACCTTGCAGTTCTCCTTCTCCCACCTCCACCTCCTCAAAATACAAAAGGTCTCAGGGAGTGCCCAGGACGTTAGATAACTGCTGATAGAGGAGAATAAATGTGGGCTACACAAATAGAACTTTCTGTCACAATAGCCAGGAAGGAAAGGTAGTCTTTTATGCCCAGAAAATGAGTTCATTTGGTGGTGGAGGAGATGTAAGACTCCATAGGACTGCATCATTCTTTGGAGGAGAAGTTTTCTTAAGATTGGTGTGCCTGAGATCCACAGTCCTGGAGAAGAATCAGAGTCTGTAAGTGCTCTGATGCCTATAATAAGAAAGACCCATGAGTGTGGAGAGGAAGAGCCTGGGCCCATAGAACCAGAGCTGGGGACCAGCAGTCAGCAAGGAGCGTGAGAATGAATCCAGGAAACAATCATCACCAAGGTCAGGACAGTCAATAGGCCAGAAGGTTCCTGTGAGTCCTGTCCGGGCTGTCAAGGGATCAGCTGTCACTAGTGGACGAGACGGGATCAAACCTGCCTGAGATCCTGGAGGAGTACAAGTCACACAAGCAGGAAAAACCAGGAGGCAAAGGGGCCAAGGCATCAGGCACTGACCCCATACCCGCTGTCCCCTCTGGGCGCTGCAGTTAATCCCTGCAGCTCCTCCTCCTGCTGAGGAATACCTTACTTAGGATCCTCCCAGTTTCTCCTGTCAGGGTGCAAAGGTGGTAGCTCTTGTGTAAGTGAATTTCTTTTCTCTCTGAACAGTTTTCCAAGGTGTGGCAGTGGGGGCTGGGTTGGGGAAACAATCAAAAAAGAACCTGTGGTAATCTGATCGGGGACTTTCTGAGAGGGTGCTCCAGTTACCCCAGGCACTGCCAGCAGGGACTTTAACAACAAGATGTGTGTGTGAAAAATCTTTCATATATGTGAAAGCCCTGTTCCTGCTCCAGGGGCTTCCTTGGTATGTGTTCATGTGCAAGAGTTCATCATAGTACAGTGCACAGTGTGTGTCCACACTGATGAATGTACTCAAGCACATTTGTGTCTATGACTTGTGTGTTTATGTACTACATACATAATAGCAGTGGCAATGGAAAGTATTTACTCTAGGACTCAAGAATGTGAGACTAATGGAAGACATGGAGAGATACCATTGCCTTTTCTTCCCCCTCTATTCTAAAAATAATTTTATAAACAGGTAATATGTAATTGTGGTAAAAATGTTTATTCATTACCACAGAATAAAGTGAAAATGAGTCTCCCATCCTCCATCCCAGAACTAATTTTTGCCAATTCTTCTGTGTTCTTCAAGAGATTTTCTATGTACAAAAAGATGAGCTGGGATGTAGTTCAGTGTTGAGTATGCTTGCCTAGGCTGTGTGAGGCTCTGGGATTGATTTCCAACACCCCAAAAAGAAAAGACACTGAGTATATGCACACTCAAATATGTATGACCACCTTTAAAAATAGTGAATGAGAAGGTTAAAACAAAAAATATCTTCTAATACCTGTGTATAAGCACAGACTCAAAAGCATACTTGCTTGGCTCTATGATTTACATGTGTATAGGTTTGGAACACAGGGCAAATTCTTTGTTATAAGAAAACTTCTAGAACCTAGGAAACAGATTTCCTTACTAGTTCTTCTAGCAATTCATCTTAAAATCTCAAGGCAAATAAAATTCCCTATCTGAGACCTTGTGGCTTCCCAGAAGTAGGTGAGAATCATTCCCATGGTGTTGTCTTCACGTTTTGATCTGTCGTCAATGCTTTCAGAGCCGTCCTGCAAAGGGTTATTTAATACAGCTCTCTGCTGATTTTATAACCAACTGGTGACTGCTCAGGACATAAAAATCTTGATGATTTACAAGTAGTACGTGGGGAAGAAATCCATAAATCATATTCTGTAATAAGAGAGTGTAGGTGAATACACACACATTTGGACATTTCCACCTTCAAAGGAAGAGTCATAGGCATATGCAGAAAATACATTCATTTTTAATTCAAGGAGCATTGAAAACTCCCTGGTAAAAAGCCAATGTGTAGGTAATATTTTACCTGAGAGTTAAATTATACAGGTAATATTTTAACGTAGAGCAAGCAAAAGGCTTTGATTCTTTATGTCTTAAAGAGGAGACCCTGAAAGAAAAAAATAAAAGAGGAGGCTCCAGTTCCTGCTTTTGGGATGTTTAAAGGAGTTTTTATGGCCCTAACAGAAAAAGAAATTATTTTTCAACACTTTGGCCAAAAAAATTGAAGGCTGTTGAGGCTTTCTGATTCTTTTGCAGCTATTCCGTGGCAGAGAATTCTCAGTCAGTCAAAGCTCTCTTTCTCTTTTCATGTGTTATTTATTTATTTTTTTCCAGGCCTGCGTTTGGAAAAATCTCTAATAATATTCTAAATGTAGGAAAAAAATCTACTAATTCCAGAGGAGTCCTAGTGCTTCAGGGGCTGAAAGAAATGAAGATATGAAGGGAAAAGATCTCGAAAGACACTTTCTGTTTGCAGAGTAAACCCTATCAGGTATCAATCTGCTGCTACGAATAGTTTACCAACTGTCTGCCTCCCAAAATGCACTATAAAACAGCTAGAAATTTATGATGCATTTAGCAAAAAGCTAATTTTGTTTGAGTCCTGATCCCAGTCAAACAAAGAGGGAAAAAAGTGTGCCTGCAGTGTGGGGGGAGGGATTGGAGAATTTGAATACTGACTGGATATCTGATGACATTAAAGAATCATTATAAAATTTTTAGTGTAATAATGGTGCTATAATTATATTTGAGTCTTCACCTTTCCAAGATACACAGTGAAATATTTTATGAGGAAACAATCTGATGACTTGAACTTGCTTTTTAAAAATCCAGTTGATTGCTGGGCGTGGTGGCACACGCCTGTAATCCCAGCACTTGGGAGCCTGAGGCAGGAGGATCGTGAGTTCAAAGCCAGCCTCAGCAACTTAGCGAGGCCCTAAGAAACTCAGTGAGACCCTGTCTCTAAATAAAATACAAAATAGAGCTGGGGATGTGGCTCAGTGGTGGAGTGCCCCTGGGTTCAATCCCCAGTACAAAAAAAAAAAAAAAATCCAGTTGATTGTGGGTGGGCTCTGTGTTGACAGTTGAAGTGGAGGATGGTGCATGGGGTTTCTTCTATACTTGTATCTGTTAGAAATTCTTCATCATGTAAAAAACAACAGAACAGCTAATAAGCTAGAATGGTCATTTATTATCCATTTGGAAAGTTCTTCATGTATTCATTTCTCATTTGTTATTCAACGGGGGCTGAGAAGTGGTTGTGTGCAGGACTCTGAACGAGGCACTCTGGTGAATGCCAGACAGGCCGCTGGTTGTGACAGTCAGGGACACAACTAAGATCTGGACACACCTCTGGGATACATGTCAGAACCTCTCTCCTCTTGGTTGGTTGTCTGCCCTGTGGTCACCGTGAGGGGCTTCTGTTTTGGAGTCCAGCCACCCCATCCTTAGTCAGCTTCAGGGAAATCTTACTCCACTGATCTAACAGTAAACAAGGCCAGGAGGAGCCCCAGAGGTCTGACCCTGAAAACAGACACCCCAGGTCAGCTCTTCACAAACAAGAGCCTTTATTTTCATGCTGTACCAAGGGATGAAAAGAGGAGAGTATTGAAAGGGCTGGTTTTGTAGCAGAGAGCCACGTGGTGAATTTGAAACTTAGACCATCCTGAGCTCCACAGAGAAGAAGGGAAAGTGACTAAAACCTCTGGGGAGCCTACACTTGTGAAGAACAGGCCCATGTTGCAAAAGGGTCGGGTCCCTGCAAGGGCTGACAGGGACCAAAGAAGAAGACCCCAGAGCTTTGCAGAAGCCTCTTCCCATTGGTATTTGGGTTTCATTTCTCAAACACAGATAATCCAGATCAATGTTAAATTCTTAAGAAACCTATTTTTTGTTTGTTTTCTTTTGTTTTGTTTATTAACAAGACCTTTTGGCACTATTTTGAACTCTGTGTGGATGGCCCAATTACATATGGCCCCACTAGAGGCCAAGGATGGAGGAGAGGGAGGGAAAGATGTCTCTGCCACTGACTGCAGCTCCTCTCCATTAAACACTCCCATGACTTCCCAGCTTCTCCTCCTAAAATGTCTGACAAGACCAACAAGCCTGACAAGGTTCCTTGGATTCTGGCGCAGACACCAAACCCCTTCGGGCACCTGCCCAGAGTCAGGGCTGCTTCCCCTGCCCACCATCTAAGGGTGGACAGCAGACTAGGACACTAACCCTAGATCTCAGTCTCACATTCTTCGCCCTGATAAGATGCTGAGAGAGTGCTAAAAGGCAACTCTCTGGACGACAAACCAGAAAGTCTGTAGGCAATGTGTTCCTGCTGGTCAGGAGACCAAGCAAGGATCTGGTGTCGTAAACCAGGAGTCCCTCAAAGAGATTTCCATCAGGTTGGCCCCTCTGACTTCCCAGTAAAGAAATAAGAGAGTGTGGTGAGGTTGTCTCACAGAAAGGATGGTGATGGGTGTAATGGGTGTAATGTCTTGGGTACTAAGGACGGTTTCTTCTCAGCACCCTAAGAGCAAGGAAGTGAGAGGCTTCCACAACCCTGAAGACACCTCCTACTGCCCCCTTCCCCGTGGCACTTCACCAGCCTTCTCCCATGAGCACTGCCCTCTCTTCTTTGTCTGGTGGATGCTACTGTCCCTTTGGGTCCATACACGGTCTCCACAGGTGGCTGTCCCTGTGAACAGCAGTCCCTGGGGTTATACAAGGCAATGGCCCAACCTCACTTTCCCAGGCAATTTGAGACTCCTCGGTGAGTACAAACCCCTCCTAGAGCTCCAGGACCCCTCATCAGTATCAGAGAATAATTAACAGATAATACAGATCATCAATGTCTGTTTCTCTACTAAACCAGAAGTTCTGTGAGTACCAAACCTTATCTACTCCTTTTCAGATTTGACTTTTCATAGTTGTGTTCCCACTTGGTGGCCCCGGTCCTGATACAGAGTAGATGCTCAATAAATAAATGTGGAAGAACAAATATCCATTTTCTGATGCCCCGATCGTTGCAGTCTCCACTTGCACCATGGGTTCCTGAAGCCATTAGCCCTGAAGCCCTGACTTTAGGTCCACAAATGAATATGGCGGCACTGAGATGGGAAGAATGGTGCTGAATGACTGCTGCCTGGAGCTAAAATCTCCCTGAGGTCACTTCCCTACATGGCTGACCCTCTCCTGACATCACCAAGACTAGTTGGTTGTCTTGCCCAAACTGGCTCACACAGGTTTTCCTATACTGAGCTTCTTTTGATGTTCATTGCAACTCACACCATCATCTGGCAGTCAGCATGTCACTAGCGATGCTCTATGATGTCTCTGTTGCCTAACTTCCTCCCTAGAACTGATAACCCCCAGCTAGCACTCCAACTTCTCATGAATATATTGAGTGTGAAGCTAGTAAAGTCAATCTATAAACAGAATCACATTTCTCCACCTTCTATTCCCCAAAATGAAAATGAATATAAAGTTATTCCTTGGGGCATAGTATAAATCACAACCATAATATACCAGGCTTATATTACTCCTATTCTTGAAAAACTAGGTGCTTCTAATAGAAAGTAAAAATCACTCCACATATGGTCGTGGTATCAAAACTTCAAAGCATTGCTAAATCCCGTGTGTTTCTTTGGGGTGTTCTCTTACCTTAAGTGGCTTTACCTTTGTAGCCTAAGGAAAATATCTTTTTCTGACACCTAATGGTTTTAAACTGCCTCTTCTAAAGTCTGCTTGTTTGTTATACAGTCCAGATTCAGGCAATGAAGGATATCAGGTTTTTTTTACAAAGAAGGTGAGCTCATCTTAGCCAAAAGATTCTTTCCATAATCCATGACTTCCTAGGCATCGACACGCCAGCTCTGCTGTAACTTAACAGATCCCAAGGGCTTGGGGACGTGCCTGTGATCTGTTGGCCACTTGACAGGGTTCACTCATGCCCAGGATGACCCCAGTCTGCAGTGGAACAAGAGCCACTCATGTGCATCCCATATCATCCTTCAGCATTGCAGAAGAGAACATCAGCTCAGGGTCACTGTGACTCAGTGATAACCTACAGATTTATTTACATCATTATGTTATCATTTCATCCATATGGTTTGGTTGGCTATCCAATGCTATTCTAACAGGAGATTTTTTTTTATCTTATTCTACTGTATTTATGCATCTATTTTGCAGCCTTTAAGATATTCAGAGTCCTCAAGGGAGACCAGAAGCCAAACCTGGATGATTGGGACATGCAAGTCCACTTTGGAACCCTGGACAAGCACTGGGAAATATTTAGTTGAACCTATTTTCTCTCCCCTGCTCCCCTTCCACCCCACTCTTATCACTCTGGAAGCAGTGATTTTTCCCTTGACTGCTGGAGTTAAAACTGAGACACCACTGCCTTTGCACAGGGAAAGGGGGAGGGTGCAGGTGAAATTCCTGCTCCTAGGAATCTTCACAGAGGGTTTCTTACCTGCGAGAATTGGAAACTGTACTAAAGGGGAACTTTTACCATTGTGAAACATCTAACTTCCCACTTGCTTTTCCTTTCCCACCTTGAATGGTATCTGTGAGGCTGCCTGGGCTGCTCTGCTGCCTAATTTCTGAAGGTCACAGCAGAGAACATTCCAGTTGTCAGGTCACAATAATTCGAATACTCATTCCCTTAGCATAATAGTCTCTAGCGGGGGAGGGTGTATATTTCCTCATAGGGTGGAGGTGAGAAGCAGGCACAGTCCCCTTCTCCCAGTTGTGTCTCTTCTAGCTGGTCAGCATCAGGTCTGGGTCTGAAATGTGAGAAGAAAACACAGATGCATTACCTCCCAGGACCCCACTCACGGAACAAGTGCTCCACCCTGAGCAGCAGACGCCACAGATTTATAGTCCCCTGCACTGCCTCACAGACCAAACCCAGCTGTAGATCATGCTGGTGACAGGTGGGAGAGGACTGTCCCCAACACACACACCTACCTGCCATTTCCACCATCCATGAAAGAAGGAGAGTCCTCGCCCTGCACGAATGCAGCGTTGTCTTGAGGGTAGATGGTGTAGTACTGAGGGGGACTCGGCATGGCGGCTGCTGGGCCTCCAGAGGGTATGAGCCCACAAGGGTTCACCATGGGCTGCAGGTAGGAGGTGTTCATCCCCATCGGCTCCTGAGAACTGTAAGGAGGAGGGATATACTGCACCACAGTGGCCCCATGGAAGGTGATGGGTTGGTTGATGCCAGTGAAAACAAAGGATTGTCCTCCTGGTGTCTGTTCCGAGTCCAGGACTCTCTCCTCACTTTCTTTGCATAAATGGCAAGAGAGCATTTTGAACTTGCACACAGCAATGAGGACGAACGTCACCCCGACTGACAGCAGGATGGGCCCAAGGAGCTGGGTCCATTCAAAATGGGAGACGCCTTGGTATTTGATCCAGCCCATGACGGTGAATGTGATCCCCACTAGTCCCAGAAAGATGCCTGAGAAGAGCAAGGTGGCCCCTGCCTTGTCGTCGTCGGACACTTGGATGTCAGCAGTGCTGGGTGTGTAAGGAGTGACGGAGAACACATTGAGAGGGAAGTCCTCCAAGCGACTGCTGCTGTGCTCCATGGTTCCTGACCGGAGTGGCCCGCTTCTCAGAGGGGAAAGGGACTGTGAAAGCCGAGGAATCGCAATTTCAGATTAGTTATAGAAGAACTTTGGGCTTCTGTGGTTAACAGAGTATAACGCAGGAAGGGCTGAACTTTGTTTAGAAGAATAAAGGTCTGAGAAATGAAGCCTGAAGTTTTGTCATACCTTGCCAGCAAGTGGAGGTCTCGGTTTTGCAAGCCAATCACGAGCTCTCTCTCTGATTCACGTTCATTCATTCACTTATTCAAAAAACACTTCTCATGCTGTTCTTAGGCCCTGAGGTGCTTTTTTCATAACCATATGAGGAGGCATTGCTCTGAGCCCTGCTTTTGTCTTCCCAAAGCCAGGTTTGTAGAAATGACGAAGCTGCCTCCAGGGGACCCTTGATGTTTCCACTACATACTCACGCGAGTGCCCCGCTAAGTCAGCCTAACCTAGCTTTGCGACTGGGTCAGCTCGTTCCAAATAGGTGGACACTATTTCTGTGTATTCCTAGCCACTTCAGAAATCTCTAGTTATGACATATTTGTCTTAGTCTGTTTTCTGTTGTTTTACTAGAATACAGAATAGGAGCTCATTTCTCACAGTTTCTGAGGCTGGCAAGTCCAATGTCAAGGTGCCCATACCTGATGAGGGTCTTCTTACTGCATAACATGACAGAAGGTATCAAATGGTGAGAGCTCAAGAGTGCATCGCTCAGGTCTTTCTTCCTCTTATTTTATTTTTCTTTCTTTGCCATGTTGGGGATGGACCCAGGGCCTGGTGCATGTTAGGCAGGCACCTTAGCCCTGAGCTATATCCCCAGCCCTCTTTCTCTTCTGATAAAGTCACCAGTCTGATTATGGGAACCCCAGTCTGATGATCTCATCTAGCTCGGATTATTTCCCAAAGGCTCCACCTAGAAATGCCATCAACATATGAATTTTGAGATTAAATTTCTAACAATGATCTGGGTGGAAGGGGGCTCATTCAAATCACAGCATCACTCACACTTCACTAACAGAGTTACAAAGCTCTGAGATCCTGTCCTTTTCTCACCTAGGCCCATGTGCCTTTTGCTTTGCATGTTTGGGAAGTAACTAACTCCAGCTAAGGAAGAGGCAAGACACCACAGAAAAGCCTTCTATGTGCCACACCACTGGTAGAGGCTGCATGAGCATCAGAGGTGACATGGCTTAGTGCGACACATGCTGGGCCCTCCCTCCAGATGGCTACCCAGTTTCTGGTCTCCGAGGTGAGACAAACAGCTGAACCTGTTATGTTTTGCACCCAAACCCAAGCTGATTTAGGGAAGGCAGCTTGCTTTTCAATGGCATTACCTGTCATTCATGACTACAGAACTTCCAAACAGCCCATGAACTTCGTACTCCACAGAATTGTAACTGTGACCTTCTTCCTTTCCTGGACTGATTTTGTCCAAGCAGATGTTTCTCTTTGGTGGTTAAATATTATATTGGCTTACTCTCACAGAATGAGATAGCTGTGCCCTTGCCCAAGGCATGGCTTCCTGAACTTCCTTTGATGACAAAAATCATCATTTTGGGTTGGGGGAGCATTCTATATCTGAGCTTCGTCCCCAGCCCTTTTTACTTTTAGTTTTAGATATTATTTTGAGAGAGGGACTTGCTAAATTGCCCAGGCTGGCCTCAGCCTCCTGAGTAGCTGAGATTACAGGCATGTGCCACAGCGCCCAGCTCTGGGCCACTTTTTTAAAAGATAAAGTCTGAACTCCTGACAAAACCAAAATATCCAACAGAACCAAAATATTCAAGGAAGAAGGTCAAGAGTGCCCCATGTGACTGTTATCAGAATCTTGGGAAACCCTACCCCAAGTTAATCCCCAATACTGCTAGGTGACCAGGGACTGTTTTCCCCACCATAATGCCTCTCCTGCTGTAGGACGAGGCTTGTAATCTTTAGTTTCACTGCCAAACAGATGGAAAAGCAAGCAGGTGTCCCCTCATCTGTCTCCAGGTGTGGTCTCAAGCAGCAAGGCTTGGGCAGGCTTGCCATAGAGATGGGCGGCCCCTTCCCACCCAGCTGGATAGGAGAGCCAGGCAAGCCAACTTTTCTCCTTATTCAAAAAGATTCTGGTCAGCTGCTTGGCATTCTTTCTAGGCTTTTAATCCCCAAGTTAAATATATATAATTTAATTATGTACATAAAATTTTATATATATATAATTTATAATATAACCATAAATGACCTTGATGTTTATTTAAAAAGCTACACTCAGGACCTCACATTACTGAAAATATCTGCGTTCATTATTATCTGATCAAGTACTGGGCCTACTTCATAGATGACGTGGTCCAGAAAGGCTGTCTCATTGTGGATGGACTCCTCTTGGTCTCCAGCTGCAGCAGATGTGGAACCAACTGTATTAGAGACAAAGTGACATTCCTTAAGATGCAGTTTTGATGACAAATGAAAACTAGTCAGCTAAAAATAAATACTCAGAAGAAACAACTAGGGCTGATGGTCACTGATCAAATAGTCATTCTGCAAGTCGACCTAGATCCATTTTACACAAATAAAAAACCCATAAAGTGGTTGCATCATTGCTGTCTGTGTAAACACACTATTCACTTTGCTTTTGATGTTTCAGTTTTTTCTTTTAGCAAAATGTTAAAAGTTAATCTTAGTCTCTTGTTAATTGTTCGATTTGGCTTCTTAGCACATTAAAATATATCTCTTGATAAGAACATCTTTTGGGGTTTGGCTGCCTCTTTTTTTGGTAGGAAGGATACTAGGAATTGAACCCAGGAGTGCTCTACCACTAAGCTACATCTCCAGCCATTTTTTGAATTTTTTTATTTTGAGACAGAGTCTTGCTAAGTTGCCCAGGCTGACCTTGAACTTGCAACCCTTCTGCTTCAGGCTTCTGAGTTGCTAGTTAAAGTTGTGTACCACCATGCCCAGTTCAGTGTTTTCTTTTCTGAAATGACAGATTTATCATTAGGATGAGCCTAGTTTTTTAATAATACTTCAGATATCTACTTTCAGGCTTCAGCTTATGTATATCATAAAAATTGAACTGTATTAAACTTTGTTTTTCTTCAACTCTTTTTTTAGCCTCACATCATGCTTCCCAAGTTGATACAGTTTAATTTTTAATAATTTGACAAGAACGATTGAAGCAATTAAGGCAATTATAGCTGGGAATTTCTCAAAAGCCATCAATATATCAACTAGCTATCAAGAATGTAGCTCCAGCCAGGCGCGGTGGCGCACGCCTGTAATCCAAGCGACTTGGGAGGCTGAGTCAGGAGGATCGCGAGATCAAAGCCAGCCTCAGCAACTTAGTGAGACCCTAAGCAACTCAGTGAGACCCTGTCTCTAAATAAAATACAAAATAGGGCTGGGGATGTGACTCAGTGGCCGAGTTGGGGATGTGACTCAGTGGCCGAGTGTCCCTGAGTTCAATCCCTGGTTCAAAAAAAAAAAAAAAAAGAATGTAGCTCAGCAGCCTATCATCTGCCATTTGCCTGTTTGTCTGCCTCTCGCCTGCCCAGCACCTGCCTTTCACCTACCCATCACCCATCAACTAAGGTTCCTGCAGACAGCCCACAGACTGTCGTCAGTGGATCGCCAGCTGCCTGCTGTTGCCTGGAATTCCACCATCACAGTACCTGCAGATTTGGTTACACATGTCTGCTGCCATTGTGGAAGAACAGCCAGGAACTGTAGGACTCCCGGCCAGACTGACTGCACCCCACCTCCAGGGGTCCCGACCCTATGGACTGCACCCCACACAGACTCTGCACCCACACCCTGCACTGCATCTCCCCATTTGCCAACATGTTTGGAAGTCAGTGCAGCCATCTGGGATTATCCTTGAAGTGGAAACAGTCATTAGGTGGGGCCAATCCCATCCTGAGACACCTGCTGGAGACTGGAAGCTCATTGTCAGGTACCTCTCATGCCTCAGGTTACTGAAGACTGGGAGGTTTGAATAGTATATGACTGTTAGAGTGTAGATTTTTTTTCCTCCTTTGTGAAAATTTTTAAATTTTTATTCCTTTATTTTTCTTGCTCTCTATTTTCCTTCTGTTTACCTGTTTCCTCAGAGTCTCTTTCTCCCTTTTCTCATGCTAACAACCAACTTCTCTTGACTACACTTTCACTCTTCCTATGATCTAGAACTTCTTCATACCCTTTTCTTATCCCATTAAGAGTTACTTCCTACACCCCTCCCCATCCTCTTTGTCCTCCATTAGAAACTGCAGTCCTTGTTGCAAATTCTTTGTTTCTCCATTAGAAACTGCAGTCCTTGTTGCAAATCTGTTATTACTGTAGATAATAATTGAACTCATCCTCTTATGACAATATTGTTAACATCTTCATAGGGGCTATTTGGTTTACGGCTGCATATTTTCTGTACTGGGTGTTGCTAATATTGATCACCCCCCTTAAAGAAGAGGTTTTGGAAAACTATAGGGTCTCTATAAGCCTATAGGGCAGAAACTGCAGTACCCCAGATCTGCATTGCAAGAGGCGTAGATAGATGAACAACATGAAAAAACATGGGAAGAAAATGTTCCAAACAAACCAAGATTCTATACTAATAGAATCCAATGACAGCATGGTAGAAGAAATGTCAGAAAAGGAATTCAGAATATACATGATTAAAATGATTCACGAAGCAAAGGATGAGATAAGAGAACAAATGCAGGCAATGATTGATCACTCCAATAAGCAGTTGAAAGAACAACTACAGGAAACAAAAGATAACCTCAACAAAGAGATAGAGATTCTGAAAAGGAACCAAACAGAAATCCTTTAAATGAAGGAAACAATAGACCAAATAAAAAACTCAATGGAAAGCATCACCAACAGACTAGATCACTTGAAAGACAGAACCTCAGACAATGAAGACAAAATATTGAATCTTGAAAATAAAGTTGACCAAACAGAGAAGATGGTAAGAAATCATGAATGGAACCTACAAGAACTATGGGATAACATGAAAAAACCAAATTTAAGAATTATCAGGATTGAGGATGGCACAGAGATACAAACTAAAGGAATGAGCAACCTATTCAATGAAATAATATCAGAAAATTTCCCAAACCTGAAGAATGAAATGGAAAATCAACTACAAGAGGCTTACAGAACACCAAATGCACAAAATTACAGCAGAACCACACCAAGACACATTATAATGAAAATGCCTAATGTACACAATAAAGATAGGATTTTAAAAGGCATGAGAGAAAAGCATCAGTTTACATATAGGGGGAAACCAATACAGGTATCAGCAGATTTCTCAACCCAGACCCTAAAAGATAGAAGGGCCTAGAACAATATATTTCAAGCTCTGAAAGAACATGGTTGCCAACCAAGAATCCTATGTTCAGCAAAACTAACCTTCACATTTGAAGACAAGATAAAATCCTTCCATGACAAACAAAAGTTGAAGGAATTTACACATAGAAAGCCTGGGCTACAGAACATTCTCAACAAGATATTCCATGAAGAAGAAACGAAAAACAACAATGTAAGTCATCAAAGGGAGGAACTACCCTAAAGGAAAAGCCAATCAAAAGAGAAACCAAGTCAAGTTAAACACCAAAACTAAAGCAAAATAATTGAGAATACAAATCATATCTCAATAATAACATTAACCTGAGTGTTAATGGCCTAAATTCATCAATCAAAAGACATAGACTGACAGATTACATTAAAAAGAAAGACCCAACAATATGCTGTCTTCAAGAGACTCATCTCATAGAAAAGGACATCCACAAACTAAAGGTCAAAGGATAGGGAAAAACCTACCCATGGACTCAATAAAAAGTGGGAATTTCCACCCTTATATCAGATAAAGTGGACTTCAAAGTCAAAGTTAGTCAGAAGGGATAAAGAAGGGAACCATAAATTAAGAAGACAAAATGATCATAAATTTTTATGCCCCAAACATTGGCCCATCCAGGTACATCAAACAAATCCTTCTCAATTCCAGGAATCAAATAGACCACAACACAATAATTCCTGGTGACTTTAACACACCACTGTCACCACTGGATAGATCTTCCAAGCAAGAACTAAACCAAGAAACCATAGAACTCAATAACACAATCAATAACTTAGACTTAACAGACATATATGGAATATTCCATCCATCAACAAGCGAATACACTTTCTTCTAAGCAGCACATTAACCCTTCTCTAAAATAGACCATATATTATGCCACAAAGCAGCCCTTAGTAAATGCAAAAAAGTAGAGATACTACCTTGTATTCTATTGGATCATAATGGAATGAAATTAGAAATCAATGACAAAATAAAAAACAGAAACTACTCCAACACCTGGAGACTAAATAATATGCTATTGAATGAAAACCTCAGGGAGGAAATTAAAAAATTCTTAGAGGTAAATAAGAATGATGGTACAACATATCAAAATCTCTGGGACACTATGAAAGCAGTACTAAGAGGAAAATTCATTGCATTGAGCACACTCAAGAAAAGAATAAAAAGTTAACAAC